>CM075778.1:19397500-19932500 GCA_037974665.1 Ehretia macrophylla
TTACCGTTATGTTGTTGATGGCTCTGCAATCAACACATATCCTCCATGTCCCACCCTTCTTAGGCACTAAAATTACAGGAACTGCACAAGGACTCATGCTTTCTCTCACGTACCTTTTCTCCATCAACTCTTCGACTTGCCTTTGAAGCTCCTTCGTCTCCTTTGGATTGCTCCTATAAGCTGGACGATTTGGAATTGATGCTTCAGGTACGAAATCTATCTGATGTTCAATCCCTCGAAGAGGTGGTAGACCATTTGGTATCTCCTCGGGAAACACATCCTCGAAATCCTGGAAGAGAGAAACAACAATACTAGGCAATACAGAATCAAGTTGGTCAGTGTCTAAAAGAGCCTTCTTGTACATGAGTACAATCATCGGCCGTTTTGAAGTCAAAGCTCTCTTGACCTCACTCGCTTTTGCATAAAATATTATTTGTTTTCCCTCTGTTTTTACCTTCTTGGCCGAATTCTTTTCTCTCTTCACTATCTTTCCAGATTCGGCCTTGTTCTTTTTCTTTTCATTCTCAATCTTTTGCTCATTCAAATTCTTTTGTTCAGTCGCGTTCTTTTGATTACTCAATTTTTGTAACCTCACTTGATCCTCATAAACTTGTTTTGGTGTCATTGGAACTAGAGTGATTGTTCGCTGATTGAACATGAAGGAGTACTTGTTGGTGAAGCCATCATGCTGCACACGTCGATCAAATTGCCATGGTCTTCCCAAAAGAAGATGTCCAGTATACATAGGTACAACATCACACAATACTTCGTCCTCATATTTTCCAATGTGAAATGGCACCACAACTTGTTTTTTCACCCTTACCTCACCACAATTATTCAACCATTGCAGCTTGTATGGACGTGGATGCTTAATTATTGTGAGCCCTAGCTTTTCCATCATAGAAGCACTAGCAACCGTAGTACAACTACCACCATCAATAATAACACTACATACCTTATCTTTCACGTGGCAACGAGTATGAAAGATGTTCTCACGTTGCACTACTTCTTCCTCCTCTTTAGCTTGCAAGCTCAAAGCTCGTCGTGCCACTAGTCCAAGCATCTCTCCATAATCTGCCCTAAATTCCTCTTCTTCACCTACTTCGGTGTCCTTTAGTATGGGCATGTCATCAGATTGCATTTCATCTTTAGACTCTATCTCCCCACTTTCCAAAACTACTATTGCCCTCTTGTTTGGGCATTGGCTAGCTATGTGGCCTCGTCCCTGACATTTAAGGCATTTAATATCAGTAGAACGAGTTGTAGGAGGGGCTGTTTTACCTTGGGAAATCATGGCATGGATGGATGTTTTGGGCTCGGACTTGACCTTGGAAGTAGACGAACTCTCCTCCTTTCTTGGGTAACTCGACCTCCAAGGTGATGCATTTGAGTGTTGCGGGGCTGGCCTTGGTTGTGAACCACCCCTCTTCAATTGCTTCTCCACCTTAATTGCCATATGCACCAAATCTTCTAACTCAACATAATGATGCAACTAATTATAAAAGAAAAACATAATGATGCAACTCAATGGTGTTAGCAATTTCTCGATTCAGCCCATTCAGAAATATAGCCATTGTCGCCTACCGATCTTCCCCTACATTGGTTCTAATCATAGCCATCTCCATCTCTTTGTAATAATCATCCATACTTTTATTACCTTGATGAAGACCTTGCAGCTTGAGGTATAAGTCCCTGTAGTAATGACTGGGTACAAATCGCCTCCTCATCACTCTCTTCATCTCATCCCAAGTTGCCACAGGATGTTCTCCATTCCGCCTCCTATTGATACACAATTGATCCCACCACACAATAGCATAATCAGTAAATTCAGTTGCAGCAAGCTTTACCTTTTTCAACTCAGAATAGTTGTGGCAATCAAACACCAACTCTATCTTCTTTTCCCACTCAAGATAGGCTTCAGGATCACTCCTTCCTTGAAACGCAGGAATCTTCATCTTGATGCTTCCTAAGTTGTTGTCAATACGATCCCTAGCATCTCTATCTCTACCATGTCTTCGATTGCTGCCCACTGAAATTCTGTCAAACTCTTCATCTAGACCTTCCTCATCGATCTCATCAACATCTTCAGCTTCCCTTCTCAGCGCCATGTTTCTCCTTGGTGCGTTTTGAGCAACTTGTGGCTGCCCTTGTTGTGCTCTACCTTCTACTATATCCATCCTCTCATGTAGCTACTCCAATTCAACCCTCATCATCCGTCTCATCTCTCCCATCAACGCCTGCATGTGTAAATTCTGTCCAACTGGTTGTTGAACACCTTCGTTTGCATTTCCCTCTTGATTATTAGACATTATTAAAATCTGCCCTCACGTGTTTCACTCAACTCAATATGGCTTTTACCCTATAATATTCTCATATACTCTGCCCTTTTCCTCTCGTATTCTCCTTCAAGTTCCCTAGAACTAACCAAGAATACCAAGCAAGGCACTAAAGCAGCGTATTACTCTATTTCAGAATTTGACTTTTTTTTTTCAGACCTCTAAGACTCTGGAAACAAGGTTAGAGAAAGAAAATTGACCAAAACCCGAAGAAGGAAACCTAGAAAAATAAGAAAAGTTGAGAAAGCCCTATTGGAAAACACAAAAACACCTAGAACTCATAGAAAACAATGGAATTTGGCCCTAAGAGGGTGGTGCCCACGGCATAGAGGTGGGTTATGCTCAGACCATCGTTTCCCTTTAGAAAAGTTTGGCCTTGCAGGCTAATCCTCCAAAAAAAAAAAGTTACTGTTTACTATTTTGCTTTTTTTTTGGGCTCCGAACTGTTTTTTTTTTTTGTTGATATTTTCTTGACCTTTCTTTTCTTTTCTTGATGTCTCTTTTCTTTTCTTGATGTTCTTTTCTTGATTTTCATAAATGAAAACAATGACTAAGTAACCAAGATTTTAGATTTGAGCACACAACCAATTAAGGTTTTGTCCTAATTGAAACCCTAAACTTACCCATGGATTTGATGAGAACACAAGAAAACAGAAACGGATTTAAGCAAGAAAACAGAATTGAAGACAAGACTCAACAAACAAAATCAAGACACAACCAAGAAAACGAATTGGAAGCACGACACAATCAAGAACGAAGAAAGAAAATAAAACCTAGACCTAGACTCACGGAAATAACCAAGAAAACATGAAAAGGATAGGCAAACTTGATAAACCTAAGCTCTGATTACCAACTGATATGAACCACGCCAACATGTGACGCGATCCAACACCAAATATGGCAAATGACCCCAAGACCTTTCAGGATTGGATGGAACCGCGAACCTATGCTTAGCAAAGCTAGAACCTTGGTATAGTTGAAGATGCCACAAACGAGGATGGAAAACCCGTTTGATAAGTCAAGGATGAACGCCACAAGAGTAATCTTGATAAGTTCGAAAAGTTCTTGAGAACTTGAGGAGAATAATCTCACAAATTTAATATCAAAATTGTCTAAATTTTATTTCTTGCAAATCAGCCTTATATAGGCAAAGAACAAATAAGTTTCCTAATTAGAAAAGACTCCTATACCCTAAATGAAATAGAAAAATGTGAATAGTAACTAGGTCAAAGAAAACAAACTTGCAGCCCAAGAAAAACTCCTTCGTAGTGTGAACACCCAATCTTGCAGCCCAAGAAAGTCTTTTTCCTAGTGTGAACACCTAATTTCATCTATAGTGGACCATAGAAAATAAACTAGAATGCAAATTAAACTTAAACTTAAACTAAAACTAGGATAGAATTACAAAGAAATCAAATCTTGATCAAATCTTCAAATCTTCTTGAAACTTCTTGAAGAATCTTGAAGTTCTTGAATTTTGAAAATAGAATCTTGACTTGAATCTTTGCTGGAAAATTTGCCCAAATTGTTCAATGAATGTGGACGCCCAATTGGTTCATTGAATGTAGACGCCTAAATGATTCATTGAATATGGGCGTGTATGGCTGGATCTTGGTTTTCTTGTGGATCAACTTGGAGGAGTAAAACCAGCCTTTCTTCATCCCTACTAGCCAACACGCTTTCCTCTTGTTATAGAACTTTCTGAACCAAGTTATTCAGCTCTTCCTTGAACCTTTTAGCGCGAGCTCTTGTCACTGGACCAACTGGTACTTGCATTGGATCTGAAACATTCCTAGCAGCCTTGATGTCCTCATCAATTCGCACCCCTCTAATCCACGTTGTTGAGTAGACCTCTTACGTGGATCGTGGGCTAGATGTTGGGTCCCCCATAAATCGATCCCCTTATGCCTTTGCCTTCCCCTACACTTCATTCCTAGGCTACTGAGTCTCCATTGCCTTTCTCCTTCCTCTACGTTGCAAGCTTTTCACTAGTTTTTCCCCCTTTCTTAGGTACGTCACTTTCCCGTTCTTTCCCATTATGACTAGGTCAAGAGTTGCTAGCGGGACTGATCCCAACAACGAGCCCATGGTCACCGGACAGGCTTCGAAAAACCCTGCATCTTCCGCTGTTGTAACTGTCTTGTAGCACTCCACTTTTGTTGGAAGTTCTCCCAAGAAGGGCTCCAAGAAACCCCCTACTAGCGCTAGGTCCACCCCCTACCGTTCTTCTCCCGTAGCGGGTCTAGCTAGGGTCGGTGACTCATTGTCTTTCGTGCTGAAAGGCAATATTGCCTGACTCGCAAGAGCTCAATCTCCTGCTTGAAGAGCCGAGAGGCGATACCTTCTGGCTTTGAGGTCCTATCCCTACGGGCCCCGCGTTCGCTTATGAACCTGGTTAGGGGGAGCAACTCACCGTGGGCCGTCTGCCCTTGCCACTCTACCTTGTAGAGATTTTCAACCATTACTAGATCAGTCTAGCTTAGGTTGTTCTTAACGATGAAGGCTCATGGTAGGCTTCAACGTCCTACACATGGACTTGGGCCATACCCCTATCTCCAATCTTTTCCTCCATTACTATATACTTAAAACCATTGACAAATCCTTCGGTTGGCACTATTTTGCCACCCGCCGTGACCCCTTAGTTACAAATATTCCTTACAAAGGCAAAAAATAGTCCCACAAATTTTCCTTTGTGAAGTCAAAAACCAAGTGGGAGGTTAGCAGTGTCTGGGCAATCTTCCCTAATTTAGCGAAAGACCCTCTATGCTTATGAGGCTGAGGAGAGGGTAGTTAAGGAAGTAAAGAGGGCCATCCCTATTGAAGCATCGACGCTGCTTACCCCTAGGAGTTTGGCTGGAAGCGGCTTGTTTGTTTAGCCAATAGAGCACGAGACCGCAGCCCCTTTAACCCCTCCCTCAGAGGGTGAAAACATTGAGGTTGGGGCTAAATTCTACCCTGCCTCCCTGTGGCCAATCTAGACTCTAGGGCCAAGGCCCATTTGACGCCAACGCCAGAGGGTTAAGCCTCAGTCTTTACGCTTCCTAATCTTATAGCCAAGAAACAACCACTTAAGCTACACTTAACATCCACATTCACTCTCAATTAAACTGCATGTATTTGGCACCATTTAGACCTTATCAACACTTCACAACAAGGAAACATGCTCAACTACACATTAACTAACTTTAAACATGAAATTTCAGCCTAGTAACCTTTGACCACACTACCACCAAATCCCCTCTTTATGAGGGGGAGGAAGAAGACCTCTTCCCCCTCTAGGTGTAGCGTAAGGCTGCAAGCTCAAGTTAAGGCGGACCAAAAAATGCTGCTTTCTAGGAAGAAGAAAGCTACTAAAGGAGATGAATGGTATGTTTCTAATGGTTCAAACTCTAGTCTAGAACTTGAAAAGGTTTTTGATGCTATTCAAGCAAAAACTGTTTTAATCACTGGAAGCAAAATTGATTTCTTTCCTCCTCGTCGGATGAGAGGTGTTCCTACCAATATTACTAATCAACAGTCTAGCTCGCCCTCTCCATCCATATCTACATCAAAGGAAAATGAAGAGTTCTCAGAGTCCGACAATACTTTTGCTACCAAAGCTCAATTGAAGGATTCTTGTAAATCTTCGTCAGGCAATGCTCAAGGTAGTACTAGTCCCCATTCCATGGATTCCAGTTTTGATACGTTTGAAGATGGACTTGTTTCAACCGGTTAACCCAAGGGGATTCCGCGTTCGCTCAAGGAACAACTTTGTATGCGTCCAATTCAGTTGGTCAATATTCGCCTTCACATGCCGGCCCCACAAGAATTAATTTTGTCAAATTTTCCTCGGGTAAACAAGTCACAATTGGCCCCGATAGTGCTCAATTTCCTCAAAATTCGCATGATGAATCCAGCGTCGTTGAAGGGAATATCAGTCAGGTCCCGCATGCGAATATTGTCCAGCACAATGCACATTCAACGGTCATCACTACTGTCTTGCATGCGAATATTGACGAAAATACTTTTGATGATGAAAATTGCAAACATGTCAGCCCTGCATATCTCGAACAAAGTGCTGATGATAAAAATATTCAGAATAATGTGCTCTTGGGTAATTTGAATGGACAATCTTTTGACAAAAGTGGGGGACAAACAGGTCCCACGGTACATGACAAGCTTGGAGATAATCTCAGCCATCATGTTAATAATGAGAAAGCTTCATCAGTGGTCCCTAGTGCTTTGGCCGATGCATTGGACCATTCAAAGGTGGACGTTCACCAAGGGGAACATGTGGACCTGGCTATCATTGGTTCAAATTTGAATATCAATTCTCAACTTAGTGTGGCACTCAATGTTTCTGCCACAAATGTCGACTCCAACACGCAGGTGAGTTCTTACTCACATGCCAATTCTAAAAATGTGGAGACTCTCAACGGCTCTTTAACATAACATGTGGGTCCGACAGTTGCACTTAATTCCGCGGCTATTGGTACTATTGCGAATGACAATTCAACACCTGCCAATACAGGACCCCAACTTGCAGCCAAGAAAAGTAGCACGGTTCAACACTCTTTGGACCAAACTTTTACTCATGATGCGGCTCAACAACCTATAACGTATCATGAATTTTTTCCACCTCTTCAACAACCTTCTGCTCATCCACAGACGACAGCGTGGGGAGATCAGAACGTGTATAACTGGAAAGATTTTTTCGTGGGTAGTCTTCAAAGTTCACTCAAACTTGATTTTTTTCTCTCTGATGAAATGGATGACGATGGTGAACCCGTGGCTACTCTTCCTGAAGGTGTTTATGAAGAAGGCAATGAGCACTGGAACAATTGTCTTATCGGCCATTTTATTGGAAAACCTCCCCCATTTTTTCTCATTGAAACTATGGTGAAAAATCAGTGGAAGAAATTCGGACATGTGGACATCAAATCTACGGATAAGGGGTTGTATGTTTTTCAATTTGATAACCAGTCGATATGTGATGTTGTCTTAGAAGAATTGTGGCATGTTAATCACAGACCACTCCTCCTTCGGAAATGGGATCCGAATATTCAACTTATTGACATTAAAGCTGATCGCGTTCCAATGAGGATGAAATTGAAAAATGTTCCACTTTCTCTATGGACCAGAAAAGGGTTGAGTTATGTTGCTAGCACCATTGGATTTCCTTTGCAGATGGATTCAGTGATAGCGTCAAGAAATCACCTACGTTATGCTCGTGTGTGCATTGAAGTCAATTTGGAGAAGCCTCTCAAGGATGTCACCAAAGTCAAACTTCAAAATGGAAACATTGCTTTTGTTGACATTGAGTATATTGGCCATAATACCAATAATTGCCCCAACTACGTCCTACTAGTCAGTGAAACTCCTGTCAATGGAATTGACAGAAGTGATGCTCAACCAGCTAATTCTACTGAGAATTCAGAACCAGGTTGGGAAATGACCAAGAATCAAAAGAAAAAAGTGAAGCGTAAGAACAAGCGTGCTTCTCAGGCTAATAATCGTAACAATCATTTTGAGGCTCTAAGTTCAGGTGAACACGAGCAAGAGATTGCTGCAGTTAACAATGAGAAGATTAATTTACCTTCCATGGTCAATGATCTAAACAAGCCTACTTCGGTCACTCCGATTAATTCTTCATCGAGAAAGGTATCCCCTCGTACACAAAGTACATTTATCCCGGCGTTTAAAAACTTTCATAAGGGGGAATCATCAAAGCCCTAAACAAGGATGATAAAGTAGTCCCGAGCAAGCTTTCACAGGATATCAAGGATCTATTGAATGGAAAGCCGACTCCACCAAACACTTGATATGTTTTGTAGTCTAGTGTCCTTTTAACTCTGTTACTTTTGTACTTGTTTAAGATTTTGCGGTCTTTTGACCGTTCATGTACTTTGTATTTCCTTGTACCTGTTACTGCGTTGCTTTTTGGAAATAAAATTCACTGAATGATCCAAAAAAAAAACTAACTTTAAACATATAAATCCCAAGCTAATTAACACCACTCTTCAACTTTTCAAGCAACTAAACTAACAAAGTTTGCCCAAACCATTAACTATCATTAGTCAACCTAGAAGGCACCTAAATATTACAAAAATAACCCAAAAGGCTCCAAAATACCATTTTTCTCAAAAATTCAGCAAACGCATTTTGCCTAATTTCGCATTTTTAATCAATTATATCATGCTAGGTTTGTATATTAACACATATTAGCAATTATGAACATCATATCTAAGCTAAGATTCAACATTTAATACAAGTTTAACCAAAGATGCCTTCAAACAGCTCACTATTCATCATGAAAATAAAATACCTCATAAATAAATTCTAAAACGGTAAACATGTGCCATAACACCTAGATAGAAAGTATAAAAAGTAAATTTACGATACAACACCTAAACGATGCATTTTAAAGTAATTTTGAAAAGAGCTCTCACAAATTTTTCGTTCTGAAACGCAAAAAACGATCGGTAGAAAGTTGAAGCATGTCAAGACGAGCTCGAACGTGTTTGGGTTGGCCTATGGAACCCTCTCCTTAACCTTCTATGAGCAAAAATTGAAGAAAAATACTATGCAAATGCCCTAGGTATTTTCGGCCAAAGCAACGAGAAAAAGAGAGCTTTTTTGTGCTTTTGTGTATTATGTGTGTATATATGTAATTAAATGAAAGTCAACCCAAGTCAAGGGAAGAGTTAGATAGTGGAAATTCACTATTTAGTTTAGGAAAATGCTTTAAAAAATGTTTAAAAGTCTACTAACAATACTATTCATTTGTTACACAAATCAATTTATTAATACACGTTCTTGAAATGTTATGCACATAATTTCAATGAACGAATGCATGAAATATGTCTAGTAATATAAATAAAATATAAATTCGATAAAATAAAATAGTTAAAAATTTACTCCGGGCTCAAGTTAATTTAAAAACCCTTTAATTGTAATAAATAACCATATAATTTTGCTCATAAAAGTTAAGTAAACATGTAATTTGCACATAGAAATCAAATAAGCACATAGTTGCACATTTTATGTCAAATAAAGATTTTAAACAAATAAATGCACATAAATATATGCAAATATATGAAATATGCAAACTCTCTGACTCGGGCGTCACATCCTCCCTTCCTTAAAACTATTGCGCCTACGCAATTCTTACCCTTTACATATGGCTAACTCTGGAGATCAATGGCATAAACCCTAGGCTGAACAAGTGGCTACGGAGGTGCAACATCTGCTGGTCTACCCTGGTTTCCTCTAGATACTAACTGCCTCTGACCGGTCTTAAATCTTGGGCAATCCTTTGCCCTATGTTGATCACTGCCACAACCTGTGCATTTTCCAGTCTTCCTCCAAAAGTTGGTGTCAACATGGCCCTTTTTACTATAGAAAGCACACACTAGAGCCGTAACAGCAACTCTACCCATTGAAGAACCCTGAGCTGAAGAAATAGCTGGTTTACTCTGGCTCTGTATCGGAGTCTGCCTTGACTGAGTCCTCACAACAATCGGTTGACCCGTTAGCTGACTAAGAAGATGCTCTAACTGCAACAAAGGTTGAGAGAACTATTGCTGGTCAATCATCTCAATCTGGGGCTGGTAGCTTTGACTCGGTTTTGACTGTGCCTGAGTCTGGAAAGAACCTGGATAGTTCTGGGGTTGTTGCCTCTGTTGACTCTGGCTCGACGCCTGAATCCGACTCGGTTGGCTTTGGCTCTGTGATAGATTAGGCCTCTTGCTAGGTTGGCTAGACTTAGCTAATAGCTCTGCCTTGCGTTTCTCGAATCTTGACGCTGCATTAATGGTATCATCATAAGTAACAAATTGATGAGAAGACAAGTTAAGCTGTATGTCTGGCCTTAACCCCCGGATAAATCTCCGTTTCCTCCGTCTCACGGGCTGTACTAGCTTGGGCATATACTGAGAAAGTTTGTCAAATGTAGATTCATATTGGGCAACAGTCATGCTACCCTGCTTCAAAGTCACAAACTCTTCTTTTCTTTTTTCATGAGTCACCTCTGAAATGTACTTGTCCCGAAACTCTCTCACGAAATCAGCCCGTGTGTGTACATTTTCGCCATCCCATCTTAGACTCATAATCCGCCACCACTGCTCAACATCATCGTCGAGCAGGAACACAACAAATGAGATTTTCTCTCATCAGTATACTCTAGGGCATTGAAAATCTTCTCAATCCTACCCAACCATAACTCAGCCTACTTATTATCTGTCTCTCCAAGAAATCTAGTAGGCCATGTTTCAGAAATTTCTCAAGCTGACTACTGTTATTGTCGTCGCTACCCTCAGCTTTATCGTAGGCATTTCCAGGATTGTCAGTCGGATTATTTCTCCCTTGCCTTTGCTCCTGTAAGACTTGCATTATTCCGTTGATAGCAGTAGCCATACTAGCCATAACTTGTTCATTTGTAGGCTGCTGACCCAAATCTGCTGCCTCTGCACCTAAACTCTGACATGTCGTCTGCCTTCTCGGTCTACCTCTGCTAGCTATATGATAATTGGAATGCATGTATGTTATGACAAGTGGGCAAAGAAGTTCACAAATATTCCATATAAGAACAATAATCACATAAGCAAGTCATAAACAATTTAAGTCACATAAGGAACAACTTCACATAAAACAAATTGATCACGTATTCACATTAGTCATATAAAACACATCAAGTGCATAAGCACGTAAAACACGTCATTCACATCAAGCACGTGGACCACATCTAGTTAACTTAACATATAAGACATGCATACACCCATTCAAAACACATTCATATTAAGACTCTACCCAACAGTTTGAAGACCTTATCCTGGCCTATGAACTATTTAAGCTCTGATACCACTTGATGTAGCGCCCTAACTCGACCCCTCCTAAGATCAAGTCAAGACGCGACGGAATTTCGGCATGGTAACGTTTTTGAACTTGGCACTATCCCAATTTATAAACCTGCACAAGACTCATATAGCAACAACCAATCCCAACATTTCATATTTGACCCATTCACATACATTCAAACCCTGCCGCCCGTCATACTACATAACCATTACATCAAAGATACAGATCTTGAAAGTGCACTAGGATAAACTTCATAAGCCTAACTATAAACATACATAACAAAATGAGGCTAATTAATATACAATCCGATCCTCTAAATTTGAAAATAACTACTAATCATATTTACAAGTCATATAACCACATCATCAAGCAAGTCAAGCCTCGGGCTTGTCCACATCATATGGAGCCACATATTCCACATAAGCTAAATCTGGTTCACCTGAAAGGTTGGAAAAAGGGCGTGAGCTAACTGACACATAGCTCAGTGAGGGAGGACAATGCAGGAAGTTTTGAAACTCGTTTTATCTTTTGAAAGCATTTTCGAAATCATGCCATGACACGTCCTAAGATGCAGCAAATGTATAATGCATAATTATTACAAGGAAAGTAAACACATTAAAAATGATATGCTCGTTCTGTTGATGTCGTTCCCCTACACACCATTGCAATCACATTTCCTTATATACCAAGGATACTTTGCGGGTACCCTAACTCAACTACTATGGCCCAAACCTTTATGGAACACTCCGTCCATTCGGGATAGGGAATAGAACCTCGGTGATCGTGTCATCACCTGGCGAGCCCAATGCCGCCCATGGTGACTCCAACCTACAGTGTCTGTTTTAAAGGTTGTAACCCTTCGCGACACTACACATTCACACATTCATGCAAGTACATAAACACATAGCACGTATTCACATTCGTATCATATTGACATGTCATATAACCACATATAGACTAGGTAACAAAGTAGGTTACCTAATCCTAACATCTCATATTCATGCAACATTTAATAAGCTAACTAATCATGCAACTAAATGACATTCTAGTTTAGACAACACTTTACACACAAAAGAACTCTAACCACATTAGGCAACACATCCAAGTAGCACATATTCTACTAAGTTAAAATCCTAGATTCTACAACACATTGCCTCAAACATTCAGAAATCAAACAACAAAGCAACTAAACAAGTCATACATTTTTCTTAATCTTATAGCCAAGAAACAACCACTTAAGCTACACTTAACATCCACATTCACTCTCAATTAAACCGCATGTATTTGGCACCATTTAGACCTTATCAACACTTCACAACAAAAAAACATGCTCAACTACACATTAACTAACTTTAAACATATAAAACCCGAGTTAATTAACTTTTCAAGCAATTAAACTAACAAAGTTTTCCCAAACCATTAACTATCATTAGTCAACCTAGAAGGCACCTAAATATTACAAAAATAACCCAAAAGGCTCCAAAATACCATTTTTCTCAAAAATTCAGCAAACGCATTTTGCCCAATTTCGCATTTTCAATCAATTATATTATGCCAGGTTGGTATATTAACACATATTGGCAATTATGAACATCATATCTAAGATATGATTCAACATTTAACACAAGTTTAACCAAAGATGCCTTCAAATAGCTCACTATTCATCATGAAAATAAAATACGTTATAAATAAATTCTAAAATGGTAAACATGTGCCATAACACCTAGATAGCAAGTATAAAATATAAATTTAACGATACAACACCTAAACGATGCATTTTAAATCAATTTTGAAAAGAGCCCTCACAAAATTTTCGTTTCGAAACACAAAAAACGATCGGTGGAAAGTTGAAGCCCGTCAAGACGAGCTCGAACGTGTTTGGGTTGGCCTATGGAACCCTCTCCTTAACCTTCTATGAGCAAAAATTGAAGAAAAATACTATGCAAATGCCCTAGGTATTTTCGGCCATAACAAGAAGAAAAAGAGAGCTTTTTTGTGCTTTTGTGTATGATGTGTGTATATATGTAATTAAATGAAAGTCAACCCAAGTCAATGGAAAAGTTAGATAGTGGAAATTCACTATTTAGTTTAGGAAAATGCTTTAAAAAATGTTTAAAAGTCTAGTAACAATACTATTCATTTGTTACATAAATCAATTTATTAATACACGTTCCTGAAATGTTATGCACATAATTTCAATGAACGAATGCATGAAATATGTCTAGTAATATAAATAAAATATAAATTCGATAAAATAAAATAGTGAAAAATTTACTCCAGGCTCAAGTTAACTTAAAAACACTTTAATTACAATTTTCACTAAAAATCTTTACGAAAATAATTTGAATGCACATTTATCATTTACTAAAATAAATAACCATATAATTTTGCTCAAAAAAGTTAAGTAAACATGTAATTTGCACGTAGAAATCAAAAAAGTAAATAGTTGCACATTTTATGTCAAATAAAGATTTTAAACAGATAAATGCACATAAATATATGCAAATATATGAAATATACAAACTCTCAGACTCAGGTGTCACAGTATCCCAAGCTCAATGACATTTTAACCAAGTTATGTCCGAACTTTTTGCATGCATTGATAATACTTAGCACACACATGGTAGCTTTTACATAGCAACACTTAACATAGCTGATAACATTTCCATTTTCAATCACAATCACACTACCTTAATAAAACTTCTACATGCTCAAAACATTTCAAACTACTATAGCATAACACTTAATGTACCTTGAACTAACACATAACACATGATATAGCATAACATACTTGGGCAATTAACTCACAATTCCTATCAAATTAACTTCATCTAGACACTTCATAATCTTCAGTTAAACTCAAGTAAACTCAATTAAAACTATAACATAACACCTAGTACATATAAGGTAACTCTTTAGTATATAAAATAGCATAACTCATAGCACGTTCGAGGTTAAGGAGGAGGGGAAAAGACCACGGCAGTGGACTGCCGTGGCTGGTCGCACACATGGTCACTCTCGCACACATGCACCATAGTTCGTTTTAACTATAGGTTGCATATATATCTTGTACTAGCATTGTTTCCTACTTAGATAACACCATTTGTTCATTTAGACATTTAAACAAACACCTTAACCACAGTCTTTAAACATTTATTCAAGTTCTACAAGCATACTACTAAACTACCATCAACAATCAATACACAAGCACTACAATGTGAAAAGACTACTCTACACCAATAACACAATTAAAATGCACAATTTCATGATTCCCTCACCTCTAGAAGACTAAAAATGCAAGAAAATTGCTTCAAGCCACCTAATTTCTTCTCCAATTATCTCCAATTGCTCTCCAAAATGCCAAACCCTAGATTTTCTTCTCTCTTTCCCTTCTTTCCTCTTGGCTAACCACCTTGCCCTCTTTTCTTTGATTTTTCATTATTTATTTTGCTACTATAATGTTATAGTTGGGTTTAAGTGGGCTTGGACTTATGTTGGGCTCTAATTAAATTAGTTTAATGGCCCAAAGCTAGCTTAGTTCCACTAATGGCCCAAATAAAATCTCTACTATAACGTCTTGATGCCTCATGGAACCGAGACCCTATACAAAACCCCGAGTCACGAAAAATGAGGGAAAACAGACAGAGTTTCCCCTGTTTGTAGGCCAATCTATAAACCTGCACGTGGAAGAAAACACGCAAGCGACATCCACAATATAAATAAAGTTCTATTTAAACTCATAAGTCAGTTCTAGCTTCCCTTTTTCCGACATAAGTAAATCTTCCATGCACCCTAACCAGACTTCTACCTGAAGGATGTGGATTTCTAGGCATCTAGATATTTAATTTTAGTTTACATGCGAAATCTATAAACAATAAATACCAGCCACATAATCCACCTAAGAACTCATGAAATCATGCATAAAACATTCAACAGAAACCAAGTGGCCCTACAGCAAAATGCCAACGACTACATCTCTGGCAGCCAAAATGAGTTTGTTGACTCCCAGTTTCCAATTCATAATTCTGATCTGAATGCTAGAATTGGCGTGAAAGATGCTAGTGGGAAGCACACGGGCCCACCATCATATGTTGATAGGAATTTTCATTCATTGGAAGCAATCGATGCCCATCCTAAGGAAACTAGCAACTCAAATCTTCAATTAAAGTCACCCGTGGTCCCCGCAGCATCTTCTTTTGTCAATTTGTCTTCTGATATTGGGCTTGAAATGTCCAATTTTGAGCCTAATTCAATTGCCAACTTGGTGATGAGGACATCAAGGCTGCTAAGAATGTTCCAGATTCAATGCAAGTGCCAGTTGGTCCAGTGACAAGAGCTCACGCTAAAAGGTTCAAGGAAGAGCTGAGTAATTTGGTTGAGAAAGTTCTACAACAAGAGGAAAGTGTGTTGGCTAGTAGAGATGAAGAAAGGCTGGTGTTACTCCTCCAAGTAGATCCACAAGAAAGCCAACTAGGCGTCCACATTCATTGAACCTTTTGGATGAATTTTCCAACAAAGATTCAAGTCAAGATTCTATTTTCAAGATTCAAGAACTTCAAGATTCTTCAAGAAGTTTCAAGAAGATTTGAAGATTTAGTCAAGATTTGATTTCTTTGTAGTTTTATCCTAGTTTTAGTTTTCAGTTTTAGTTTAATTTCCTATGGACGAATTTAGGTGTTTACACTAGGAGAGAGACTTTCTTGGGCTACAAGATTAGGCGTTCACACTATAAAGGAGCTTTTCTTGGGCTGCAAGTTTGCTTCCTTTTTAGTAACTATTCACGTCACTATTCACGTGAATAGTTAATAGGAGTCTTTTCTTGGTCTCCAAGTTTGTTTCCTTTGACCTAGTTACTATTCACGTTTTTCCTACTTGGGCTAGGGTTTAGGAGTCCTTTTCCAAGCAGGATACTTATTTGTTATTGCCTATATAAGGCACTTTTTGTGATAATAAAGTTAGACAACTTTGATATTAAATTTGTGAGAGTATTCTCCTTAAGTTCTCAAGAACTTTTCCGAACTTATCAAGATAATTCTTGTGGCGTTCAACCTTGACTTATCAAACGGATTTTCCACCCCCGTTTGTGGCGTCTTCATCAATTATACCAAGGTTCTTGCTTTGCTAAGCAACGGGTCGCGGTTTCCATCCAATCCTGAAAGGTCTTGGGGTTGTTTGCCATATTTGGTGTTGGGTCGCATCGCATGTTGACGTGGTTCGTATCAGTTGGTATCAGAGCTTAGGTTTATCAGGTTTGCCTATCCTTTTCTTGTTTTTCTTGGTTAATTCCTTGAGTCTAGGTCTAGGTTTTAATTCCTTTCTTCGTTCTTGATTGTGTCATGCTTCCAATTCGTTTTCTTGGTTGTGTCTTGATTCCGTTCTTGTTCTTTTAATTTCGTGTCTTGAGTTTTGTTCTCCGTTTCTTGAGTCTTGTCTTCAATTTTGTTTTCTTGCTTTCAATTTCGTTTCTTGTTAAGCTTTCAATTGGCCAAACCCTAGAATCTTGAATTAGGGTTTCTTGTGTTTCTAAATTTGAAGTCTTGGTTACTTTCTCATTGTCTTTGTTTCTGAAAATCAAGAAAAGAACATCAAGAAAGAAAAGAAACTTCAAGAAAAGAAAAAAAAAAAATTCGGAGCTGAAAAAAAAAAAAAAAGGCAAAACAGTGAACAGTAAAAAACTTTTTTTTTGTTGAATTAGCCTTCGTGGCGAAGCTTTTCTGAAGGGAAACGAGGTTCTGAGCATAACCCACAGCTTTGCTGTGGGCACCACCCTCTTAGGGCCAAATTCCAACGTTTGCTATGAGTTTTGGGCATTTTTGTGTTTTAGAATAGGGTTTTTGCAACTTTCCTTATTTCTCTAGGTTTCCTTCTTTGAGTTTTATTCAAGTTTCTTTCTCTAACCTTGTTTCCAGAGTCTTAGAGGTCTAAAAAAAAATCATCAAATTTCGAAAAAAAAAGTAATACGCTGCTTTAGTGCCTATCTTGGTAATCTTGATTAGTTCTAGGGAACTTGAAGGAGAATACGAGAGGAAAAAGGCAGAGTGCGTGAGATTAATAGAGGGTAAAAGCCAAATTGAGTTGAGTGAAACACGTGAGGGAGTGAAAAGTAATCATGTCTCAAAATCAAGCAGACAACATTAATGAAGGTGTTCAACAACCCGTTGGATAGAACTTACAGATGCAGGCATTGATGGGAGAGATGAGACGAATGATGAGGGCTGAATTGGAGCAGATTCATGAGAGGTTGGATAGGGTAGAACAGAGGCCGGAAAGGGTGCAACCACAAGTTGCTCCGAATGTACCCAGGAGGAACAGAATGCGGCAAAGAGTGGAAGATGTTGAAGATGTTGATGAGATCGATGAGGAAGGTTTAGATGAAGAGTTTGACAGAATTTCGGTGGGCAGCAATAGGCGACATGGTCAGGATAGAGATGCTAGGGATCGTGTTGATCGTGCTGATAACAACTTAGGAAGCATCAAGATGAAGATTCCTGCGTTTCAAGGAAGGAGTGATCCGGAAGCCTATCTTGAGTGGGAAAAGAAGATTGAGTTGGTGTTTGATTGCCACAACTATTATGAGTTGAAAAAGGTAAAGCTTGCTGCAATTGAATTTACTGATTATGCTATTGTGTGGTGGGATCAATTGTGTCTCAATAGGAGGCGGAATGGAGAACATCCCGTGGAAACTTGGGATGAGATGAAGAGAGTGATGAGGAGGCGATTTGTACCCAGTCATTACTACAGGGACTTATACCTAAAGCTGCAAGGACTTCATCAAGGTAATAAAAGTGTGGATGATTATTACAAAGAGATGGAGATGGCTATGATTAGAGCCAATGTAGAGGAAGATCGAGAGGCAACAATGGCTAGGTTTCTAAATGGGCTGAATCGAGAAATTGCCAACACCATTGAGTTGCATCATTATGTTGAGTTAGAAGATTTGGTGCATATGGCAATTAAGGTGGAGAAGCAATTGAAGAGGGGTAGTTCACGACCAAGACCAGCCCTGCAACACTCAAGTGCATCACCTTGGAGGTCGAGCTACCCAAGAAAGGAGGATAGTTCGTCTATTTCCAAGGTCAAGACCGAGCCCAAAACATCCACCCTTGCCACGACTTCTCAAGGTAAAACAGCCCCTCCTACAACTCATTCTAGTGATATTAAATGCTTTAAATGTCAGGGACGAGGGCACATAGCTAGCCAATGTCCAAACAAGAGAGCAATTATAGTTTTGGAAAGTGGGGAGATTGAGTCTGAAGATGAAACGCAATCTGATGACATGCCAATACTAGAGGACACCGAAGTAGGTGAAGAAGAGGAATTTGGGGCAGATTATGGAGAGATGCCTGGATTAGTGGCACGACGAGCTTTGAGCTTGCAAGCTAAAGAGGAGGAAGAAGTAGTGCAACGTGAGAACATCTTTCATACCCGCTGCCACGTGAAAGATAAGGTATGTAGTGTTATTATTGATGGTGGTAGTTGTACTAACGTTGCTAGTGCTTCAATGGTTGACATGCTAGGGCTCACAACAATTAAGCATCCACATCCATACAAGCTGCAATGGTTGAACGATTGTTGTGAGGTAAGGGTTACAAAACAGGTTGTGGTACCGTTTCGCATTGGGAAATATGAGGATGAAGTGTTGTGTGATGTGGTACCTATGCATGCTGGACATCTTCTCTTGGGAAGACCATGGCAATTTGATCGACGTGTTCAACATGATAGCTTCACCAACAGGTACTCATTCATGTTCAATCAACGGACAATCACTCTAGTTCCAATGACACCAAAACAAGTCTATGAGGATCAAGTGAGGTTACAAAAATTGAGTGATCAAAATAACTTGAGTGATCAAAAGAATTTGAGTGAGCAAAAGATTGAGAATGAAAAGAACAAAAGCAAGGCCGAATCTGGAAAGGTAGTGAGGAGAGAAAAGAATTCGGCCAAGGAGGTAAAAACAGAGGGACAACAAAGAAATTTTTATGCAAAAGCAAGTGAGGTTATGAGAGCTTTGATTTCAAAAAGACCAATGATTGTACTTATGTACTAAGAGGCTCTTTTAAACACTAATCAACTTGACTCTGCATTGCCTAGTGTTGTTGTTTCTCTCTTGCAGGACCTTGAGGATGTGTTTCCCGATGAGATACCACATGGTCTACCACCTTTTTGAGGAATTGAACATCATATAGATTTCGTACCTGGAGCCTCAATTCCAAATCGTCTAGCTTATAGGAGCAATCCAGAGGAGACGAAGGAGCTTCAAAGGCAAGTCGAAGAGTTGCTGGAGAAAGGGTATGTGAGAGAAAGCATGAGTCCTTGTGCAGTTCCTGTAATTTTAGTGCCTAAGAAGGATGGGACATGGAGGATGTGTGTTGATTGCAGAGCCATCAATAACATAACGGTTAAGTATAGACATCCTATTCCTCGCTTAGATGATATGTTAGATGAATTGCATGGTTCTTGTGTGTTTTCTAAAATTGATCTTAAAAGTGGATATCATCAGATAAGAATGAAAGAAGGAGATGAATGGAAAATAGCGTTTAAAACTAAATATGGATTGTATGAGTGGTTAGTTATGCCTTTTGGACTAACTAATGCACCTAGTACTTTCATGCACTTAATGAATCATGTTTTGCGTGCTTTCATTGGTAAGTTTGTTGTTGTTTATTTTGATGATATTCTGGTTTATAGCAAGAATTTGCATTAACATGTCTCACATTTAAATTTAGTATTGGATGTGCTTACGAAGGAGAAGTTGTATGCTAACCTCAAAAAGTGTACTCTTTGCACCGATAAGCTTGTTTTCCTAGGTTTTGTTGTTAGTGCTAAAGGTATTGAGGTTGATGATGAGAAGATCAAAGCCATCCAAGAGTGGCCAACCCCCTCAAGTGTAGGTGATGTTAGAAGTTTCCATGGACTTGCTGGTTTTTACAGGAGGTTCGTGAAAGATTTTAGCACCATTGCAGTACCACTCACTGAAGTTATCAAGAAAAACGTTGGGTTCAAATGGGGTGAAGATCAAGAGAAGGCTTTTCAGCTTATTAAATACAAGCTTACTCATGCTCCTTTACTTGCTTTACCTAACTTTACTAAAACGTTTGAAATTGAATGTGATGACTCAGGTGTAGGTGTAGGCGCTGTTCTTATGCAGGAAGGAAGACCCCTTGCATACTTTAGTGAGAAGCTCAGTGGGGCTGCACTTAACTACCTTACCTATGACAAAGAGTTGTATGCTTTGGTTCGAGCTTTGGAGACATGGCAGCACTACCTATGGCCAAAGGAGTTTGTAATTCGTACAGATCATGAATCCTTGAAGCATTTAAAGGGTCAACACAAGCTGAATAAGAGACATGCTAGGTGGGTTGAGTTCATTGAGACTTTTCCATATGTCATTCGTTATAAACAAGGTAAGAAAAATGTGGTTGCAGATGCATTGTCAAGAAGGTATGCCTTAATCTATACTCTTGATGCTAAATTTCTGGGCTTTGAGTATATCAAGGACCTTTATGAAGGTGACCACAACTTTAGTGAAGTTTATAGGGCTAGTGAGAAATCTGCAGAAGGTAAGTTTTATAGGCATGAAGGGTTTTTATTTAGAGAAAATAAGTTGTGTGTGCCTAATTGTTCTTTAAGAGACTTGTTAGTTCGGGAATCCCATGGTGGTGGTTTAATGGGACACTTTGGAGTCGCTAAAACCTTAGCTATTTTGTAAGAGCACTTTTATTGGCCACACATGAAAAGGGATGTTGAGAGGACTTGTGGAAGATGTGTTACTTGTAGGCAAGCTAAGTCTAGGATTCAGCCACATGGATTGTACACGCCACTACCTATTCCTAGTTCACCTTGGATTGATATTTCAATGGATTTTGTTTTGGGTTTACCTAGGAGTAGGCGTGGAAGGGATTCAATTTTTGTTGTTGTGGATAGATATTCTAAGATGGCTCATTTTATCCCTTGTCATAAGACTGACGATGCTTCTAATGTTGCAGATTTGTTCTTCAGGGAGATTGTTAGGTTGCATGGTATGCCTAGGACAATTGTTTCAGATCATGATGCTAAGTTCTTAAGTTACTTTTGGAAGACTTTGTGGGGCAAGCTAGGGACAAAACTTTTGTTTTCTGGGTGAATTAAATGTTTCACTCAAGCTGAACTTCTTTGGGAATTTTAAAAACAAAGATGGGAGAACCATTGCTGTCCCTCCAGAAAGCGTCTTTCATGCAGGTGCTCAACATTGGAATTCCTGTCTTATTGGTTAGTTTATTGGCAAACCTCCCCCTTTCTTCTTAATTAGGAGAATGGTCGATACTCAATGGAAGAAGTTTGGTCATGTTGAGATTCAATCTAATGAGTCTGGGTTGTTTGTGTTCCGATTTGAATCTCAAGAGTTTTGTGATAGTGTGATGCAAGAGCTTTGGCATGTTCACCATCATCCCCTTCTCCTTAGACGTTGGGAAATTGGTCTCCAACTCATCAAGCTCAACTGTGAACGAGTGCCAATCTGGTTAAAATTGAGAAATGTTCCGCTTGATTTACTTAACAATGATGGTCTCAGTTTCGTTTCAAGCACAATTGGCCTCCCTCTTCAGATGGATTCGAAAACTGCCTCACGGTCACATCTTGGTTATGCAAGAGTATGTGTGGAAATGAATATTCTAAAGGATCTCCCAGATAGGACATATGTCGAACTCCCTAATGGGGAAGAGGCTGAGATTCTAATCGAATATGATTGGAAACCACAGAAATGTACTTTTTGTAATGTTGCAGGTCATGACACTTCCAATTGTCCTAATTCTCCAGACAATCGGGTTGAGGATAAACCTTCAGGCACCAATTCAGAATGGAATGAAGCAGATAAAAAGCATAGGAGGAGACGCGGAGCTTCACGTCAAAAAGAGCATTTGGTTAGCAATAACAGATTTAATATACTTAACTCTGATGAAGCTCATGGAGATCATGGTGATCAAATTGATGAACGTTCCCAGGAAAATTTTTCTAAGTCCAAGACTGTAGAGAATAAAACTGCTGGAACAGGTGTTTTTCACAAAAAAACCAATGTCCAAAAGCTGAACATCCCTACACAGGCACATGTACAACAACATACTTCTCACATTTCGGTTACTCCGTACCCATCTCAAGGTTCTAAGGATAAGGTTTCTACACATACTTTTGGCAAAGCCATCTCTACCAATCGTGTTGTTGGCAACTCTTCCAACACTGCATCTACATCCAAGGTGACACCTTCCTTTGATTATACTAGGGCAGTTCAAGGCATGTTCAACGGAAGACCCCCTGATCGAAGAACCCACTAAGGAGATTTTCCTTTGTTTTCTTGTCTTTTTGTTCTTTTAGTCCTTGTTTGGACTAATTCTCTTCTGCTTTCCTTGATCTTGTTTTGATGTTGTTTGTCAACAATCTTGTACTTGTACCACTTCCTTTGGATATCAATAAAACTCCCACTGAATTAACAAAAAAAAAAAAAAACTTGTCATCCTCAAACTGATGGTCAAACAGAAGTAGTTAATAGGACTTTATCTTCATTATTGAGGGCTATCATAAGTAAGAACATTAAGACTTGGGAAGATTGTTTACCACATGTTGAGTTTGCATATAATCGTACTGTTCATTCTGCTACTAAGCTTTCACCTTTTGAAATTGTTTATGGTTTTAATCCTTTAACTCCTTTGGATTTATCACCTTTACCAGGTCTGAACATGTGAACTTAGATGGTAAGAAGAAGGCAGAATTTGTGAAACAACTCCATGAGCGAGCACGCCTCAACATAGAGAGAAGAACTGAGCAATATATCAAGCAAGCTAACAAGGGACGTCGCAAGCTGGTCTTTGAGCCTGGAGATTGGGTGTGGGTACACATGAGGAAAGAAGGATTTCCAGCACAACGACGTTCTAAGTTGCTACCTAAAGGAGATGGTCCTTTTCAAGTCCTCGAGCGGATCAATGATAATGCCTACAGACTTGATTTGCCAGGTGAGTACAGTGTTAGTGCTACTTTCAATGTTACTGATTTAAGTCCTTTTGATGTAGGTGACGACTTAAGGGCAAATCCTTCTTAAGAGGAGGGGAATGATGAGGACATCAAGGCTGCTAAGAATGTTCCAGATTCAATGCAAGTGCCAGTTGGTCCAGTGACAAGAGCTCGCGCTAAAAGGTTCAAGGAAGAGCTGAATAATTTGGTTGAGAAAGTTCTACAACAAGAGGAAAGTTTGTTGGCTAGTAGAGATGAAGAAAGGCTGGTGTTACTCCTCCAAGTAGATCCACAAGAAAGCCAACTAGGCGTCCACATTCATTGAACCTTTTGGATGAATTTTCCAGCAAAGATTCAAGTCAAGATTCTATTTTCAAGATTCAAGAACTTCAAGATTCTTCAAGAAGTTTCAAGAAGATTTAAAGATTTAGTCAAGATTTGATTTCTTTGTAATTTTATCCTAGTTTTAGTTTTCAGTTTTAGTTTAATTTCCTATGGACGAATTTAGGTGTTCACACTAGGAGAGAGACTTTCTTGGGCTACAAGATTAGGTGTTCACACTAGAAAAGAGCTTTTCTTGGGCTGCAAGTTTGCTTCCTTTTTAGTTACTATTCACGTCACTATTCACGTGAATAGTTAATAGGAGTCTTTTCTTGGTCTCCAAGTTTGTTTCCTTTGACCTAGTTACTATTCACGTTTTTCCTACTTGGGCTAGGGTTTAGGAGTCCTTTTCCAAGCAGGATACTTATTTGTTATTGCCTATATAAGGCACTTTTTGTGATAATAAAGTTAGACAACTTAGATATTAAATTTGTGAGAGTATTCTCCTTAAGTTCTCAAGAACTTTTCCGAACTTATCAAGATAATTCTTGTGGCGTTCTACCTTGACTTATCAAACGGATTTTCCACCCCCGTTTGTGGCGTCTTCATCAATTATACCAAGGTTCTTGCTTTGCTAAGCAATGGGTCGCGGTTTCCATCCAATCCTGAAAGGTCTTGGGGTTGTTTGCCATATTTGGTGTTGGGTCGCGTCGCATGTTGACGTGGTTCGTATCACTTGGGCAATACTTCAACCGTGGTCCCCAAATTTGAACAACTTGCACATGGTCTGCATAATGAAACCGAGATTCCATCTGAGCAAAAGCATGCTCTCGGTACACATGTCAACGAACCCACCCATGCTTTGTTTGAAACTGCTACCGTAGCTGATATCCCACATATCAAGATCGGTTAGAATGCTTGGCTGCAAATTTTTCCAATTTTCACGTTGGCATTCATGGTCAACATATCTTGGATAGTAACATTGCTCAACCCGTGGGCCATCATTCTGAATCTTTCCCTCCACTTTAGCAATCAGCCTCTTTGCCACAGTCGAATTTAGGAAGCCATGACTCAGCTCAAAAGTCCAATTGGAAAGATTTTTTTGTGGGTAATCTTCAAAGCTCACTTAATCTTGATTTCTTTCTCTTTGATGAAACAGATGAAGATGGTGAACCGGTTAATAACCCTCCTCAAGGTGTTTATGAAGAAGGCAATGCTCTTTGGAACAATTGCCTTATTGGCCAATTTATTGGAAAACCTCCTCCATTTTTCCTCATTGAAACTATGGTAAAAAATCAGTGGAAGAAATTCGGACATGTTGAAATCAAATCCACTGATAAAGGCCTGTACGTTTTTCAATTCGGGAACCAGTCCTTTTGTGATGTGGTGTTGGAAGATCTATGGCATGTCAATCACAGACCGCTTCTCCTTCGAACATGGGATCCAAATATTCAACTTATTGATATTAAAGTGGATCGTGTTCCAATGTGGATCAAACTGAAAAATGTTCCACTTTCGCTTTGGACTAGGAAAGGGTTGAGTTATGTTGCTAGCACCATTGGCTTCCCCCTGCAGATGGACTCCGTGACAGCATCAAGAAATCATCTCCGTTATGCTCGGGTATGCATTGAAGTGAATTTGGAGAAGCCTCTAAAGGATGTCACAAAAGTCAAACTTCCAAATGGAAAGATTGCTATCGTAGATATTGAGTATGCTTGGAAGCCGCAGAAGTGTAATCTTTGCAATAGTATTGGTCATAGTACCAATAATTGTCCCAACTACATCCCTCCTAGTGATATTCCTACCAATGGGAATGATGGAATTGTCGCTCCAACAGCTGTCGCTACGGCTACTGAAAATATAGAATCGGGTTGGGAAATGACCAAGAATCAAAAGCGAAAAGCTAAGCATAAGAATAAACGGGCTGCCAAGGCAAATACCACATCTCAGAGTAAGGGATTGCTGCAATTAATAATCGGGTTGCAATAGTATTGCTCATGTTCAGATGAACATGAGCAAGGGATTGCTGCAATTAATAACAAGAAGATTGATTTACCTTCCGTGGTCAATGACCTAAACAAGCCTATTTCGGTCACTTCGATTAATTCTTCACCGAGAAAGGTATCACTTCGATTAATTCCCAGCGTTTAATAACATTGACAAAGGGGAATCTTCAAAGACCCTAAACAAGGATGATAATGTAGTCCCGATGATACGAACCTGGTCAACATGTGCCAAGACCCAACACCAAGATTGGTAAAACAAAACCAAGATCTTTCAAGAATGGATGGAACTGCGACCCTTTGCCTAGCAAGACAAGAACCTTGGTATAGTGAATATGATGGAAACCGCGACCCGTTGCTTAGAAAAGCAAGAACCTTGGTATGGTGAAGACGCCACAAACGGGGATGGAAATCCGCTTGATAAGTCAAGGTTGAACGCCACAAGGAATCCCTTGATAAGTTCGAAAGAGTCTCTTGGAGAACTCAAGGAGAATAATCTCACAATTTAATTTCAGAATTGTCTAACTTTATTATCACAAAAAGTGCCTTATATAGGCAATAACAAATAAGTATCCTGCTTGGAAAAGGACTCCTAAACCCTAGACCAAGTAGGAAAAACGTGAATAGTAACTAGGTCAAAGGAAACAAACTTGGAGACCAAGAAAAGACTCCTATTAACTATTCACGTGAATAGTGACGTGAATAGTAACTAAAAATGAAGCAAACTTGCAGCCCAAGAAAAACTCCTTTCTAGTGTGAACACCTAATCTTGCAGCCCAAGAAAGTCTCTTTCCTAGTGTGAACACCTAAATTCGTCCATAGTGGACCCTAGGAAATAAACTAGAATGCAAATTAAACTTAAACTAAAACTATGATATTACAAAGAATTCAAATCTTGACCAAATCTTCAAATCTTCTTGAAACTTCTTGAAGAATCTTGAAGTTCTTGAATCTTGAAAATAGAATCTTGACTTGAATCTTTGCTGGAAAATTCATCCAAATAGTGCGATGAATGTGGATGGCTAGTTCGCATTATTCCCCCCCTCTTGAGAAGGATTTGTCCTCAAATCCTCCAGGTTCAAAGACCAGCCTTGGTGGTAGACCATGTGGTATGTCCTCGGGAAGCACTTCCTCAAAATCCTGTAAGAGAGAAACAACAACACTAGGCAATGCAAAGTCAAGCTGGTTAGTGTTTAAAAGAGCCTCTTTGTACATGAGTACAATTATCGGCCGTCTTGAGATCAAAGCTCTCTTAACCTCACTTGCTTTTTCATAGAAATTTCTTTGTTTCCCCTCTGTTTTTACCACCTTGGCCGAATTCTTTTCTCTCCTCACTACCTTTCCAGATTCGGCCTTGCTTTTATTCTTTTCATTCTCAATCTTTTGCTCACTCAAATTCTTTTCATCACTCAAGTTATTTTGATCACTCAATTTTTGTAACCTCACTTGATCCTCATAAACTTGTTTTGGTGTCATTGGAACTAGAGTGATTGTCCGTTGATTGAACATGAATGAGTACTTGTTGGTGAAGCCATCATGTTGTACACGTCGATCAAATTGCCATGGTCTTCCCAAGAGAAGATGTCCAGCATGCATAGGTACCACATCACACAACACTTCATCCTCATATTTCCAATGCGAAACGGCACCACAACCTGTTTTGTAACTCTTACCTCACCACAGTCATTCAACCATTGCAGCTTGTATGGACGTGGATGCTTAATTGTTATGAGTCCTAGCTTTTCAACCATGGAAGAACTAGCAACGTTAGTGCAACTACCACCATCAATAATAACACAACATACCTTGTCTTTTACGTGGCAACGAGTATGAAAGATGTTCTCACGTGGTACTACTTCTTCCTCTTCTTTAGCTTGTAAGCTCAAGGCTCGTTGTGCCACTAGTCCAAGCATCTGTCCATGATCCGCCCCAAACTCCTCTTCTCCCACTACGGTGTCCTCTAGTATGGGCATGTCATCAGAATGTGATTCATCCTCGGATTCAATCTCTCCATCATCTAGGATTACCATTGTTCGCTTGTTTGGACATTGGTTTGCTATATGTCCCCATCCCTGACATGTAAAACATCTAATATCACGAAATCGAGTTGTAGAAGCCGATTTACCTTGGGAGGTCGTGGTATTAGTGGATGGTTTTGGCTCAGGCATGGCCTTGGAAGTGGACAAATTTTCTTCTTCCTTTGGGTTGCTCGTCCTCCAAGGTGAGATTGGTCTTGGTCGTGTACCACCACCCCTCTTTAGTTGTTTCTCCACTTTAATTGCCATATGTATCAGATCTTCTAATTCAACATAATGATACAACTCAATCGTGTTAGCAATCTCATAATTCAACCCATTCAAAAATCTAGCCATTGTTGCCTCCCGATCTTCCTCTACATTAGCTCTTATCATAGCCATCTCCATCTCTTTGTAATATTCTTCCACGCTTTTATTACCTTGATGAAGACTTTGCAGCTTGAGGTATAAATCTCGATAGTAATGACTTGGGACAAACCGCTGCCTCATCACTCTCTTCATCTCATCCCAAGTTGCAATAGGACGATCTCCATTCTGCCTCCTATTAACGTACAATTGATCCCACCAAACAATAGCATAGTCAGTAAATTCAATTGCAGCAAGTTTTACCTTTTTCAAATCGGAATAGTTGTGGCAATCGAAAACCAACTCCATCTTCTTTTCCCACTCAAGATAGGCTTCCGGATCACTCCTTCCTCGAAAAGAAGGAATCTTCATCTTGATGCTTCCCAAATTGTTATCAACACAATCCCTAGCTTCTCTAACTCGACCATGTCTTTCATCGCTGCCCATAGACATCCTATCAAGCTCCTCATCAACATCTTCAACTTCCCTTCTTGGCACCATGTTTCTCCTTGGTGTGTTTTGAACAACTTGTGGCTGCCTTCGTTGTGCTCTATCTTCTACTCTATCCAACCTCACATGTATTTGTTCTAATTCAGCCCTCATCAACTGTCTCATCTCCCCCATCAATGCTTGCATCTGCAAATTAGGGACTACAGGTTGTTGACCTTCTACATTGATGTCATCCTCTTGATTATGAGCCATGATTGAATTTCACTCCCTCACGTGTTTCACTTAACTCAATTTGGCTTTTACCCTCTATTAATCTCACGCACTCTGCCTTTTTCCTCTCGTATTCTCCTTCAAGTTCCCTAGAACTAATCAAGAGTACCAAGATAGGCACTAAAGCAGCGTATTACTTTTTTTTTCGAAATTTGATGATTTTTTTTTTTTAGACCTCTAAGACTCTGGAAACAAGGTTAGAGAAAGAAACTTGAATAAAACTCAAAGAAGGAAACCTAGGGAAATATGGAAAGTTGCAAAAACCCTATTCTAAAACACAAAAATACCCAAAACTCATAGCAAACGTTGGAATTTGGCCCTAAGAGGGTGGTGCCCACAGCTATGCTGTGGGTTATGCTCAGAACGTCGTTTCCCTTCAGAAAAGCTTGGCCATGAAGGCTAATTCAACAAAAAAAAAAAAAAGTTTTTTTTACTGTTCACTGTTTTCCTTTTTTTTTTTTTTTCAGCTCCGAAATTTTTTTTTTTTTTTTTGATCTTTTTCTTGACCTTTCTTTTCTGTTTTTTTTATATTTATTTTCCAGAAACGAAACACAATGAGCAAGTCACAAGAATTCAAATTTAGAAGCACAAGAAACCCTAATTCAAGATTCTAGGGTTTGGCCAATTGAAAGCTAAACAAGAAACAAAATTGACAGCAAGAAAACAAAATTGAAGACAAGACTCAAGAAACGGAGAACAAGACTCAAGACACGAAATTAAAAGAACAAGAACGGAATTAAGACACAACCAAGAAAACGAATTGGAAGCATGACACAATCAAGAACGAAGAAAGGAATTAAAACCTAGACCTAGACTCAAGGAATTAACCAAGAAAAACAAGAAAAGGATAGGCAAACCTGATAAACCTAAGCTCTGATTACCAACTGATACGAACCTGGTCAACATGTGCCAAGACCCAACACCAAGATTGGTAAAACAAAACCAAGATCTTTCAAGAATGGATGGAACCGCGACCCTTTGCCTAGCAAGACAAGAACCTTGGTATAGTGAATATGATGGAAACCGCGACCCGTTGCTTAGAAAAGCAAGAACCTTGGTATGGTGAAGACGCCACAAACGGGGATGGAAATCCGCTTGATAAGTCAAGGTTGAACGCCACAAGGAATCCCTTGATAAGTTCGAAAGAGTCTCTTGGAGAACTCAAGGAGAATAATCTCACAATTTAATTTCAGAATTGTCTAACTTTATTATCACAAAAAGTGCCTTATATAGGCAATAACAAATAAGTATCCTGCTTGGAAAAGGACTCCTAAACCCTAGACCAAGTAGGAAAAACGTGAATAGTAACTAGGTCAAAGGAAACAAACTTGGAGACCAAGAAAAGACTCCTATTAACTATTCACGTGAATAGTGACGTGAATAGTAACTAAAAATGAAGCAAACTTGCAGCCCAAGAAAAGCTCCTTTCTAGTGTGAACACCTAATCTTGCAGCCCAAGAAAGTCTCTTTCCTAGTGTGAACACCTAAATTCGTCCATAGTGGACCCTAGGAAATAAACTAGAATGCAAATTAAACTTAAACTAAAACTATGATATTACAAAGAATTCAAATCTTGACCAAATCTTCAAATCTTCTTGAAACTTCTTGAAGAATCTTGAAGTTCTTGAATCTTGAAAATAGAATCTTGACTTGAATCTTTGCTGGAAAATTCATCCAAATAGTGCGATGAATGTGGATGGCTAGTTCGCATTACCCGAGCAAGCTTTCACTGGATATCAAAGATCTATTGAATGGAAAGCCGTCTCCACCAAACACGCGTCCTGTTTGGTTTGATTACCATTAATATTCCTTGTTTTCTTTTATCTGTTTCTAGTCTGGTTTCTTTGTAACTTCATTACTTTTGTACCTGTTTATGATTTTGCAGTCTTTTGACTGTTCATGTACTTTGTCTTTCCTTGTACTTGTTACTGTGTTACTTTTTGGAAATAAAATTCATTGAATCATCCAAAAAAAAATATCATGTACTAATAAAATGGGAGTGTGATTATTGATGCGAACCAGCCATCCACATTCATTGCACCTTTTGGATGAATTTTCCAGCAAAGATTCAAGTCAAGATTCTATTTTCAAAATTCTTCAAGAAGTTTCAAGAAGATTTGAAGATTTAGTCAAGATTTGATTTCTTTGTAATTTTATCCTAGTTTTAGTTTTCAGTTTTAGTTTAATTTCCTATGGACGAATTTAGGTGTTCACACTAGGAGAGAGACTTTCTTGGGCTACAAGATTGGTGTTCACACTAGAAAGGAGCTTTTCTTGGGCTGCAAGTTTGCTTCCTTTTTAGTTACTATTCACGTCACTATTCACGTGAATAGTTAATAGGAGCCTTTTCTTGGTCTCCAAGTTTGTTTCCTTTGACCTAGTTACTATTCACGTTTTTCCTACTTGGGCTAGGGTTTAGGAGTCATTTTTCAAGAAGGATACTTATTTGTTATTACCTATATAAGGCACTTTTTGTGATAATAAAGTGAGACAATTCTGAAATTAAATTGTGAGATTATTCTCCTTGAGTTCTCCAAGAGACTCTTTCGAACTTATCAAGGGATTCCTTGTGGCGTTCAGCCTTGACTTATCAAGCGGATTTCCATCCCAGTTTGTGGCGTCTTCACCATACCAAGGTTCTTGCTTTGCTAAGCAACGGGTCGCGGTTTCCATCATATTCACTATACCAAGGTTCTTGTCTTGCTAGGCAAAGGGTCGCTGTTCCATCCATTCTTGAAAAATCTTGGGTTTGTTTTACCAATCTTGGTGTTGGGTCTGGGCACATGTTGACCAGGTTCTTATCAGTTGGTAATCAGAGCTTAGGTTTTATCAGGTTTGCCTATCCTTTTCTTGTTTTTCTTGGTTAATTCCTTGAGTCTAGGTGTAGGTTTTAATTCCTTTCTTCGTTCTTGATTGTGTCATGCTTCTAATTCTCCGTTTCTTGAGTCTTGTCTTCAATTTTGTTTTCTTGCTTTCAATTTCGTTTCTTGTTAAGCTTTTAATTGGCCAAACCCTAGAATCTTGAATTAGGGTTTCTTGTGTTTCTAAATTCGAAGTATTGGTTACTTGCTCATTGTCTTTGTTTCTGAAAATCAAGAAAAGAACATCAAGAAAGAAAAGAAACTTCAAGAAAAGAAAAAAAAAATTCGGAGCTGAAAAAAAAAAAAAAAAAAAGGCAAAACAGTGAACAATAAAAAACTTGTTTTTGTTGAATTAGCCTTCGTGGCCAAGCTTTTCTGAAGGGAAAAGACGTTCTGAGCATAACCCATAGCTTAGCTGTGGGCACCACCCTCTTAGGGCCAAATTCCAACGTTTGCTATGAGTTTTGGGCATTTTTGTGTTTTAGAATAGGGTTTTTGCAACTTTCCTTATTTCTCTAGGTTTCCTTCTTTGAGTTTTATTCAAGTTTCTTTCTCTAACCTTGTTTCCAGAGTCTTAGAGGTCTAAAAAAAAAATCATCAAATTTCGAAAAAAATAGTAATACGCTGCTTTAGTGCCTATCTTGGTACTCTTGATTAGTTCTAGGGAACTTGAAGGAGAATACGAGAGGAAAAAGGCAGAGTACGTGAGATTAATAGAGGGTAAAAGCCAAATTGAGTTGAGTGAAACACGCGAGGGAGTGAAATTTAATCATGTCTCAAAATCATGCAGACAACATTAATGAAGGTGTTCAACAGCCCGTTGGACAGAACTTACAGATGCAGGCATTGATGGGAGAGATGAGACGAATGATGAGGGCTGAATTTGATCAACTACATGAGAGGATGGCTAGGGTAGAACAGAGAACACCAAGGGTGCAGCCACCAGTTGTTCCAAAAGCACCAAGGAGGAACAGGTTGCATCGAAGAGAAATTGAAGTTGTGGATGAATTTGAAGAAGAAGGGATAGATGAGGAACTTGGTCGGATGTCAATAGGCAGCAATGGAAGACATAGCCGAGATAGAGAAGCTAAGAAACGTGTTGATAACAATTTGGGAAGCATCAAGATGAAAATTCCTGCTTTCCAAGGAAGGAGTGATCCCGACGCATATTTGGAGTGGGAAAAGAAGATAGAGTTGGTTTTTGATTGTCACAACTATTCCGAACTGAAAAAGGTAAAACTTGCCGCAATTGAATTTACTGATTATGCTATTGTATGGTGGGATCAGTTGTGCATCAATAGGAGGCGGAATGGAGATCGTCCAATTGCAACTTGGGATGAGATGAAGAGGGTGATGAGGAGGCGATTTGTACCCAGTCATTACTACAGAGATTTATACCTCAAGCTGCAAGGTCTTCATCAAGGTAATAAGAGTGTTGATGAGTATTACAAAGAGATGGAGATGGCTATGATTAAAGCCAATGTAGAGGAAGATCGAAAGGTGACAATGGCTAGATTTTTGAATGGGTTGAATCGAGAGATTGCTAACACCATAGAGTTGTATCATTATGTGGAATTAAAGGATTTGGTGCATATGGGAATTAATGTGGAGAAGCGACTCAAGAGGGGTGGTACACGTCCAAGACAAGCACCTCAATACCTGAGTGCATCACCTTTACCTTGGAGGACAAGTTACCCAAAGGATGAAGAAAATCCGTCTACTTCCAAGGCCAAGCCCGAGCTCAAACTATCCACTATTGCCATGACCTCTCAAGATAATACAACCTCTACTATGACTCGATCTAGTGAGATTCAATGTTTTAAATGTCAAGGACGGGGACACATAGCAAGCCAATGCCCAAACAAGCGAGCAATGGCAGTCTTGGAAAGTGGTGAGATTAAATTTGAAGACAAAACATATTTTGATGATGTGCCCATACTAGAGGACACCGCAGTAGGAGCAGAGGAGTTTGGGGTGAATCATGGAGAGATGCTTGGACTAGTGGCACAACGAGCCTTAAGCCTGCAAGCTAAAGAAGAGGAAGAGGTATCACAACATGAGAACATCTTTCACACTCGTTGCCACGTGAAAGACAAGGTATGTAATGTTATTATCAATGGTGGTAGTTGTACTAACGTTGCTAGTGCTTCTATGGTTGAAAAGCTGGAGCTTAACACAGTTAAGCACCCAGGTCCATATAGACTGCAATGATTGAATGATTGTGGTGATGTAAAGGTTACAAAGCAGGTTGTAGTACCGTTTCAAATTGGGAAATATGAAGATGAAGTATTGTGTGATGTGGTGCCAATGCATGCTGGACATCTTCTCCTTGGAAGATTGTGGCAATTTGAACGATGTGTGCAGCATGATGGCTTCACCAACAAGTATTCATTTGTATTTGGTCAGCGGACAATCACCCTAGTTCTGATGACACCAAAACAAGTCTATGAGGATCAAGTGAGGTTGCAAAAATTGAGTGAACAAAAGAATCTGAGAGATCAAAAGAATTTGAGAAAGTAAAAGAATGAGAGTGAAAAGAAAAGCAGGGCCGAATCTGGAGAGGAGGTAAGGAGAGAAAAGAGCTCTGCCAATAAGGTAAAAACAGAGGCAAAACAAAGATATTTGTATGCAAAAGCAAGTGAGGTTAAAAGAGCTTTGATATCAAAACGGCCAATGATTGTACTTTTGTACAAAGAGGCTCTTTTAAACACTAACCAACTTGACTCTGCATTGCCTAGTGTTGTTGTTTCTCTCTTGCAGGATTTTGAGGATGTGTTTCCCAAGGAGATACCACATGGTCTACCACCTAGGCTAGTCTTTGAGCCTGGGGGATTTGAGGACAAATCCTTCTCAAGAGGGGGGGAATGATGCGAACCAGCCATCCACATTCATTGCACCTTTTGGATGAATTTTCCAGCAAAGATTCAAGTCAAGATTCTATTTTCAAGATTCAAGAACTTCAAGATTCTTCAAGAAGTTTCAAGAAGATTTGAAGATTTAGTCAAGATTTGATTTCTTTGTAATTTTATCCTAGTTTTAGTTTAATTTCCTATGGACGAATTTAGGTGTTCACACTAGGAGAGAGACTTTCTTGGGCTACAAGATTAGGTGTTCACACTAGAAAGGAGCTTTTCTTGGGCTGCAAGTTTGCTTCCTTTTTAGTTACTATTCACATCACTATTCACGTGGATAGTTAATAGGAGTCTTTTCTTGGTCTCCAAGTTTGTTTCCTTTGACCTAGTTACTATTCACGTTTTTCCTACTTGGGCTAGGGTTTAGGAGTCCTTTTTCAAGCAGGATACTTATTTGTTATTGCCTATATAAGGCTCTTTTTGTGATAATAAAGTGAGACAATTCTGAAATTAAATTGTGAGATTATTCTCCTTGAGTTCTCCAAGAGACTCTTTCGAACTTATCAAGGGATTCATTGTGGCGTTCAACCTTGACTTATCAAGTGGATTTCCATCCCCGTTTGTGGCGTCTTCACCATACCAAGGTTCTTGCTTTGCTAAGCAACGGGTCGCGGTTTCCATCATATTCACTATACCAAGGTTCTTGTCTTGCTAGGCAAAGGGTCGTGGTTCCATCCATTCTTGAAAAATCTTGGGTTTGTTTTACCAATCTTGGTGTTGGGTCTCGACACATGTTGACCAGGTTCTTATCAATTATTACCTTTTGTGTTGGCTTGTTTATACAACACTCACACGTGAGTTCTACCAGAATATGGCTAGAAAGAATCCTCCAAGCAATGAGAAGACCTCCAAGGCACGAGCACTCCAAATCTTCTCTCCTATTCCAGTTCCCTTGTGAATGACAATGAAAATTGTGGGATTTTCGTCTCTACCTTCCTTAATTGCTTTTGGCCGTGTATGTGTGTGTAGCTAAGTGTGTATCACGTGTCATATATGGTGTGTGTAGGTTGCCCATCTATTTATAGATGCTGGTTAGGAGATAGAGATAGAGTGTTCTAGTTAGAGTAGATAACGATCTCCTGATTAATTATCTTAGAGATAATTCACATTATCTCTTAATAAATCAAGATAATTATCTCTATCCTAACAAACTTTATCCACATGTCATTAGGATAGGGTATCCTAGTTAGAGTAGATAAACTACCTCTTAATTTCTTTATCAATTATCTTAGAGATAATTTATATTATCTCATAATTAATAAATCAAGATAATTCTCTCTACTAACAGACTTTATCCACACGCCTACACATGTCAACCACACATAGGAGTGTGCCTGGTACACGCTGTTAAGACATCATTAGATAGGACAAACATTCTTGTCTTAAGAGTGTCTTTTGTCCTGATGTCTTAAACTTCCTAATTGAGCTGCTTGTTCCCAAATAGGAAACCACATGCAATTAGCACACAAATGCCAGGTTAAGAAAGCTGCACATTACCATAAAGGAAAGTGGCTAGGAGCGGGACCCAATGACATAGTTGCTGTGGCTACCAAATGACCAAAATGCCCCTACTAGACACTAGCAGTATTTTGACCATTTTAACCTTAACTCATTCCACTAAAGAGTTAGGGTTGCACTCCATGGCAACTAATAAACTTCCGAGGGAGGTTTATAGTCTTTGACCTACTAAGCAAAATGATCGAAATGCCCCTCTATGTTTTCAACCGCAATCAAGAGGAGGTCCTACATTCGTACTATCATTGATGAGAACCAGCCTTGAGCGTCCACATTCAATGAACCAATTGGGCATCCACATTCATTGAATCTTTTGGGTGAATTTTCTAGCAAAGATTCAAGTCAAGATTCTATTTTCAAGATTCAAGAACTTCAAGATTCTTCAAGAAGTTTCAAGATTTAGTCAAGATTTGATTTCTTTGTAATTCTATCCTAGTTTTAGTTTTCAGTTTTAGTTTAATTCCCTATGGACGAATTTAGGTGTTCACACTAGGAAAGAGACTTTCTTGGGCTGCAAGATTAGGTGTTCACACTAGAAAGGAGCTTTTCTTGGGCTGCAAGTTTGCTTCCTTTTTAGTTACTATTCATGTCACTATTCACGTGAATAGTTAATAGGAGTCTTTTCTTGGTCTCCAAGTTTGTTTCCTTTGACCTAGTTACTATTCACGTTTTTCTATTTCAGCTAGGGTTTAAGAGTCTTTTCTAATTATGAAACTTATTTGTTCTTTGCCTATATAAGGCTGATTTGCAAGAAATAAAGGAAGACAACTTTGATATTAAATTTGTGAGATTATTCTCCTTAAGTTCTCAAGAACTTTTTCGAACTTATCAAGATTATTCTTGTGGCGTTCAACTCTGACTTATCAAACGAGATCTCCATCCTCGTTTGTGGCGTCCTCAACTGTACCAAGGCTCTAGCTTCACTAAGCCTAGGGTCGCAGTTCCATCCATTCCTGAAGGGTCTTGGGTCATTTGCCATATTTGGTGTTGGGTCGCGTCACATGTTGGCGTGGTTCGTATCAGTTGGTAATCAGAGCTTAGGTTTATCAGGTTTGCCTATCCTTTTCTTGTTTTCTTAGTTAATTCTGTTAGTCTAGGTCTAGGTTTAAATTCCTTTCTTTGTTCTTGATTGTGTCTTGCTGCCAATTCGTTTTAGGTTGTGTTTCAATTCCGTTCTTGCTTCAATTTCGTTTCTTATCTTGTGTTTCAAGTCTGTTTTCTTGTTGAAATCCGTGTCTTGCTTTCAAGTATTTTCTTGTTTTCTCATCAAATCCGTGGGTAGGGGTTTTCAATTAGGACAAAACCCTAATTGGTTCTGTGCTCAAATCTGAAATCTTGGTTACTTAGTCATTGTTTTCGTTTATGAAAATCAAGAAAAGAACATCAAGAAAAGAAAAGAAAGGTCAAGAAAAGATCAAAAAAGAGAAAAAAAAAATAGTTCGGAGCTGAAAAATCGAAAAACTGTGAACAGTAATTTTTTTTTTTGGTTGAAATAGCCTGCGAGGCCAAACTTTTCTAAAGGAAAACGACGTTCTGAGCATAACCCACATCTTTGCTGTGGGAACCACCCTCTTAGGGCCTAATTCCATTGTTTTCTATGAGTTTTAGGTGTTTTTGTGTTTTCCAATAGTGTTTTCTCAACTTTTCTTATTTTTCTAGGTTTCCTTCTTCGAGTTTTGGTCAATTTTATTTCTCTAACCTTATTTCCAGTGTCTTAGAGGTCTGAAAAAAAAAAGTCAGATTCCGAAATAGATTATTATGCTGCTTGGTATTCTTGGTAAGTTCTAGGGACTTGAAGGAGAATACGAGAGGAAAAAGGCAGAGTGTGTGAGAATATTAGAGGGTAAAAGCCAAATTGAGTTGAGTGAAACACGTGAGGGAGTGAAATTTAATCATGTCTCAAAATCAAGCAGACAACATTAATGAAGGTGTTCAACAACCCGTTGGACAGAACTTAAAGATGCAAGCTTTGTTGGGAGAGATGAGACGGATGATGAGTGCAGAATTTGAACAAATACAAGAGAGATTTGAAAGAATATATAAGGTCAAGCCCGAGTCCAAACAATCCACCAATGCCATGACCTCCCAAGGTAAATCAGCTTCTACTACGACTTGATCTCATGATATTAAATGTTTTACATGTCAGGAACGAGGTCACATAGCTAGCCAATGCCCAAACAAGTGGGCAATGGTAGTTTTGGAAAGTGGGGAGATTGAGTCTGAAGATGAAACGCAATTTGATGACATGCCCATACTAGAGGACACCGAGTAGGTGAAGAAGAGGAATTTGAGGTAGATTATGGAGAGATGCTTGGATTAGTGGCACGACGAGCTTTGAGCTTGCAAGCTAAAGAGGAAGAAGAAGTAGTGCAACGTGAGAACATATTTCACGTGGCATTTTCATACCTGCTGCCACGTGAAAGATAAGGTATGTAGTGTTATTATTGATGGTGGTACAACACTAACGTTGCTAGTGTTTCAATGGTTGACAAGCTAGGGCTTACAACAATTAAGCATCCACGTCCATACAAGCTGCAATGGTTGAACGATTGTGGTGAGGTAAGGGTTACAAAATAGGTTATGGCGCCGTTTCGCATTGGAAAATATGAGGATGAAGTATTGTGCGATGTGGTACCTATGCATGCTGGACATCTTCTTTTGGGAAGGCCATGGCAATTTGATCGATGTGTGCAGCATGATGGCTTCACCAACAAATACTCATTCATGTTCAATCAACAGACAATCACTCTAGTTCCAATGACACCAAAACAAGTTTATAAGGATCAAGTGAGGTTACAAAAATTGAGTGATCAAAATAACTTTAGTGATCAAAAGAATTTGAGTGAGCAAAAGATGGAGAGTGAAAAGAAAAAGAACAAGGCCGAATCTGGAAAGGTAGTGAGGAGAGAAAAGAATTCGGCCAAGGAGGTAAAAATAGAGGGAAAACAAAGAAATTTTTATGCAAAAGCAAGTGAGGTTAAGAGAGATTTGATTTCAAAAAGGCCAATGATTGTACTTATGTACAAAGAGGCTCTTTTAAACACTGACCAACTTGACTCTGCATTGCCTAGTGTTGTTGTTTCTCTCTTACAGGATTTTGAGGATGTGTTTCCCGAGGAGATACCACATGGTCTACCACCTCTTCGAGGGATTGAACATCAGATAGATTTCGTACCTGGAGCCTCAATTCCAAATTGTCCAGCTTATAGGAGCAATCCAGAGGAGACGAAGGAGCTTCAAAGGCAAGTCGAAGAGTTGATAGAGAAAGGGTACGTGAGAGAAAACATAAGTCCTTGTGCAGTTCCTATAATTTTAGTGCCTAAGAAGGATGGGACATGGAGGATGTGTGTTGATTGCATAGCCATCAATAACATAACAGTAAAGTATAGACATCCTATTCCTCGCTTAGATGATATGTTAGATGAATTGCATGGTTCTTGTGTGTTTTCTAAGATTGATCTTAAAAGTGGATACCATCAGATAAGAATGAAAGAAGGAGATGAATGGAAAACAGCATTTAAAACTAAATATGGATTGTATTAGTGGTTAAGTCATGCCTTTTGGATTAACTAATGCACCTAGTACTTTCATGCGCTTAATGAATCATGTTTTGCGTGCTTTCATTGGTAAATTTGTTGTTGTTTATTTTGATGATATTCTGGTTTATAGCAAGAGTTTGCATGAACATGTTTCACATTTAAATTCAGTTTTGGATGTGCTTAGAAAGGAGAAGTTGTATGCTAACCTCAAAAAGTGTACTTTTTGCACGGATAAGCTCGTTTTCCTAGGTTTTGTTGTTAGTACTAAAGGTATTGAGGTTGATGAAGAGAAGATCAAAGCCATCCAAGAATGGCCAACCCCCTCAAGTGTAGGTGATGTTAGAAGTTTCCATGGACTTGCTGACTTTTACAGGAGGTTCGTGAAAGATTTTAGCACCATCGCAGTACCACTCACTGAAGTTATCAAGAAAAACATTGGGTTCAAATAGGGTGAAGATCAAGCGAAGGTGTTTCAGCTTATTAAATACAAGCTTACTCATGCTCCTTCACTTGCTTTACCTAATTTCACTAAAACGTTTGAAATTGAATGTGATGCTTCAGGTGTAGGTGTAGGAGCTGTTCTTATGCAGGAAGGAAGACCCCTTGTATACTTTAGCGAGAAGCTTAGTGGGGCTGCACTTAACTACCCAACCTATGACAAAGAGTTGTATGCTTTGGTTCGAGCTTTGAAGACATGGCAGCTGATACGAACCACGTCAACATGCGACGCGACCCAACACCAAATATGGCAAACGACCCCAAGACCTTTCAGGATTGGATGGAAACCGCGACCCGTTGCTTAGCAAAGCAAGAACCTTGGTATAATTGATGAAGACGCCACAAACGGGGGTGGAAAATCCGTTTGATAAGTCAAGGTTGAACGCCACAAGAATTATCTTGATAAGTTCGAAAGAGTCTCTTGGAGAACTCAAGGAGAATACTCTCACAAATTTAATTTCAGAATTGTCTAACTTTATTATCACAAAAAGTGCCTTATATAGGCAATAACAAATAAGTATCCTGCTTGGAAAAGGACTCCTAAACCCTATCCCAAGTAGGAAAAACGTGAATAGTAACTAGGTCAAAGGAAACAAACTTGGAGGCCAAGAAAAGACTCCTATTACTATTCACGTGAATAGTGACGTGAATAGTAACTAAAAAGGAAGCAAACTTGCAGCCCAAGAAAAGCTCCTTTCTAGTGTGAACACCTAATCTTGCAGCCCAAGAAAGTCTCTCTCCTAGTGTGAACACCTAAATTTGTCCATAGGAAATTAAACTAAAACTGAAAACTAAAACTAGGATAAAATTACAAAGAAATCAAATCTTGACTAAATCTTCAAATCTTCTTGAAACTTCTTGAAGAATCTTGAAGTTCTTGAATCTTGAAAATAGAATCTTGACTTGAATCTTTGCTGGAAAATTCATCCAAAAGGTTCAATGAATGTGGACGCCCAATTGGTTCATTGAATGTGGACGCTTCAATTGGTTCATTGAATGTGGATGGCTGGTTCGCATCAGCAGCACTACCTATGGCCAAAGGAGTTTGTAATTCGTACAGATCATGAATCCTTGAAGCATTTAAAGGGTCAACACAAGCTGAATAAGAGACATGCTAGGTGGGTTGAGTTTATTGAGACTTTTCCATATGTCATTCGCTATAAACAAGGTAAGGAAAACGTGGTTGCAGATGCATTGTCAAGAAGGTATGCCTTAATCTCTACTCTTGATGCTAAATTTCTGGGTTTTGAGCATATTAAGGACCTATATCAAGATGACCACGGCTTTAGTGAAGTTTATAGGGCTAGTGAGAAATCTGCATAAGGTAAGTTCTATAGGCATGAAGGGTTTTTGTTTAGAGAAAATAAGTTGTGTGTGCCTAACTGTTCTTTAAGAGACTTGTTAGTTAGGGAATCCCATGGTGGTGGTTTAATGGGACACTTTGGGGTTGCTAAGACTTTAGCTATTTTGCAAGAGCACTTTTATTGGCCACACATGAAACGAGATGTTGAGAGAACTTGTGGAAGATGTGTTACTTGTAGGCAAGCTAAGTCTAGGGTTCAGCCACATGGATTGTACACACCACTACCTATTCCTAGTTCACCTTGGATTGATATTTCAATGGATTTTGTTTTGTGTTTACCTAGGAGTAGGCGTGGAAAGGATTCAATTTTTGTTGTTGTGGATAGATTTTCTAAGATGGCTCATTTTATCCCTTGTCATAAGACTGATGATGTTTCTAATGTTGCAGATTTGTTCTTCAGGGAGATTGTTAGGTTGCATGGTATGCCTAGGACAATTGTTTCAGATCGTGATGCTAAGTTCTTAAGTTACTTTTGGAAGACTTTGTGGGGCAAGCTAGGGACAAAACTTTTGTTTTCTACAACTTGTCATCCTCAAACTGATAGTCAAACAGAAGTAGTTAATAGGACTTTATCTTCATTATTGAGGGCTATCATAAGTAAGAACATTAAGACTTGGGAAGATTGTTTACCACATGTTGAGTTTGCATATAATCGTACTGTTCATTCTGCTACTAAGCTTTCACCTTTTGAAATTGTTTATGGTTTTAATCCTTTAACTCCTTTGGATTTATCACCTTTACTTGTGTCTGAGCATATGAACTTAGAGGGGGGGGATGATGAGAACCAGCCTTGAGCGTCCACATTCAATGAACCAATTGGGCATCCACATTCATTGAATCTTTTGGGCGAATTTTCCAGCAAAGATTCAAGTCAAGATTCTATTTTCAAGATTCAAGAACTTCAAGATTCTTCAAGAAGTTTCAAGAAGATTTGAAGATTTAGTCAAGATTTGATTTCTTTGTAATTTTATCCTAGTTTTAGTTTAATTCCCTATGGACGAATTTAGGTGTTCACACTAGGAAAGAGACTTTCTTGGGCTGCAAGATTAGGTGTTCACACTAGAAATGAGCTTTTCTTGGGCTGCAAGTTTGCTTCCTTTTTAGTTACTATTCATGTCACTATTCACGTGAATAGTTAATAGGAGTCTTTTCTTGGTCTCCAAGTTTGTTTCCTTTGACCTAGTTACTATTCACGTTTTTCTATTTCAGCTAGGGTTTAGGAGTCTTTTCTAATTAGGAAACTTATTTGTTCTTTGCCTATATATGGCTGATTGCAAGAAATAAAGGAAGACAACTTTGATATTAAATTTGTGAGATTATTCTCCTTAAGATCTCAAGAACTTTTTCGAACTTATCAAGATTGTGGCGTTCAACTCTGACTTATCAAACGAGATCTCCATCCTCGTTTGTGGCGTCCTCAACTATACCAAGGTTCTAGCTTTGCTAAGCATAGGGTCGCAGTTCCATCCATTCCTGAAGGGTCTTGGGTCGTTTGCCATATTTGGTGTTGGGTTGCGTCACATGTTGGCATGGTTCATAGCAATCATCCTATCTTGATTATATATACACCTTGGACCTTTATCTTTCATATAATCATTACCCAGATATTATACCCTTGTTCTCGGGAGCGACCTACAAGTTTAGTATCCAATATATCCAATATAGCTCGAGCTATATTACTAAGCACTTAGTTTTTGGATGATCACATAGATAACTCCAAATGAGTAGCTCACTATCACTTAAGATAGCATAGAATCATGACTCATATGCATGCCACCTAATGGATCTAGTCCATATGTCCAAAACACCGAGCTGTTGACCCTATTATAAGATCTTACCTATAGTGAATCAAAACACATGTCCTAAGATCCATTGATACATCCACATATGCCCATGATATAGAGCATTGGTCACTTAGTAGCTTAAAATGCTTTTAGTTCTCTGACAATGATAGTAATGTCACTGAGATTGTATCTATTGTAGTCCCGTTCAATGTATTCACATGCATTAATGAGAGCAGTCTGGAAAACACCTCCAATGATCAAAGGTAAGTCATCCTATCATTCTAATCAATCGTTTGTTCATCCTCAGGACAACTTTTCTAGGTCAAAGGCTGTTGATCATCTTTTCTCAGGTACGGGTGTTTATCACAAACAAACAAACTCCCCAAAGAATCAGGTCAATTTTCTGCCTGCCAACACTTTGAGTAGGGTCAATGTGGAAGTGTCAAGCTCTCAAATTTATGAAAAACAAATTCATAGCAATTTGTTGAGTAGATCTCTCTTGTTGGGTAAAGGATACCTAATCCATCTTAAAGCTTTATTCAAGGTCTTGTAATTGATGACTAGCCTTGGAGCTCCTCTTACAAGTTCTGCTGCATTTTCCACGTAGAACGCTGGACAGCTCCATGGGCTGTAGCTAGGTCTAATGAGACCTTTCTGCTGTAATTCAGCAATCTCTTTCTTGCATAATTCAAGAAATCTTGGACCCATAGCAATTGGTCGGGCCTTTATAAGGATTGATCTTTCATCAAAATTTGGCTCATATGGTAGTTCTACCACATGCCTCTCCCTCCCCCAAAAAGCATTTGGTGCTTCTGCACAAACTTCTTTTTTGATAAGATCATCAAGGGAGCGAATTTTCTCAATCATTTTAGGACTATTGAGTCCTTCTTTCACTTGACGAAAACTGATTTCCTCTTTGAGAGAAAGTAAGAAGTTTTCTTTTGAGGTGATAACCTCTGAAAGTGTATCAAGGAATCTTTCATTTGGCTCGGACATGAAAGGGAGTTTGAAAGGTATCCCTTGTATTTCTGCTTCAATTCCTGACTCATCAATTTTATGAATCGGAAATAAGGAATGAAGAAATGGGCTTCCGAGAATAACAGGATGGGATAACCCTAGAACTATGAGAAATGGAAGTTTAAAACAAGTGTTTTCTTGACAGATGGCTGCATCGGAAACTTTGTACTGAATTCTTAAGGGAGTACTATTTGCTTGAGATAGTCCTTGACTTGTTTTCTCAAGGTATTTGGCTGGAATTAAGCCTTCTCTTATGCAGTTCAGATCTGCTCCTGAGTCTATTAAGACTATCGTTTTCACTTTGTGCTCTCCTCTGATTATAAGAGTGAGTTCAGAGTACCATTTGAACGAAGTGACTCTTTCAATGACGTTGACCCAATTTAATAAGGCTAATTCAGGTGCTTTGAGCAATTCTTCACTGCTTGGCTCATTGATGACCAAAGCTTTTTCTCTAATTTCTCCTTGGGCAGATGACTCTGGACATTCTGGAGTCTTGAGATAATCAGGTCGTTCTGGAAGATATTGATCTTTGGGTTGTCGCCATGTAGAGATATCTGTATTGGCTTCAAGATCAGTAACCCTTTCTTGTAGCAAAATGATTTCTGCTTGAAATAAGCCTTGAGGCTAAGCAGTTCATTCTTTATCTCACGAACCTCATATCGAAGTTCTCCAATTGTGGGTTCCTTTGTTAGGATCTTCCGAGATTTTTGAACTCTTTCTAGAACTGTTTTAAATGAATAGAAATCAGGTTGCCTGATCTCTGGCTCAACCACTTGAGGATGAGTTATATCTTGAGTTTTAGACCTCAATATATTTCGAAAGCTCATTTGAGCTTTACTAATTGGATCTTGGATCTGATTTATAAGATCAAGAATAAGATTGACTTGGGCTGAGAGAACATTTAAGCCCAGAGTGTTGATGTTATCGGCGAAGCAATCCTCGCATCCACCATTGCAAGAACATTCCTTTTTGTTTGGATTGGTTGGATGACTGGATTCCTCTTCATCTGTTTCAGACTTTGAGTCTGATTCTGAATCACTTTCTTCCTCTGAAGTATATGAACCTATGAGGTTCACTTCAAGATCTTCTCCTTCGTCATCTGATGGAGTAAGGAAGATATGACATAAAGATCTTTTAAGACCTTCATCGAGATCGAGAGCGTGAATACGCTTCTTCACCATGCATTTGTTCTGGTAGTGCCCAATCTTTCCGCACTTCTAACAAACTAGAGCCTTGTCATGACTCTCTTTTTTGTGTGAGGTTGAAGCTTTATCAGGCTTCTTTATAAACCTTTTTCTTTTCTCATACTTCTTCTTATGAAACAGAGGCCATTTCTTGTCATACTCCTTTCTATGAGATTGGTGGTATGACTTCTTTCTTTCTTCTGTGTGTGGATGAAAACCCATTTGTTCACAGAAATCTCCCAAGGTATGCTTGCCTTTAAGCTTTTGACTGTCGAGATGGCGTTTGAGTTTTAAGTCGTTACAGAGATGCATTCCCTCTGTAATTACTTCAGTTGCCAACTGACCAAATGTATATTGGGATTATGGAATTGTTCCTCCATTTTTGTCTTGAGACGAGTCCTAAGCTTTTGATTGAACGCCGCTGGAAGACCATCAATGAATTTTTCCTTCCAGTAGCTAGCAGCTGCATCATCTCTAGTGTAGAGCTTGATAAGGAAAACATCCTTATACCACTTGAAGTCTGCTAGAGATCTGCATCTTAGATTGGAGAGTTGTTCTCCAGTCTTTTCTTTCAGCTTGCCAGTGTAACCGACAAATGTTGTTGTGATTGTATAGATCAAAGTATTGACAGCATGGGCTTTTAGCCCTGTCTGCATTCCACCTTCATAAACTGGTGTTGTGGAATTATAGTTTTGTTCTTTAGCAGTTGCACTAAGATAGTTGTCCCACAATCCCTGCAGTTGACCAGAGAATCCAAAAACAATAGCTCTGGCAATATCCTGATTTCCTTGTCCACACAATCTGAATGCTTGAGCGAGCATGAACATCTGTTTGACTATATTCCTGACCATTTGTTATGAATAGCCGTCGATGTTCCATTCAACTATATTTTTACTAGAGAAGGAAGAATTTCCTTTGTAATCTTCATGAAGGAGATCTGGTGGTGATGGCCTAGAGTAATAAGGCTCATTTCTTTGTCTCCATGTGACTGCGTTATTATTCAAGACATTGAGTGTAGAGGCTTTATCCTCTGCTCCTTTTGCAACCTTATCTTTGATTTTGATTCCTCCAACAAGACTAGTCAGCTGATCTACAATTTCCTGCTTGACTGGATCTTTCAAAGTGAATTTCTTCATAGATATAGATGGTAGTGGCTGGATCATGGGTGGAGGCTCGTCCCTGACATTAAAAACATTGAATCTCACTAGATTGAGTCATAGTAGAGGTTGTATTACCTTGAGAGGTCATGGCAATGGTGGATGGTTTGAGCTCGGGCTTGGCCTTGGAAGTAGATGAATTTTCTTCATCCTTTGGGTAAATCGTCATGCAAGGTGAAGGTGAAGCACTCAAGTATTTTGGTGCTTGTCTTGGTCGTGTACCACCCCTCTTGAGTTGCTTCTCCACATTGATTGCCATATGCACCAAATCCTCTAATTCCACATAATGATGCATCTCGATGGTGTTAGCAATCTCTCGATTCAACCCATTCAAAAATCTAGCCATTGTCGCCTCCCGATCTTCCTTTACATTGGCTCTAATCATACCCTTCTCCTTCTCTTTGTAATACTCATCTACACTCTTATTACCTTGATGAAAACCTTGCAACTTGAGGTATAAATCTCTGTAGTAATGACTAGGTACAAATCGCCTCCTCATCCCCCTCTTCATCTCATCCCAATTTGTTATTGGACGATCTCTATTCCGCCTCCTATTGATGCACAACTGATCCCACCATACAATAGCATAATCAGTAAATTCAATTGCGGCAAGTTTTACCTTTTTCAGTTCGGAATAGTTGTGACAATCAAAAACCAACTCTATTTTCTTTTCCCACTCCAAATATGCTTCGGGATCACTCCTTCCTTGGAAAGCAGGAATTTTCATCTTAATGCTTCCCGAATTGTTATCAACACGTTTCATAGCTTATCTATCTCGGCTATGTCTTCTGTTGCTGCCTATTGACATCCGATCAAGTTCCTCATCTATCCCTTCTTTAAATTCATCCATAACTTCAATTTCTCTTCGATGCAACCTGTTCCTCCTTGGTGCATTTGGAGCAACTGGTGGCTATACCCCTGGTGTTCTCTGTTCTACCCTATCCATCATCTCATGTAGTTGATCAAATACAACCCTCATCATTCATCTCATCTCTCCCAACAAAGCTTGCATCTGTAAGTTCGGAACAACGGCTTGTTGACCTTCTTCATTTATGTCATCCTCTTGATTATGACCCACGATTGAAATCAACACTCACGTGATTCACTTAAATTCAACTTGGCTTTTACCCTCTAAAAATCTCACACACACTCTGCCTTTTTCCTCTCGTATTCTCTCTTTAGGTCATTCAAAACTAATCAACACTATCAAGAAGAACCAAGCAGCGAAACAATTCTGTCACGGAATCTGAATTTTCGTTTTTTTTTTTGGCAAACAGGTCTCCAAGACGTGGAGAACAAGATTAGAACAAAGAATTAAGAAAAAAACAAGAAAAAGAAGTCTAGAGAAATAAGAACAACTAAAGAAAATCTATGCAAAAATACAAAAAATGTCAAAAACACCTAGTAAGCGATCGAATTTGGCCGAAAGAAGGTGTGCTCACTGCAAAGCATGAGTTATGCTCAGAACATCATTTCCCTTTAGAAAAGTTTAGTGTTGAAGGCTGAGTCAACAAAATATTTTTTTCAGACCTTCACTATCTTTTTTTTTTCATTTTTGTTTGTTTTTCTTTCTTTTCTTGACTTTTCTTTTCTGTTTTTTATTTTTATTTTCCCGAAACAAAACACAATGAGCAAGTCACAAGAATTCAAATTTAGAAGCACAAGAAACCCTAGTTCACATTTCTAGGGTTTGGCCAATTGAAAGCAAGAAACGGAATTGAAAAACAAGACTCAAGAAATAGAATACAAGACTCAAGACACGGAATTGACACAAGACAAAAACGAGGAAAGCAAGAAAAGGAATTGACAGCAAGACTCAATCAAGAACGAAGAAAGAAAATTGAAACCTAACTTAGACACACGAATTTGACCAAGAAAACAAGAAAAAGGATAGGCAAACCTGATAAACCTAAGCTTTGATACCAACTGATACGAACCACGCCAACATGTGACGCGACCCAACACCAAATATGGCAAATGACCCCAAGACCTTTCAGGATTGGATGGAACTGCGACCCTATGCTTAGCAAAGCAAGAACCTTGGTATGGTGAAGACGCCACAAACGAGGATGGAAAACCCGTTTGATAAGTCAAGGTTGAACGCCACAAGAATTATCTTGATAAGTTCAAAGAGTTTCTTGAAGAACTCAAAAGAGAATAATCTCACAAATTTCATGAATCAAAAATTGTCTTCTTTTATTATCACAAAACAACCTTATATAGGCAATAACAAATAAGTATCCTGCTTGGAAAAGAACTCCTAAACCCTAGCCTAAGTAGGAAAAATGTGAATAGTAACTTAGGTCAAAGAAGTAGACTTGGAGCCCAAGAAAGACTCCTATTAACTATTCATGTGAATACATGAATAGTAACTAAAAAGGAAGCAAACTTGCAGCCCAAGAAAGGCTCGTTTCTAGTGTGAACGCCTAACTTGTAGCCCAAGAAAGACTTCTCCCTAGTGTGAACACCTGATAAACTATTACTCAAATTAAACTAAAATTAAAACTAAGATAGATTACAATGAAATCAAAATTTGCCCAAATCTTCAAATCTTCTTGAAACTTCTTGAAGAATCTTGAAGTTCTTGGATCTTGAAAATAGAATCTTGACTTGAATCTTTGCTGGAAAATTCGCCTAAATAAATGGTTCATTGAACTGGGACGCTTAAGGCTGGTTCTCATAAATAATTGCATTCATTTAAGCTTGAATCCGAGGTTTTCAATTTCTAGATTTGTGATAATTGCTTGGCTTTAAGCTTTTTCTTGATTATATTGTTGTTAATGGAGTGTATAGAAATTGTATATATGGTTATATTGCATATCTAATGGCTAGAATTGAATATGGCTTGAGGTTGAAGATGATGAATAGTAGAATTCTAGAGTTTTTGTTAAATTTTGATTATGAGCTTGAATTTATGTTATCTAAGGATGTTTAAGGTGCTACTGAACGTGGGTTAGTGATTAGAATGGGTATATTTTGATTAAACTTGAAAGAATTGGTCAATCCAAAAGGGGCTTTGCGTAAATTGGTTGCTCGGGTGTAATTGAATATCGTAGTTAGTGTTTATTATGTGGAGTAGTTCTTAAAATATAATTATGGCATTGTTTTGAGGGATGGTTTGGGTAGTTGTAGTTCAAAGCGACCTTGGGGCTTTTGTGGTAGAAGTGGTTAAAAGTGAGTTTTCTTAGCTTAAAAAGGGTTCATAAAGTGTCCTTAGGAAGATAGAATGGTTGGATTGTGGTTTGCTTAGGTTTCATTTTGTATGAGCTTGAATCGGACTAAACAGGTTAGTTTATAGAAGGTTGAAATAAGTGTTAGTAATTGACCTTTAAGTGATTAGTCAAGTGTTTAAAGGTGTCACGCCCCGACCTCTCACAGAGTCAGGACTCCTATTAACTTTGCTAATATTAACCCAACCCTAACCCTGGGCACGAAAAATGAGAGAAAATGGACAAAGTCTCCCCTGTTTCTAGGACTATCCACAAACCTGCACTTAGAAGAACTGATTCGCAAAGCTATAACATTCATATGATAATAAATTCATGTTCCTAAGGCCATCCGAGCATTTCTACTTAGCAAAAATTAAGGTATACTTGTATCGGTTCATTAGTTTCTAGCATTCTAGGATCATATTTCCGCTTATCTTACCACTCTCATATTTCCTGTTTTCTTAACTTAAAAATTATGTTCCGATCAAACCATTCACAAGTTAACATCCAATTCACAAAGCTCTAACACCCAACACTTCAACACAACCCTTTTATAGCAAGTTTGAAGCACGGGGAGGGTCAAGAGACCCTTGGAATTGGACTGCCATGCAAATGGGCCCAATGGGTTGAACCTATGCACAATCGGCTCAAAAAGGCCTTTTCACACATCAACATGTTTAATTCATACTTTAGTTACTTCTTTCATGTAATTAGCTAGTTGAACACTTATATAGCAACAATTATGCATTAGAAGCAACCTAAACACAAAATATCAAACTTTAAACTAGGTTACTATGCACTTTATTCTTCATTGCATCAATATACACAAGCTCCAACTATACATGTAAATTAAGCCTAAAAGTTCACTCTACAACATTATTAACTAGGAAAGAAAGCATTAAAAGCATCAAAACAACGTTATATAGCAAAATCAATATTTCACCATAGTTGAATATCAAGCAAAAATGCACAAATAATGGCTCCCTCACCTTGCAGAAACCTCTAAGCACTAGGATGAAGCTAAATCTACTTGCAAAAACCTTGGATGAGCACTAAATCATCAAGCCCTAGAATTTCCCCTTTTTCTTTTCTCTTTGGAGGCCATCGAGTTTGCTCTTTTTTTTTCTTCTTTGTGATCTTTTGTTAGATAAGTGTATATATATATGTATATAATATGTATATGTATATATCTAATGTGAGTTGGCCTTATAATAATGGTGTTGGGCTTATAATACTTGCTATTGGGCTTAAATAAGTTGGCAAAAACTAATTGAATGTCCAAATGGCCCAAAATAATAAAATAATTACTATTCACTTGGGGACACTAAACATTTTCTATCTCGCGCTCGAAACATGCAATGCACATTCTTTTAATGAACGAATACATTATTTATAAGGTTTGTTCAAGGAAAAATATCAAATTTGGGAAATAAAATGGTTTAAAATTTAAACCGGGCTTTAGTTAAACACAAAAATTAAGCAAATAAAGGCAAAAAAAGGACAAATAAGGCAATTAGAAGAATATAACAATTAAATATAATAAATTAAAAGTCCCTTTAGGCTGGGGTGTAACGACTCTAACCCGACCCTTCTCAAGATTAGGTTAAAGTCTTCTTTTATTTTTGTTGCGGTTTCATGAATATAGTCTTCTATAACTTTAAAAGGAACAATATACAAAGAATTATTCAATAACTAGCTTTTATACAATAAGTTAAGTACAAAAGGGTGCTACAACAAGTACATCACCACCTGAGACACAGAGGCTACCCTGCTATTCTACAAATTAGGGTTTCATCAATAACTCCCCTTTTCTACCCGAGAGTACTTCTAACAGAGCATGTTAGGCAAGAAACTTGAGCACGTAGTCAACCAACTTCAACACATAAGAACAACTTCCATTTCAAGCTAACTGCACCTGCAAGGGGGGAGAAATAGGGTGAGCTCTTGGGAAGCTTAGTGAGATAGGAGAGTTTTGAAAATGTTTTTGGTTAGGCCCTTTTAGAAATCATGATGCAATTCACGTACGATAACATTAGAAAACTATCCACACATGGTAAGTGATAAGATATAATAACATATGATAGCCAATAAAGATTATTGCCACAATCGAATCACGTATCAATAACAGTAACGACATATAGATAAACAATCAACTTTCCTCTATATTCATGAAACCGCAATGAAAATAAAAGAAGACTTTGACCTAATCTTAAGAAGGGTTGGGTTAGGGTCGTTACAGGATCTTTGGACAGTGGGTAGTTGTCTTTTAAGAATATGTGTTTAGCATAAACATATGTGCTTAATGTGCTTATCTGCTAAGTGTAATATCAACTGTATGCATGCATTACTCGTAAAATGGTAAGTAGTCCCCTTCCCTGAAAGAGTAGGCTAGCAGCGGATCTTCTCAAATGTAGACCAATCAAAAAGGGAACAATTGATTATGCTGATCAGTAGATTATATTTGATGCTCGGAGTTTGATATTGGCCGCTAGTGATACGAACCACGTCAACATGCGACGTGACCCAACACCAAATATGGCAAACGACCCCAAGACCTTTCAGGATTGGATGGAAACCGCGACCCGTTGCTTAGCAAAGCAAGAACCTTGGTATAATTGATGAAGACGCCACAAACAGGGGTGAAAAATCCGTTTGATAAGTCAAGGTTGAACGCCACAAGAATTATCTTGATAAGTTCGAAAGAGTCTCTTGGAGAACTCAAGGAGAATACTCTCACAAATTTAATTTCAGAATTGTCTAACTTTATTATCACAAAAAGTGCCTTATATAGGCAATAACAAATAAGTATCCTGCTTGGAAAAGGACTCCTAAACCCTAGCCCAAGTAGGAAAAACGTGAATAGTAACTAGGTCAAAGGAAACAAACTTGGAGACCAAGAAAAGACTCCTATTAACTATTCACGTGAATAGTGACGTGAATAGTAACTAAAAAGGAAGCAAACTTGCAGCCCAAGAAAAGCTCCTTTCTAGTGTGAACACCTAATCTTGTAGCCCAAGAAAGTCTCTCTCCTAGTGTGAACACCTAAATTCGTCCATAGGAAATTAAACTAAAACTGAAATCTAAAACCAGGATAAAATTACAAAGAAATCAAATCTTGACTAAATCTTCAAATCTTCTTGAAACTTCTTGAAGAATCTTGAAGTTCTTGAATCTTGAAAATAGAATCTTGACTTGAATCTTTGCTGGAAAATTCATCCAAAAGTGCAATGAATGTGGATGGTTGGTTCGCATCATTCCCCCCCTCTTGAGAAGGATTTGTCCTCAAATCCACCAGGTTCAAAGACCAGCCTTGGTGGTAGACCATGTGATACATCCGCAGGAAACACTTCCTCAAAATCCCGCAAGAAAGAAATACTATGCAATGCAGAGTAAAGTTGGTTAGTGTTTAAAAGAGCCTCTTTGTACATAAGTATAATCATTGGCCTTTTTGAAATCAAAGCTCTCTTAACCTCACTTGCTTTTGCATAAAAATTTCTTTGCTTTTCCTCTGTTTTTACCTCATTGGTTGAATTCTTTTCTTTCCTCTCTACCTTTCCTGATTTGACCTTGCTCTTTTTCTTTTCACTCTCAATCTTTTGCCCACTCAAATTCTTTTGTTCTCTCAAATTCTTTTGTTCACTCTCATAAACTTTTTTTGGTGTCATGGAAACTAGAGTGATTGTCTGCTGATTGAACATGAATGTGCACTTATTGGTGAAGCCATCATGCTGCACACGTCGATCAAATTGCCACGGTCTTCCTAAGAGTAGATGTCCAGCATGCATTGTTACCACATCACACAATACCTCATCTTTATACTTTCCAATTCGAAACGGTACAACAACCTGCTTTATAACCCCTACTTCACAATTATTCAGCCACTGCAGTTTGTATGGACGTGGGTGCTTAACTGTGTTGAGCCCTAGCTTTTCAACCATAGAAGCACTAGCAATATTAGTACAACTACCACCATCAATAATAACACTACATACCTTATCTTCCACGTGGCAGTGAGTATGAAAGATGTTCTCATGTTGCACTACTTCTTCCTCTTCTTCAGCTTGCAAGCTTAAGGGTCGTCGGGTCACTAGTCCAAGCAACTCTCCATAATCTGCCCCAAACTCTTCTTCAACCTCCGTGGTGTCTCCTAGTATAGGAATGTCATCAAAATGCATTTCGTCTTTGGACTCAATCTCACCACTCTCCAAGACTACCAATGCTTGCTTGTTTGGGCATTGGCTTCCAATGTGTCCCCATCCCTGACATTTAAAACATCTAATCTCACTAGATCGAGTCATAGTAGAAGCTGATTTACCTTGGGAGGTCGTGGCATTGGTGGATTGTTTGAACTCGGGCTCGACCTTATATATTCTTTCAAACCTCTCATGTATTTGTTCAAATTCAGCTCTCATCATCTGTCTCATCTCTCCCAAAAAAGCTTGCAACTGTAAATTCAGAACTGGTTGTTGAGCTTCTGCTTTTGTGTCATCCTCTTGATTATGAGCCATGATTGAATTTCACTCCCTCACGTGTTTCGCTCAACTCACTTTAGCTTTTACCCTCTAATAATCTCACACACTTTGCCTTTTTCCTCTCGTATTCTCTTTCAAGCCCCTAGAACTTACCAAGAATACCAAGCAGCGTAATAATCAATTTTGGAATCTGACTTTTTTTTTTGTTTTTGTTTTTTTTTTTTCAGACCTCTAAGACTCTGGAAATTAGGTTAGAGAAAGAAACTTGAATAAAACTCGAAGAAGGAAACCTAGAAAAATAAGGAAAGTTGCAAAAACCCTATTCTAAAACACAAAAATGACCAAAACTCATAGAAAAAGTTGGAATTTGGCCCTAAGAGGGTGGTGCCCACAGCTTTGCTGTGGGTTATGCTCAGAACGTCGTTTCCCTTCAGAAAAGCTTGGCCACGAAGGCTAATTCAACAAAAACAAGTTTTTTACTGTTCACTGTTTTGCCTTTTTTTTTTTTTTTCAGCTCCGAATTTTTTTTTTCTTTTCTTGAAGTTTCTTTTCTTTCTTGATGTTCTTTTCTTGATTTTCAGAAACAAAGACAATGAGCAATTATCCAAGACTTTGAATTTAGAAGGACAAGAAACCCTAATTCAAGATTCTAGGGTTTGGCCAATTGAAAACTAAACAAGAAGCAAAATTGAAAGCAAGAAAACAAAATTGAAGACAAGACTCAAGAAACGAAGAACAAGACTCAAGACACGAAATTAAAAGAACAAGAACGGAATCAAGACACAACCAAGAAAACGAATTGGAAGCATGACACAATCAAGAACGAAGAAAGGAATTAAAACCTAGACCTAGACTCAAGGAATTAACCAAGAAAAACAAGAAAAGGATAGGCAAACCTGATAAACCTAAGCTCTGATTACCAACTGATACGAACCACGTCAACATGCGACGTGACCCAACACCAAATATGGCAAACGACCCCAAGACCTTTCAGGATTGGATGGAAACCGCGACCCGTTGCTTAGCAAAGCAAGAACCTTGGTATAATTGATGAAGACGCCACAAACAGGGGTGGAAAATCCGTTTGATAAGTCAAGGTTGAACGCCACAAGAATTATCTTGATAAGTTCGAAAGAGTCTCTTGGAGAACTCAAGGAGAATACTCTCACAAATTTAATTTCAGAATTGTCCCTCTTTATTATCACAAAAAGTGCCTTATATAGGCAATAACAAATAAGTATCCTGCTTGGAAAAGGACTCCTAAACCCTAGCCCAAGTAGGAAAAACGTGAATAGTAACTAGGTCAAAGGAAACAAACTTGGAGACCAAGAAAAGACTCCTATTAACTATTCACGTGAATAGTGACGTGAATAGTAACTAAAAAGGAAGCAAACTTGCAGCCCAAGAAAAGCTCCTTTCTAGTGTGAACACCTAATCTTGTAGCCCAAGAAAGTCTCTCTCCTAGTGTGAACACCTAAATTCGTCCATAGGAAATTAAACTAAAACTGAAATCTAAAACTAGGATAAAATTACAAAGAAATCAAATCTTGACTAAATCTTCAAATCTTCTTGAAACTTCTTGAAGTTCTTGAATCTTGAAAATAGAATCTTGACTTGAATCTTTGCTGGAAAATTCATCCAAAAGTGCAATGAATGTGGATGGTTGGTTCGCATCAGCTAGTATCTTCTTCGGTATCTTTACTTGGACTTCTTGCTTGGGATTCTTATTCGGTATTTTCTCTGGACTTCTACTCGGTAATCTTATTTGGCATTCTGAATTGGATTTCCTAAGTTGAGCCTTTTTTGGCATTCATATTGCCTTTATTTGGCAATCTTATTCGGGATTTCTTATTGGTATTCTTGCGCAGTATTCTTAACTAGGTACGCCTATCTGGATTCATATTTGGCATTCGGTATCCTATCTCAAGCATTGGGCTCGAGATACTGCAGCCCAAGCGTGAAAATTGTCTAACGGAGTAAGAATTGTGAGGACGCAATTGTTTTAAGGTGGGGGAGGATGTAATACCCGAGCCGGCTATGCATTTATAATAATTCATTTACATTTTATTTGTTTGCATTATTCTTGGAAAACGTGCCTTTGTGATCATTTGCTTACATTTTAGTTTATAATTAATTGTCTTAATCTTAGTTTATAAAAATAGAAAGTTTAGTACACCCTTTAAGTAATTGAAACTAATAGACATGTGAATACTTAGGTTTGGTACTATAAGATGTTGAATAATTAGGAATATTAACTAACTTTAAGAATTTAGTTTCTGTTAAAAGATTAGGATATGCATTTGAGGATAGTTCATGGCTTGTAGATGTTTTAGATACATTTGGGTAGCATGAAATTGTGAATGATAGATCTAGGATATGATATAAGCTTATTAAATACCTTGGAATATATTTGGGATTGCTACTGAAAGGTATAAAAATGTTAGCTTGTATTAAGAACTAAATCACAGAATATTAAGTGTAACAAACTTAACTTGTGAAATAAAAATGGAGAACCAGGATATTAGCTGAGTAGTTTAATCCTATAGAGTATGTTAATAGGTAATGCTAATTTGTGTGAGGATAAAGCCTTACCACTTTTCATTTGATTAAAACAGCAATCTTAATTTAGCAAATGGAAAGGTTAGTTAGGATTTACTAGACCATAATGTAGTTGTAAGGCTTACGAATAAATTAAACTAAGAATTTGTAGATTAACTAAGTATTCTAGACTAATGGATACGAATACCACTTAGGTTACTACTAGGTGTTATGAATAAAATTAATATTATCTCCTATTACTTTTATTTGAATAGATTGCTCATTAGCCTTAAAGAATTCCCTTGTAATTTTCACTATAATGTTTGTCACCATGCATGTTATATATATATTAGCTAATATTAGCTAATATTACCTATCTCCTTAAGCTGCCAGTATCACTCACTAAACAAAATAAACTAGCCATAGTTTAGCATTATCATTTTAACCGTCCAGGTGCCATTAAGCAAAGCTATCAGCCGCAACACTAAACTGAACTAGCTACTCGACACCTAAGCTGCACAATCCATAAACATTCGCCATTTCACCTATTTGCTTAAGCTTACCCGCAGCTGCCACCATTAAACACGTCGCATGCACCTCCTTCATTGTTTCTCATCATCACCAACCTAACGTGCTTCACTAGCAATTTCACCACGTCCTTGGGCTATGACTGCCACTGTGTTCCAATCAAGTTTCATCTGTAGCTAATGATCATATAGCCACCATCATGAATTGCTAAAACATTCACTAACCTATCATCCATATCCACTGTCACGGTTTCATCATTCTTTCACCGCTACCATAGTCCAGTAACAAACTAAGTTTCGAACACTATGAAAGGGATACTAATCTTCAGTAGTGGGACACATAAAAATAAATAATAGCTTGTAGAATCCTAAGTTACCCGAGTACAAATAGGAAAAAGAAACAGTAGGTAGCTCCGCGATTAAGGCGAGGTTTTATTTTTAGAAATTACATGCAGTTGGTATATGAAAAGTATCATAAGCTCAGCCAAGCCATTGCCGCCTAAAGCCTTCATCATTGTTGAGCTTTATCACTAAGTTAAACATCACTACCTTAAACCGATTACAAGCTCGTCATCGCCTCCACTAGCATACCACCTTCATCCAATTGTTAAGCTTAAGGTGAGGAGATTTTATGTTAACAGCATCCTTATTGTGCCTATATGATACTGTGTAGTTAATTTGAGTAAGGAAATTTACGGCTATAAGAACATATGTACAAATAATTTCCCATGTGATAAAGTAAATTAGTTTGATCTACGCAGATATGTAAGGAGGACTTGCTTAAAAATGGCATCCAACGTAGCTCGCATGAATAGTTTAGTTGTCTTTCCGTTTGAACTTGTATATAGTTGACCACATATATAGTCACTTGATTTACTTGCTTCGAGTATAAACAGTTCAGTTCTGGTAATGCATACAAAGGAATTGGCTATAGATTACTTGTCTTATAAAAGTAAACATACATACTATGTGAGTGTAAGTTTATCTTCTTCTTATATTGAGGTAATAGTTAAGCAGTTGGTTGGATATGTGATCACAAATGTTTTAACACATTTTAAGATAGCTGCATGGTAAGATTATAATTATAATAAGGGATAATAAGTACACTGGCAAAAAATACTCTCTCTCTAGATTTTTCTCTCTGCCTTCTCTCTAAAAACCAGGTCATTGACCCACCGTTGACCACCACCGAACCACCTTAAAATCTCTCTATCACCACCAAAACGCCCACTACTTGTCCCGAAAAATACTATTCACCCCCTATGGGGGGAAGAGGCAAGAAAACTGCCCCTTCCTCCTCACGTCGTTCTAGTGATCGAATTAAAGCTAAGTCACAGCCTCCTACTACCATGGAAAAGGTAGAAGAAGAAGTTGATGAGTCCTCCTCCTCAGCTTCTGTAAATGGTGAACAATCTCTCAATTCAAGTCAGGTACTTGAGCAGGCCTTTTTGGATATTGTCAAAAATAACAGATCTGGTGAGTCCTCATTTTCTTCCCCACTCACAGTCAACCATCATTCTGAGTTTTGTATTGATCCAATTTGTTCCAATCCTGTATGCATTCAACGAATCCAAAATCGGGATCCTGAGCAATATCGTCATCTGAAATTTCGAATTGACGGTATTGAATTTTCTCCATACGACAACATTGACCATCATCATAGTGAGATCAGAGAAATTCAAGCACGAATGAATCTTCTCTGTCCACAAACTCCGGCGAAGACAGTCTCCAATCTCAGCAATTCAAATCCTGTTCTGGCTGCTGATGGTACTACTTTGCAATGCACGAGTACAAACTCTGTTAGCCAAGAAAGCCAAGCGCGTGAGACCTCAAGTGGCAATCACTCGGACACGCATGCACATGATGATGTTTCCGTCATTAATCACTCGGACCCGCATGCACATGGAGATGTTTCCACCATTAATCATATGAAGGAGCTTCCCGTGGGTCCTTCTATTGCACATGATTCCAATTTAGCCGCTGGAACACACATTGCAAATGAGCAAATTGGTCCTTTCCCACGAGAGATGTTGGGAAATTCAGATGGCACTAATTTCATGGGTCCCAATGAAGCACAACCTGTCCAAGATGCCGTGGGCCCTCCATCACATGGGAAACTTTCAAACCAGCCCACAATTTTGGACCATTCGGATGCTGAAAATGGCTCAACTTTTAATCAAATGAGTGGGACAGCCGTGGGACCTTCTCTTGGCAAGCACATCACGCGGGACCAACAAGAGTTGTTAGCACATGGGGCGAATCAAAATGCCACTCTCGGCCAAAAAACAAGCATTTTGGCTGAGAATCCAAATTCAAATGCAAGAATTCCGCATGTGGACAAAAATCTTGAGCCTACAACGTTTGACCAAGCACATGGAGCCGATTCTACTTCAAATATTGTGCCAAATTTAGATGAGAAAACGAATTCTTTTTATGAGCATGGGAAACATGTGGGACCAAGTGTCTTTGACTCCAATTTTGAGCATAATTCAGTTGGCATGACCTCCAATGATAGCATTCACGTGGCTTACCAAGGGAATCACGAGGGCCCGAGTAATCTGGACTCCAATTTGCCTTTCAATTCAGCATTGAATATTAATTCTATTCCAGCTGATCAAGTTGATTTTAACAAACATGCGGGCGCGTCTTCACATGCTCATGTTGAGAATCCTAATGCAAATGCCGAGTTAGCTCCTGAAGTTGGCGATTCTCCTACGCCTAATCTTAGAAGCCGTGAAAATATTCCTTTGGCTCAGCACAACTTTTCGGCCAAGAATGATCAAGCTGCACCATCTTCTGATAAGCAAGCAAACAGTTCATATTTGGCAGATTTTTCATCACTTCATCCTTCTGAGAAAATTGACAATGTCAAGATTACTCAAAATGTTAATGTTCAAGCACATTCATCTATAGCCCAACATGGAAATAATGTTCAGCTAGAAGAATTCCCACCACTTCAAACTTTTGGGAAAATTAGTAACCACAATCTTGTTCATAACCATGAAACCCCTTCTACCAACTGGAAAGGAATTTTTATGGGTGAGCTTAACTCCTCGCTCAAGCTTAGTTTCTATGAATATGAAGAGATCGATGGCAAAGCAGTTGCGAGCCCCCCGGCTGAAGTTTTCCATGCTGGTGCTACTAATTGGCAACGTTGCTTAATTGGTCAATTCTTTGACAAACCGCCACCTTTCTTCTTGATCCAGAGAATGGTCGATACAAAATGGAAGAAATTTGGTCCGGTGGATATCAGATCTACTGAATCTGGTATGTTTGTGTTTCAATTCGAGTCAGAAGCTATCTGTGATTTAATTCTTGAGGAGCTTTGGCATGTTTACCATCGTCCTCTTTTGTTGAGACGCTGGACTCCAGGTACTCAGCTGATTAATCTGCAATGCAATAGGGTCCCTATCTGGCTTAAACTTATTGACGTTCCATTGGACCTATGGAATCAAGAGGGTCTTAGTTTTTTGGCTAGCACCATTGGGATTCCCCTTCAAATGGATTCCCTTACTGCTTCCCGTCGGCACTTGGGGTATGCTCGAGTTTGTGTCGAAATGAATATCGAAAAAGATTTTCCTAAATCAACTCTTGTGAAACTTCTTAATGGATCTCTGGCTGAAGTTCAAATTGAGTACACTTGGAAACCAAAGAAATGCTCCCATTGCAAAATTTTTGGTCATAATGAGGTGTCCTGTACTGCCATCCCCAAGGAAACTTTACCGGATCCAGTTGCAAATGCAAAAGCTACCCAACCCCCCAAAGAGAATGAGTGGAAGACTGCTGGCAAAGTTCAGAAGAACAAAACCAAGCCATCCTTGACTACAACTGCCCCTACGAATAACAGATTTGATGTTTTCTCGGTTAACCCTGAGATTGGTACCGTTGACCCTGGTGTTGCCTCAACAAGTCAACAAAATATTGCAAATAATAATGCAACTGTCTCCACTTCTGGTAAATTTGTGGATCATGCAAGGAAAAATCCAAAGTATCCTCAAAAAGCTTATAGGAATGCTCAAGCTATTTTTGCCCAAAGAGGCAGGAAGTCTTCAGATAATTTCAATACTCGTGCTAAAAGCAAGTTCGATTCCAAAGCACGTGACAAAGCACGCAAGGATATTCTCCAGTCCTTCTCAAGCCCCGCTCATCAAACAGATCATTCTCAAGCTTTTGAGGACTATTCTGATGGAGAACCCCCTGATGGGGTCGATTTTTAGTTGATCATTTTCAGTTTGTTTCTCATGATCAATTTTTATTATCTGATGATATTTTTTGCATTTGCAATTTTTCTTTGTAATGGCCTACAGCCAAGCTTTTTCCAATTGTACCATGTACTGCCTTTTTTTGGATTCAATAAACACTGAATTAACAAAAAAAAAAAAAAGATTATAATTATAATACTAAATTTTAAAAGACCAAATACTAGGTGGTGAGATAGCTAGGTGAGTAGTGGATGTTTCCTGAATTAAATTAATCTTTCTTAGAATAGCTTAAAGTCAGGTCTTAACTAAATGAATCTAGATATTGAGAATTACAAATATTGAAGAGTGTAACTCTTACTTAAACTCGGATTTACCAGAACTAGGATCATAATTGGAAATTGGAAACTATGAGTTAGATTATTAGCTTAAAGTCCTAAGAACTATTTAGATGCTTAACTTTCTCAAAATAATAATATATGTACTGCTTAAAGACGTTCTGAGAACCTCGAACTAGATAAGATTACGGAATTACCAGGAAATGTGGTTTTTATCCAAACTTTATTTTACGGTAGCATCTGGATATGGTTAACTAATTTAAGAGTGAATTGCTGTTGACTATCAACTAAGCTGGTATTTATTAAATGTTTTTAGTGACAACAATGAGTTACAATGTCTATTTTACAAGATAGTATATGTACATTTTAATTGACAACGATGAGTATAATTAAGCAATATACTTTTACGAATTACTATTTTTACTTTGAGTTGCCGAAAAATGATTATGTATAATTAATGAATGTGCTTGTCTGGGACAACCTCTTTTGTTGATCGTCATACTATCTGTTGTGTGTTATTTGACAATTTGTGCATGCTTGTGTGCTACTCGTTGGGGGATGCAACCTCAGGCACGATAGCTGTCATGAACGCCGGGCAGCATAGGGCTTGCCGGTGCTCCCGTGACTATCGTGGTCCTATTCCCTATCCAGCTTGGCGATCTCCACCCTCAGGGAGTTGGGTCATAGATTTCGGGTACAATCCAGAGTACCCTCTTAGGAGAGATAAGAAGTTGTGATCTTGATTCGGGGTTGGCCACCTCTGGAAGTGACATTGAAATGTATCTTTTTTGCTATGTGATTAAGTACTCCCGTTTGGCAATCTCTACCCTCATGGAGGAAAGTTGATTGTTTATCTATATGTCGTTACTGTTATTGATACGTGATTCGAATGTGGTAATAATCTCTATTGGCTATCATATGTTATTACATCTTATCACTTATCATATGTGGATAGTTTACTAATGTTATCGTACGTGAATTGCATCATGATTCCAAATGGGCCTAACCAAAAGCATTTTCAAAACTCTTCTATTCCATCCTCACTGAGCTTCCTAAGAGCTCACCCTCTTTCTCCCCCCTTGCACGTGCAGTTAGCTTGAAATGGAAGTTATTATTATGTGCTGAAGTTTGTTGACTACGTGCTCAAGTTTCTTGCCTAACATGCTCTGCTAAAAGTACTCTCGGGTAGAAAAGATGAGTTACTGATGAAACCCTAATTTGTAGAATAGCAGGGTAGCCTCTATGTCTCAAGTGGTGATGTACTTGTTGTAACAACCTTTTGTACTTAACTTATTGTATAAAAGCTGGTTATTGAATAATTCTCTGTATATTGTTCCTTTTAAAGTTATAGAAGATAGATTCATGAAACCGCAACGGAAATAAAAGAAGACTTTGACCTAATCTTGATAAGGGTCGGGTTAGGGTCGTTACATGGGGCGTCACAAAAGGTGCTTGCATAGAATGTTTATTCTTTTGGTGAAGCTTCATGAATTGGCTTGCATGATCACTTATTTAGATTATGCTTGTATCTTGTTAAATTGCTAAATTGTTTATATAATGTGAACTTTTTTTTGATAGATTAGTGAATATCATTGCCAAAAAAAAACAAGGTACATGGTACAAAAACGATCAATGAACAAATCAAAGATCGAGAAAGACAAAAAAAGAAATTACAGAGAAACCAACAATGAACCTACAAAGAAAACAGGGAAAACCCATAAGACACAAAGATCGTTAGAGCCCAAAGCCCTCTTAGCTCTAAAAATCAAAAGTACCATCTTCTAAATCTGGAGGGATATTCTGTTTCATGAAATCATTAAAGGCCTTCAAGAGAGAAGGTTTCCATCCCTTACTGTGATACTTGGAGGATTCTCCTTTCTCCATATAGTTAAACTTCGAAGTACCTTTTACCTTTAACTTGATCATTAATTTCCTTTGATGGACCCGAGCCTTTTGAAGAGGCAATCTTTTTCAATCCAATATCTTTCTGACCACGATGGTTATCATTTTCCAGCTTGCTAGCAGTAGCTTCCACATTCATATTTTCATTTGAACTCAAAATCTCATATTGATTTTTGTTATGGGCTTTTGAAGTTTGGTTGTGGGAGTACCCCGACTCTTGTTAGGCTTTGCATTCCGCTTCTTTTTACTACCAGTTTGCCAATCTGAGCCTTTGGGCTCCACAACAACAGCAACAGGAGGATCAACAGGAGGATCAACACAATCATTGGTTGTCGGAACATAAGTGGGACAATTATTGGAGCTATGACCAATAATATTACAATGACTACATCTTTGGGGCTTCCAAGCATACTCAATATCGACTAAAGCAAGTTGTCCATTGGGAAGTTTCACTTTGGTAGTATCCTTGAGAGGCTTCTCAAGATTAACTTCAATGCAAACCCGAGCATACCGAAGATAATTCCTAGAGACAGTAACAGAGTCCATTTGCAAAGGATAGCCAATAGTACTGGCCACATAGCTCAAACCAACTCTTGTCCAAAGAGAAATTGGAAAATTTATGAGTTTCATCCACATTGGTACCCGATCAGCTTTATTGCATTGGCTATGAATGACATCTATGAGATTACTTGTGATAAGTATGTGTTCTACTAAATGCTAGGGTTTGAATCATTGAGCCAATCCAAGGTGTTTGAGAGTGATTGACACTAGTTCTTGCATATTTAGCCTAATCCAAGGTAAGGGATTCATTTTACTTGGCATTTTAATTGATTTATTGCTTGTATTATAATGAATGTCATGTGGGTAAAGTGTGTTTGAGCTATTTTATTGGGTTAGAATATGTTTAAAGTTGAATTGATTATAATTGCTTATGTGTGAGGACAACCTCCTTTGTTGTCCTCATTGTGTGCTTATCGACTTATGTATTCACCAAATTGTGTGGTTATAGTTGTTATCGATATCATAGTTGTGCAACCATTTGGGCATGGTAGTGTCGGGGGAAGCCGGGCGGCATTGGGCTTGTTGGTATACCTCGGCTACCATAGTACCCAATCTGTAACACCCCAACCCCGAGCATATAGTTATTTTATTTACTTACATATTTTTTTTTTTGCTGGGTTATTTACTTACATATATTAATATGCTAATTTTAATCATTTGCGTAATTATTAGCATTACTTTTTATATTTCTTGGAAAATGTGCATTCATCTCATTTAGCGTACATTCACGTGCATTTTCATATTCTAAGTATCGTAGGCATATCGTAGCCATTATTTAAGTGTTATCAATTTGCAAATAGGAACTAGATTAGTTAGATTTCAACTAGATGTCAAACTAGTAAATATCCAATTAGTTAGAGGGGCAATTTAGACTTTTGTTTTTAAACTAAATATCCTACTTAATAAAACCAAACAAGACACACAAAACACACAACACACATATCGGTCTCTACACACACACACATACTAATACACGCTGAAAAATACACACACACAAGAAGAGAAGAAAATATAGAAAAAAGGAGGAAAAGAAAGAAGGAAAAAGAAGATTTGAGCCTTGTTTTAGCTTCTCTTGCATCTCTAGCCACTTCTAAGGTGAGCGATTCATCTTTATGTGCATTATTATTCCTATTTCTTTCCCCTATCAAAGTTATTGAGAAGTCATTAAATGATTGATGAGCTTATAAATGCATGAGAAGATGAATTCTAGCATGTATTGTGTTGTAGGAGTTCTCTTTTGTATATTTGATAAATGTTGCAAGTAGTTTCATTGGTGTTGTTGCTTTGCTAGTTGATAATCATAGATGAAGACTAGATGTTTGTTAAATGGCCACAATGAAGTGTATAAGTGTTGTCTATGCTAAACCTAAGTGCAAAGTTAGCTAAAATGCAAGAAGACAACAAAAGTGCAAATTCGGAATAATGCACTGCCCCTGTTTTTCAGAGTCTTTTTGACATAGTAAACAAGTTCTAAAATTAACGAAATTTACACAGTAGCTAGATCAGGAAGTTTATAGCAAATGTTGATTTCTGGTGCGAAGGCTAGTTCTAACGTTTTGACCCTCCGATTCAAGCATTTCCGAAATGTGTCCTGAAATCGCTGGTGCAGGGCAGTTTATAGTAGTTGCACGGAAAAGGGTATAACACATGGAATTTAACTCAGAATTAGGCAGAATTTGATTCTGAAATCATCAACACTCAAAGACCTATGTTTAAATGTAAAAATCAGAGAATTTGGGGGTCCATAGTGTAGGTAATTGAATTGACGAAGTTGGGGTTCTGTTAGAAAATGATGATTAGCAGTTTAGTTAAAGATTGTTGAACTCTAAGTTACCTACTTGTTTCTACACTTTAAATGCATGCCATGAATGGATATAATGCTAATTTAATGTTTAGGAAGATTAGAGTATGGTTAGAATTCGTTGTGCGCGTGTGTGTTGGACCTATTATGCTTGTTTCATGCTAAATGGAACCTAACAAGTGTCTAGGAAATGCTAGAGCTTAAATGAACTTGGTTGATTGTAAGACTTGTTAATAGCTTTAGAAGTAGACTTGAATAATTTGCATGAATTGTAGATAGGTTATGTGGTGTTCATAAATATCATTGAGTTAACATGAATGAATATTAACAAATAGTAACTTTTACTTAAATTGGGGTTTTTGCATTTCTAAAGGTTGTAATGCTTCTATTAGTTGCCATAACATCCTAGAATGCTATATGTATCATAAAAGTGGATATAACCTAGCTAGAATTGGAATTCTAGTTTAAATTACAAAAGGGGACTTTGAAACGAAGTATTGAGTTTGGCTCATTTGATTATGTAGTTAATCTTACAAGTGTATGGAAGCCCTTAAATTGTAATTATGGCGTAGTTTAGCTAACCAGATTAGGTGGTTGTAGTACAAATCACCTAAGGGGCTTTTAGGCGTTTTTAAGTTAACGTACTTGAAAATGCGATTTCATGGTATTTAGTTGCATCATAAAGTGGCTTAAAATGAATGGTAAAGTTAGATTTGGAATTTGTTACCTTGTGTGAAGTTTATAACCTAATTAGTAAGCATTGGAATAGTGAATTATTGTGTTTCTTGAGAATTGATTTAATTTATTGCATAATTAGTTATTTGAATCACTATGGTTGCCACATTTGATTGTTAATTAAGTAAACTATAAGTTAGCTCATCTAGTTAGATGATTATTTATTGTTGTAGTTAAGAGTAATTGAAATTTATAATTTATAATCTTAACTTAATGATATTTGATGCTTCTAATGTCTTCTATGCTATCTAATGATGTGGTAGGGTGAATTTTATAGCTTAATTGCATGTGGAATATGAGCTTGTGTGAATAAGTGATTCAAAGAAGGAAATCAATAGTAACTTGATTAAAGAAATATTTTAGAGTTATTTATATGATTACTTGGGCTATGTGGTAATATGATATATATATATATATATAAGTGATTATAAATATAGCTTCTATTATTGTGGGTTGAGTTAAGTAATAGTTAAGTTGGAATTGATATAGTTAATTGCTAAAGTGCTAAACTTATATGAACACACTAGGATTACGTATTCGAGCTAATTCGAGAAAGTTTGGAGTGAATTGAAACTATTTTCTTGCATGCTTGGCTTAATCCAAGGTGAGGGAGTTTTGCATACTTGTGACATTTTTAAGTTTATGTTAAAATTATAGGTTTTCTTGATTTGTTATTATTAGCTCATGTAATACTCTAATCTAGTATAAAATACCTTCCACATGCTATGAATGCCTTGTTGTGTTGTGTAGAAGCTTGTTCCATGGTTAAATGCAAAGATTGATATGTAGGAAGAGGATAAATAGTGTTTTTCTTAGGGTTTTGTTAAAATTTGCTTATGAGATTGAATTGGTGCTATTAGTGATAATGAACATAGAATAATGGTTGTATGTGATTAAATTGCTTGGAACTCAGGTAAAAATGCATAAATAGCTTGATTTACAAAGGAGTTTCGGGTGAAATGCGAATCCGGGTAGAATTGAACTTTATATTTGGTATTTACATGGTGAGGGAGTGCTAAATATGTGATTATGTCACCTAATTGATAACCGGTTAAGGTATTTGTAGTTTAAACGCATAAAGGGGATTTCGAGGCTTTTGCGGTAGTCGTGGGTTAAATGGTGGTTTCAAGGGTCCTAAGGGTGCCATAAAGTATAATTAGGAAGATAGGATAGCTCGTTTGAGAATCTTGAGCTTTACCCTTCGGTTTTGAGTTAAATAGCTTAAGTTGGCAAAGGGGAAATGTGAATAATTGAAGCTAAATACTTGTAATTTATTTCTACATGATCAATTTGATATTAATTGAGATTTGGTTAAGTTGTTCTAGCATTTCATGAAGTATGAGAACTTGTCCCCTTTGATTGCATTTGTCTATTTCGTGTTAAAAGCTTGTATTGTAACTATTTGCGAGGGCAGCCTACTTTGTCATCCCTCACCTGTGATTACTTGGTTCCCGTGATTGTGAATTGGGTTGCAAACCTTTTCGGACATGGTAGTGTCGAGAAACTCTGGGCAGCAACGAGCTATCAGCAGAAACTCCGAGCAGCATACTCCCCTACCCCAGAGGCATGGTTCACCTCGTTGGGGCATATGGACCTACCTCGGGAGAATGGGTCGTAGGATCGGGGTGTATCCGGAGTATCCTATTGGAAAAATAAGGGGATTTTTCGGTATTTGTTATTAAAGATCGTGGTTCGTGGTTCGAGATTGAAGGCAAAGAAGATGAATCGTATCCTTTTTAATGTGATTAAATGTTTATTCGGTTGAGTTGCTATATTGTGTTACTTGTGTTATTACCTTTGTTGCATTACATGTAATGATTTTCGAAAACACCCCTAGTTTACTGTATCCCCTCCCTCACTGAGTAACTTTGGTTACTTATTCCTCATTTGAACATGTTATAGGTGCAGTTAGAAGAACTACCTTGAGTGTTGTGTTGCTAGTTGCTTATCATGCTGAGGTTGGATGCCCTTTAAAGATGTGTGTTATTGTAATATGTTTTATTTTGAGACCTTTGAGGTCTTGTGTGTATTAATGATATTTGGTGGGTTGTAATTGAAGTTGTAGTCTTGAATAGTTAGTGGTGTAGTTGGTATGTAATAGTTAATGATAGACTTTACTACCTTTTGACTACATGTTTGTGTGCCAAAGGAAGTTGAATGATGGACTTAATATTTAAGTAAGTACGGTAATTAGAATTAGATTGGTATGATAATTGGATTTAAAAGATAGGATTTCAATGAATTTTAACCTTGCATGCCTGTATGTTATGCGTTGGGTTCCAAGGCTCAGATGGCCTTGAGGAGTTTGTTGCATGTGGTGATAATGGAAGTTGGGAATTAAGGAAGAGGTTGGACTTTGGTTTTGAGGTTATAGTTACTTGTACAGGTTTTGGATTGTCCTATAAACATGGGAGACTTCGTCCGTTTTTCCTCATTTTTCGTGACTTGGGATTGGATCGGGGTGTTACACAATCCCTCTCTCGCTAGGGATGCCGCCCTAGGAGAGTTGGGTCATAGGATATTTGGGGTACATCTGAAGTACACCCACTGGAGTGATTGGGGTTATGTTGGCTTATCGATTATTATCTTATTGAGTTTATGGTTCATGGTTCGTGGTTCGTGGTTCGTGGTTCGTGCTCGAGATTGAACAGTATCCTTTTATTAGGTAACTCTCGCTTGGGCCCTAAGTCCTTGGAGAGTTACCCATGACCTTGTATCATTTTTTGTAACTCTCGCTTGGGCCTTAAGTCATTGGAGAGTTACCTTTGATTGTATTTCTCTATATGTGTGTTATCTAATTTTGTATACTTGAATGTTACTTTGTATTGATATTGTATTCTCGTGGTCACCTTACGTACTTGTTTATTGTGCTTGTTTCTTTCTTTGATGTGTAATGTATATTTTGTTACCTAGCTACAATTACTCATGTCTTTAATTGTTGTATATGTTGTTATTGCTTAATTTTAGTTTTCTAAATGTATAACTTAACTTGATTATGTGAATGGGTAAACCTTGTTAATTGATTTTGTGGCCTATTTGCATTGCATGAAATCATTTTCAAAACTCCCCGGATTTCTGTTTCCTTCCCTCATTGAGTAACATTGTTTGCTCACTCCCTCTTTCTAACATTTTCAGGTTCGGTTCGTTCGGAGATTGAGAAAGAGAAGGTTCGAAAGTCTCCTTGAGTGGATGTTTAGCTTTAGTTGGATGGTATGTGTGAATTTAAGTAAAGTATTGAAAAGCTTGGCTTGTAATCTATTTTGAGATCATAAAGGTATTGTATGTAATTGTATTCGTTTGGGAGGATTGTATTAAAGTCTCGTATGATTTGATAGATGTAGTTGGCATGTAATAACTTAATGATTTACTTTATTGCTTAGTGGTTTGCATGGTTGTATGGGTTAAGTAAATGATGGTTGGTTGACTTAAAATCTAAGAAAGTTAAATAGAAAAGATTAGAGTGGTATGATAATCAAAATTGTAACGCCCCGATCCCTCACGAGACCGGAGGCTCTAATAACCATGCTATTCTCAACCCAATACTAAATCCGGTCACAAAATTTTAGGGAAAAACGGACAGAGTTTCCCCTGTACTGTGGAGATTCTGAAAACCTATAAACAATCAAATAAAATCACGAAGCAAAAGGAACAACATCTGTAATTGAAATTCAAACTTCAAGGCCATCCAAGCCTTAAGCAACACAACACAATATAAATACACACAAGCATGCAACAATAGTCCTAAAATCTTTGTCTTCATTCGCTTATCATACCATTCTATGTTAGCAATTAAACATTCTCATAAATTAATGCCAACCATACATTCGTTCATTCACACCCAAGCATGCAACGTAGCTAGAAGCAGAAGCATAAGTTATTACATGCCACAATTCTATAACACTTGCTACATCCACTTATCTTTCAAACTTACAACTACTCAAATATATATACATAAGCCCTTAGGCTCCCAAATAGAATAGATAGTAGAACAAGTAAGGTCTTCCACAGTTTAGCAGACAATCACTCAAATCTCAAGTAATAGCACATAGCAATCAGGTCAATTCCTCCAACTGCATCACCTGAAACATGTTTAGCGAGGTGTGAGAAATCACAATTGCCCAGTGAGGGATAAGGTCTACCGAGGACGTGCAATGCAGCAGTTAGTACAAATAAAGCATTTTACAACCAAAGAAAAATTAAAACAACAAGTTACCACACATTAAAAAGGATATGATACACTTTGACTTCTGTAACATCTCGGCTACGCGAATACCCCGAAGGGCAGAGGCACACCAGCGACGCCACGAACTGAAATCTTGAAGTAATAATGACACTGATATCGATAAGCCGGCATCCCCTTATAACTCCAAAATGGGTGTACTCCGGATGTACCCCGAATCCTACGACCCAACTCTCCCTAGGCAGCATCCCAAGCGAGAGAGGGACTGGGCAACCATGGTAGCCGAGGTGGACCGGCAAGCCCGATGCCGCCAGGTTTCCCCGATACTACTATACCTGAATGGTTGCGCAACCACGATGCAATGTACTCAAAATGAAAATAATAGTATAAATCAATAAACACATGATTGAGGGACAACAAAGTAGGTTGCCCTCACACACAATATATAGACAATAAGTGCACATAATCTAAGTACAAGTAAATAAACTATTATGCACATAAGGATGAAGTCTCCCTCACCTCTACCAAGCTCCAAAATGCAATATTGGATTCAAATCACCCTCAATCACTTTGAACATAAAGTTAAACATTGTTTCAATTACTCTTTAACTACAACATTCATTAATTGACCAACTAGGTTAGCTAACTCATAGTTTACTTAATTAACATACAACCAAGTAATCATTCAAGTAATATAATATACAAACGATATAACTAACAAGCAATAAAATCATGATATAAGCATGTTCCACAATCATTTAAAAAAGCATTTTAAGCATAGATAACCATATTTAATTCCATAATAGTACTATCAATTTATAAAGTCATTAATCCATACTTATTCTCATTATAATTAACTCAATATAAAGCTCAAGAAAAACACTTAGAACTATGGCAATACAATTACTATAAACAAGAATTCACTTAGAATCTTCAATTCGGAAAGCAATTAAACAAATTACAAAGGAGTATATTCAAGATTCACATAAAACTATACCAAAAGCTAAAAAATATCTTGAAACCACATTTAAACACATATGGAAACATGCCAAGATCTTAGATGCAAGTGACAAACGAATTTACCCTTAAACCCCTTTGTTTTTCATCCGTTTTCCTTCCAAACTCATATCAATGATTCAAATTCAAGGGAAAGCTATACCAATCTTCTAATTAACCCTTAAGGTACCCTTACAACTTGCAAATACGTTAAATTACCCACAATTGCCCCAAAAGCCCCAATTTTCCTCTTATAGCTTTGAACTACACCTACCTTAACCGGGTTCAAACAAGAGTTAGCAAAGGTTCTATAGTACCTAGGTAGCCTAAGAACACTAAAAGTGAATCCCGAATCCACCCGGATTAGCATTAACCCCGAAATGACTTTTTAAAAAGTCGACTAATTCACGTTTTATTCAAGTTTCGAGCAATTTGAGTGCACGGGGCTATTAGACTACCCTCATTAGCACATAAGGCATCTATTAGAAGCATTGAATCAAGCCAATACGCAAAATTACACAAAACCCTAGAAATCCCGTCACTATTCACCCCTACGAATCAACCATTGATTTCTACCGTTTAAAATGTGAAACAATAGCATAAATGTGGTCTCTACTACACGTATACAACATAAATAAGCTTATTTGAGCATTGCAATAGCATTAGACAACATTTCTAACAAATCAAGTAAATAGCAACATTTCTAAAATGCACAAATAAGCATGAAAAACTCTCACCAATGCGCGTGGGAACTCTCGGGAGGCTAGCAAACACCTTAAACTACTTGCTCCTTGCTTGGCTTGGCTTGGCTTGAAGATTTGATGAGCAAAATCCTCTTATTCTCCTCCTATGTTGATTCTCGGATTTGCTACAGTAATTTCTGCATCTTCCCTTTTTTTTTTTTTTTTGCTTAGTTATGACTTGTTTGTGTTTGGTTGATTATATATTAGGGTGGGGCCTATTTAGGTGAGTGTATGGTCTAATAAAATGAGCCTAGTTAACTTAAAAACGAGTCTATGATTGCAATTTTGTGCTAGCTAACTAAAACATATTGTTCATATGTAACACTATTCACTAGTTTACTAAACTATTTTTTAAACGAAGGTTCCTATCGCTGCTAGCTCAAATGCATATTTTTCTCATTCCTAAAACAATTAATATGATTTAATAAAAATGTTAATTCATTAATATAATGCAGTTGAAAAATAGAATGAATAGTAACTAAGAAAGACAACAAGTAAAGCACAAAATTAAATGCGCAATTAATGGATGCAACAGTTAAAAATGTGTACGGTAGAATCTCGGGCATCACATCCTCTCCCCCTTGAACAAATTGCGTCCACGCAATTCTTCTTCCAAAAGAACTCCGCATCAACTGAAAACCAACTTCAATTACTCTTCATCAGTTGCTGAGCAAGAACACCGTATACGAATTCTCATAAGAACCCATTAAGAAATCCCAGTAGTACTTCCAGCGAATCCCTAAGTAATAATGCCAAATAAAGGCTCCATTAGAAATGCTACTTAGAAATCCGAATAAGAATCCCACTGGTACAAATACCATAGAAAAGTAGAATCCCAACTAAGTGCGGCGAGAAAATACTAATAAAAGACCCGAGTAAGAGTACTGTAGATAATACCATTTAATAAGGCTGAAAAGAATCCCATATACTAAGCCTTTAGAGAGATGCTGACAAAAGAATACTAGGAAGAGTCCCGATAAGAAAATACCAAGAAAATGCTCCAGAGACCTGTCATATAGAAATTCCGAAAGAATCCACTCATTTAAGACTGCTGAGGGTAAAAGAACACCTTAATAGAATGCCAATAACCAAGCTTCAACTATAAACACTAACTCCCAAACAAAGGCTGATCAAATGCCTCTCATTCCCACTAATCCACATGGCTTAGAAGGCCTGCCACTAATCAGCTCTCTTCAGGGGGAGGAAGAAGTCTTTCTTAGCATTTCAACGGGACATGTATGAATGCCAAGATATGACATTTACACATATAGATTTTAAACTATTATGTAAACATGTTTATATAAGAGTTTATAAAATAGTTTAATCAACAAGACAATTTAAATATGAGTCACGACATAACCAATCCAAATCACCACAAAACTTAATTCAAAAACACTCAAGTACACACATTACAATTAATAATTCAAGCAAATAATGATTCACGAGGTCACTTCAATTACGAGGTCAATTTGAATCACATTTAGTCACTTTACTCACTTAACAAGCATTCAACACATAATGCACAACTATATCACATGGATGCACACATTCAAGTCAAGACACCCAACCTCACGTACAAACACACACTTCCAAGACACACGTAACAAGTACACATTCAACGCTTACTACCCAACAGACCAAGGACCCTGTCCCGGCTAAGAGCTAACTAAGCTCTGATACCATCTGTAACGCCCCGATCCCTCACGAGACAGGAGGCTCTAATAACCATGCTATTCTCAACCCAATACCAAACCCGGTCACAAAATTTTAGGAAAAAACGGACAGAGTTTCCCCTGTACTATGGACATTCTGAAAACTTGTAAACAATCAAATAAAACCACGAAGCAAAAGAAACAACATCTGTAATTGAAATTAAAAACTTCAAGGCCATCCGATCCTTAAGCAACACAAGACAATATAAATACACACAAGCGTGCAACAATAGTCCTAAAATCTTTGTCTTCATTTGCTTATCATACCATTCTATGTTAGCAATTAAACATTCTCATAAATTAATGCCAACCATACATCCGTTCATTCACACCCAAGCATGCAACGTAGCTAGAAGCAGAAGCATAAGTTATTACATGCCACAATTCTATAACACTTGCTACATCCACTTATCTTTCAAACTTACAACTACTCAAATATATATACATAAGCCCTTAGGCTCCCAAATAGAATAGATAGTAGAACAAGTAAGGTCTTCCACAGTTTAGCAGACAATCACTCAAATCTCAAGTAATAGCACACAGCTACCAGGTCAATTCCTCCAACTGCATCACCTGAAATATGTTTAGCGAGATGTTTTTTTTTTTTTTTTTTGATAATTCAGTGAAAATTTATTGAAATCCAAAGGAGATGGTACAAGTACATGAATGTTGACAAACAGCGTCAAAACAAGATCAAGACAGGTAATCAGAAAAGAATCAGTCCAAATAAAGCATTGCAGTAGTTAGTACAAATAAAGCATTTTACAACCAAAGAACAATTAAAACAATAAGTTACCACACATTAAAAAGGATACGATACACTTTGACTTCTGTAACGTCCCGGCTACGCGAATACCTCGAAGGGCAGAGGAACACCAGCGATGCCAAGAACTGAAATCTCGATGTAATAATGACACTGATATCGATAAGCCGGCATCCGCTTATAACTCCAAAATGGGTATACTACGGATGTACCCCGAAATCCTACGACCCAACTCTCCCTGGGCGGCATCCCAAGCGAGAGAGGGACTGTACAACCATGGTAGCCAAGGTGGACCGGCAAGCCCGATGCCGCCCGGTTTCCCCGATACTACCATGCCTGAATGGTTGCGCAACCACGATGCAAAGCACTCAAAATGATAATAATAGTATAAATCAATAAACACATGGTTGAGGGACAACAAAGTAGGTTTCCCTCACACATAATATATAGACAATAAGTGCACATAATCTAAGAAAAAGTAAATAAACTATTATACACATAAGGATGAAGTCTCCCTCACCTCTACCAAGCTCCAAAATGCAATATTGGATTCAAATCACCCTCAATCACCTTGAACATAAAGTTAAACATTGTTTCAATTACTCTTTAACTACAACATTCATTAATTGACCAACTATGTTAGCTAACTCATAGTTTACTTAATTAACATACAACCAAGGAATCATTCAAGTAATATAATATACAAATGATATAACTAACAAGCAATAAAATATAATATAAGCATGTTCCACAATCATTTAGAAAAGCATTTTAAGCATAGATAACCATATTTAATTCCATAATAGTACTATCAATTTATAAAGTCATTAATTCATACTTATTCTCATTATAAATAACTCAATATAAAACTCAAAAAAAAACACTTAGAACTATAGCAATACAATTACTATAAACAAGAATTCACTTAGAATCTTTAATTCGGAAAGCAATTATGCAAATTACAAAGGAGCATATTCAACATTCACAAAAAACTATACCAAAAGCTCCAAAATATCTTGAAACCACATTTAAACACATATGGAAACATGCCAAGGTCTTAGATGCCAGTGACAAACGAATTTACCCTTAAACCCCTTTGTTTTTCATCCGTTTTCCTTCCAAATTCATATCAATGATTCAAATTCAAGGGAAAGCTATACCAATCTTCTGATTAACCCTTAAGGTACCCTTACAACCAGCAAATACGTTCAATTACCAACAATTACCCAAAAAGCCCCAATTTCCCTCTTATAGCTTTGAACTACACCTAACTTAACCGGGCATCAAACAAGAGTTAGCAAAGGTTCTATAGCACCTAGGTAGCCTAAGAACACTAAAAGTGAAGCCCGAATCCACCCGGATTAGCATTAACCCCGAAACCCCTTTTTAAAAAGTCGGCTAATTCACGTTTTATTCAAGTTTCGAGCAATTTGAGTGCATGGGGCAATTAGACTACCCTTATTAGCACCTCAGGCATCTATTAGAAGTATTGAATCAAGCAAATATGCAAAATTACACAAAACCCTAGAAATCCCGTCACTATTCACCCCTACGAATCAACCATTGATTTCTACCGTTTAAAATGTGAAACAATAGCATAAATGTGGTCTCTACTACACGTATACAACATATATAAGCCTATTTGAGCATTGCAATAGCATTAGACAACATTTCTAACAAATCAAAAAAATAACAACATTTCTAAAATGCACAAATAAGCATGAAAAACCCTCATCAATGCGCGTAGGAACTCTCTGGAGGCTAGCAAACACCTTAAACTACTTGCTCCTTGCTTGGCTTGGCTTGGCTTGAAGATATGATGAACAAAATCCTCTCATTCTCCTCCTATGTTGATTCTCGGATTTGCTACAGTAATTTCTGCATCTTCCCTTTTTTTTTTTTTGCTTAGTTATGACTTGTTTGTGTTTGGTTGATTATATATTAGGGTGGGGCCTATTTGGGTGAGTGTATGGTCTAATAAAATGAGCCTAGTTAACTTAAAAACGAGTCTATGATTGCAATTTTGTGCTAGCTTACTAAAACATATTGTTCATACGTAACACTATTCACTAGTTCACTAAACTATTTTCTAAACAAAGGTTCCTATCGCTGCTAGCTCAAATGCATATTTTTCTCATTTCTAAAACAATTAATATGATTTAATAAAAATGTTAATTCATTAATATAATGCAGTTGAAAAATGGAATGAATAGTAACTAAGAAAGACAACAAGTACAGCACAAAATTAAATGCGCAATTAATGGATGCAACAGTTAAAAATGTGTACGGTAGAATCTCGGGCGTCACATCTTCTCCCCCTTAAACAAATTGCGTCCATGCAATTATTCTTCCAAAAGAACTCCACATCAACTGAAAACCATCTTCAATTACTCTTCATCAGTTGCTGAGCAAGAATACCGTATACGAATTCTCGTAAGAACCCATTATGAAATCCCAGTAGTACTGCCAGCGAATCCCCAAGTAATAAGGCCAAATAAAGGCTCCATTAGAAATGCGACTTAGAAATCCGAATAAGAATCCCACTGGCACAAATACCATAGAAAAGTAGAATCCCAACTAAGTGCGGCGAGAAAATACTAATAAAAGACCCGAGTAAGAGTACTGTAGATAATACCATTTAATAAGGCTGAAAAGAATCCCATATACTAAGCCTTTCGAGAGATGCTGACAAAAGAATACTAGGAGTAGTCCCGATAAGAAAATACCAAGAAAATGCTCCAGAGAACTGTCATATAGAAATCTCGAAATAAGCCACTCATTTAAGACTGTTGAGCGTAAAAGAACACCTTAATAGAATGCCAATAACCGAGCTTCAACTATAAACACTAACTCCCAAACAAAGGCTGATCAAATGCCTCTCATTCCCACTAATCCACATGGCGTAGAAGACCTGCCACTAATCAGCTCTCTTCAGGGGGAGGAAGAAGTCTTTCTTACCATTTCAACGGGACATGTATAAATGCCAAGATATCACATTTACACATTTAGATTTTAAACTATTATGTAAACATGTTTATATAAGAGTTTATAAAATAGTTTAATCAACAAGACAATTTAAATATGAGTCACGACATAACCAATCCAAATCACCACAAAACTTAATTAAAAAACATTCAAGTATACACATTACAATTAATAATTCAAGCAAATAATGATTCACAAGGTCACTTCGATTACGAGGTCAATTCGAATCACATTTAGTCACTTCACTTCACTTAACAAGCATTAGACATATAACGCACAACTATATCACATGGATGCACACATTCAATCAAGACACCCAACCTCACGTACAAACACACACTTCCAAGACACACGTAACAAGTACACATTCAATGCTTACTACCCAACAGACCAAGGACCCTGTCCCGGCTAAGAGCTAACTAAGCTCTGATACCACCTGTAACGCCCCGTTCCCTCATGAGATCGGAGGCTCTAATAACCATGCTATTCTCAACCCAATACCTAACCCGGTCACAAAATTTTAGGGAAAAACGGACAAAGTTTCCCCTGTACTGTAGACATTCTGAAAACATGTAAACAATCAAATAAAACCACGAAGCAAAAGGAACAACATCTGTAATTGAAATTCAAACTTCAAGGCCATTCGAGCCTTAAGCAACACAAGACAATATAAATACACACAAGCATGCAACAATAGTCCTAAAATCTTTGTCTTCATTCGCATATCATACCATTCTATGTTAGCAATTAAACATTCTCATAAGTTAATGCCAACCATACATCCGTTCATTCACACCCAAGCATGCAACGTAGCTAGAAGCAGAAGCATAAGTTATTACATGCCACAATTCTATAACACTTGTTACATCCACTTATCTTTCAAACTTACAACTACTCAAATATATATACATAAGCCCTTAGGCTCCCAAATAGAATAGATAGTAGAACAAGTAAGGTCTTCAACAGTTTAGCAGACAATCACTCAAATCTCAAGTAATAGCACACAGCAATCAGGTCAATTCCTCCAATTGCATCACCTGAAACATGTTTAGCGAGGTGTGAGCAATCACAATTGCCCAGTGAAGGATAAGGTCTACCGGGGACGTGCAATGCAGCAGTTAGTACAAATAAAGCATTTTACAACCAAAGAACAATTAAAACAACAAGTTACCACACATTAAAAAGGATACGATACACTTTGACTTCTATAATGTCCCGGCTAAGCGAATACCCCGAAGGGCAGACGCACACCTGCGATGCCACGAACTGAAATCTCGATGTAATAATGACACTGATATCGATAAGCCGACATCCCCTTATAACTCCAAAATGGGTGTACTCCGGATGTACCCCGAAATCCTACGACCCAATTCTCCCTGGGCGGCATCCCAAGCGAGAGAGGGACTGGGCAACCATGGTTGCCGAGGTGGACTAGCAAGCCCGATGCCGCCCGGTTTCCCCGATACTACCATGCCCGAATGGTCGCGCAACCACGATGCAATGCATTCAAAATGATAATAATAGTATAAATCAATAAACACATGGTTGAGGGACAACAAAGTAGGTTGCCCTCACACACAATATATAGACAATAAGTGCACATAATCTAAGTACAAGTAAATAAACTATTATGCACATAAGGATGAAGTCTCACTCACCTCTACCAAGCTCCAAAATGCAATATTGGATTCAAATCAGCCTCAATCACCTTGAACATAAAGTTAAACATTGTTTCAATTACTCTTTAACTACAATATTCATTAATTGACCAACTAGGTTAGCTAACTCATAGTTTACTTAATTAACATACAACCAAGTAATCATTCAAGTAATATAATATACAAAATGATATAACTAACAAGCAATAAAATCATGATATAAGCATGTGATGCGAACCAGCCATCCACATTCATTGCACCTTTTGGATGAATTTTTCAGCAAAGATTCAAGTCAAGATTCTATTTTCAAGATTCAAGAACTTCTAGATTCTTCAAGAAGTTTCAAGAAGATTTGAAGATTTAGTCAAGATTTGATTTCTTTGTAATTTTATCCTAGTTTTAGTTTTCAGTTTTAGTTTAATTTCCTATGGACGAATTTAGGTGTTCACACTAGGAGAGAGACTTTCTTGGGCTACAAGATTAGGTGTTCACACTAGAAATGAGCTTTTCTTGGGCTGCAAGTTTGCTTCCTTTTTAGTTACTATTCACGTCACTATTCACATGAATAGTTAATAGGAGTCTTTTCTTGGTCTCCAAGTTTGTTTCCTTTGACCTAGTTACTATTCACATTTTTCCTACTTGGGCTAGGGTTTAGGAGTCCTTTTCAAAGCAGGATACTTATTTGTTATTGCCTATATAAGGCACTTTTTGTGATAATAAAGTTAGACAATTCTGAAATTAAATTGTGAGATTATTCTCCTTGAGTTCTCCAAGAGACTCTTTCGAACTTATCAAGGAATTCCTTGTGGCGTTCAACCTTGACTTATCAAGCGGATTTCCATCCCCGTTTGTGGCGTCTTCACCATACCAAGGTTCTTGTTTTGCTAAGCAACGGGTCGCGGTTTCCATCATATTCACTATACCAAGGTTCTTGTCTTGCTAGGCAAAGGGTCGCAGTTCCATCCATTCTTGAAAGGTCTTGGGTTTGTTTTACCAATCTTGGTGTTGGGTCTGGGCACATGTTGACCAGGTTCGTATCAGTTGGTAATCAGAGCTTAGGTTTATCAGGATTGCCTATCCTTTTCTTGTTTTTCTTGGTTAATTCCTTGAGTCTCGGTCTAGGTTTTAATTCCTTTCTTTGTTCTTGATTGTGTCATGCTTCCAATTCGTTTTCTTGGTTGTGTCTTGATTCTGTTCTTGTTCTTTTAATTTCGTGTCTTGAGTCTTGTTCTCCGTTTCTTGAGTCTTGTCTTCAATTTTGTTTTCTTGCTTTCAATTTCGTTTCTTGTTAAGCTTTCAATTGGCCAAACCCTAGAATCTTGAATTAGGGTTTCTTGTGTTTCTAAATTCGAAGTCTTGGTTACTTGCTCATTGTCTTTGTTTCTGAAAATCAAGAAAAGAACATCAAGAAAGAAAAGAAACTTCAAGAAAAGAAAAAAACAAATTCGGAGCTGAAAAAAAAAAAAAAAGGCAAAACAGTGAACAGTAAAAAACTTGTTTTTGTTGAATTAGCCTTCGTGGCCAAGCTTTTCTGAAGGGAAACGACGTTCTGAGCATAACCCACAGCTTAGCTGTGGGCACCACCCTCTTAGGGCCAAATTCCAACGTTTGCTATGAGTTTTGGGCATTTTTGTGTTTTAGAATAGGGTTTTTGCAACTTTCCTTATTTCTCTAGGTTTCCTTCTTTGAGTTTTATTCAAGTTTCTTTCTATAACCTTGTTTCCAGAGTCTTAGAGGTCTAAAAAAAAAATCATCAAATTTCGAAAAAAAAAAGTAATACGCTGCTTTAGTGCCTATCTTGGAACTCTTGATTAGTTCTAGGGAACTTGAAGGAGAATACGAGAGGAAAAATGCAGAGTGCGTGAGATTAATAGAGGGTAAAAGCCAAATTGAGTTGAGTTGATGCGAACCAGACGTCCACATTCAATGAACCAATTGAAGCGTCCACATTCAATGAACCAATTGGGCGTCCACATTCATTGCACCATTTGGATTAATTTTCCAGCAAAGATTCAAGTCAAGATTCTATTTTCAAGATTCAAGAACTTCAAGATTCTTCAAGAAGTTTCAAGAAGATTCGAAGATTTAGTCAAGATTTGATTTCTTTGTAATTTTATCCTAGTTTTAGTTTTCAGTTTTAGTTTAATTTCCTATGGACGAATTTAGGTGTTCACACTAGGAGAGAGACTTTCTTGGGCTACAAGATTAGGTGTTCACACTAGAAATGAGCTTTTCTTGGGCTGCAAGTTTGCTTCCTTTTTAGTTACTATTCACGTCACTATTCACGTGAATAGTAAATAGGAGTCTTTTCTTGGTCTTCAAGTTTATTTCTTTTGACCTAGTTACTATTAACGTTTTTCCTACTTGGGCTAGGGTTTAGGAGTCCTTTTCCAAGCAGGATACTTATTTGTTATTGCCTATATAAGGCACTTTTTGTGATAATAAAGTAAGATAATTCTGAAATTAAATTGTGAGATTATTCTCCTTGAGTTCTCCAAGAGACTCTTTCGAACTTATCAAGGGATTCCTTGTGGCGTTCAACCTTGACTTATCAAGCGGATTTCTATCCCCGTTTGTGGCGTCTTCACCATACCAAGGTTCTTGCTTTGCTAAGCAACGGGTCGCGGTTTCCATCATATTCACTATACCAAGGTTCTTGTCTTGCTAGGCAAAGGGTCGCAGTTCCATCCATTCTTGAAAGGTCTTGGGTTTGTTTTACCAATCTTGGTGTTGGGTCTGGGCACATGTTGACCAGGTTCGTATCAGTTGGTATCAGAGCTTAGGTTTATGAGGTTTGCCTATCCTTTTCTTGTTTTTCTTGGTTAATTCCTTGAGTCTAGGTCTAGGTTTTAATTCCTTTCTTTGTTCTTGATTGTGTCATGCTTCCAATTCGTTTTCTTGGTTGTGTCTTGATTCCGTTCTTGTTCTTTTAATTTCGTGTCTTGAGTCTTGTTCTCCATTTCTTGAGTCTTGTCTTCAATTTTGTTTTCTTGCTTTCAATTTCGTTTCTTGTTAAGCTTTCAATTGGCCAAACCCTAGAATCTTGAATTAGGGTTTCTTGTGTTTCTAAATTTGAATTCTTGTGACTTGCTCATTGTTTTCGTTTCTGAAAAGTCAAGAAAAGAAAGAAAGAGAGAGAGAGAGAGAAAAAAAAAAAAACAGTTTGGAGCTTAAAAATCGAAAATTAGTGAACAGTAAAAATTTTTTTTGGTTGAAATAGCCTATGAGGCCAAACTTTTCTGAAGGAAAACGACGTTCTGAGAATAACCCACAACTTTGTTGTGGGCACCACCCTCGTAGGGTCTAAATCCATCGTTTACTAGGGTTTTTGGGCATTTTTGTGTTTTAGAATAGGGTTTTTGCAACTTTCCTTATTTTTCTAGGTTTTCTTCTTCGAGTTTTATTCAAGTTTCTTTCTCTAACCTTGTTTCCAGAGTCTTAGAGGTCTAAAATAAAAATAAAAAATTCAAAAAACGAAAATTCAGATTTCGTGACAGATTTGTTACGCTGCTTTGGATCCCTTCTTGATATTCTTGGTTAGTTTTTAGAGAACTTAAAGAAGAATACGAGAGGAAAAAGGTAGAGCGTGTGAGAATATTAGAGGGTAAAAGCCAAATTGAGTTGAGTGAAACACGTGAGGGAGTGTTGATTTCAATCATGGGTCATAATCAAGAGGATGACATAAACGAAGAAGGTCAACAAGCCGCTGTTCCGAACTTACAGATGCATGCTTTGTTGGGAGAGATGAGACGAATGATGAGGGCTGAATTTGATCAACTACATGAGAGGATGGCTAGGGTAGAACAGAGAACACCAAGGGTGCAGCCACCAGTTGCTCCAAATGCACCAAGGAGGAACAGGTTGCATCGAAGAGAAATTGAAGTTGTGGATGAATTTGAAGAAGAAGGGATAGATGAGGAACTTGGTTGGATGTCAATAGGCAGCAATGGAAGACATAGCCGAGATAGAGAAGCTAAGAAACGTGTTGATAACAATTTGGGAAGCATCAAGATGAACATTCCTGCTTTCCAAGGAAGGAGTGATCCCAAAGCATATTTGGAGTGGGAAAAGAAGATAGAGTTGGTTTTTGATTGTCATAACTATTCCGAACTGAAAAAGGTAAAACTTGCCGCAATTGAATTTACTGATTATGCTATGTATGGTTGGATCAATTGTGCATCAATAGGAGGCGGAATGGAGATCGTCCAATTGCAACTTGGGATGAGATGAAGAGGGTGATGAGGAGGCGATTTGTACCCAGTCATTACTACAGAGATTTATACCTCAAGCTTCAAGGTCTTCATCAAGGTAATAAGAGTGTTGATGAGTATTACAAAGAGATGGAGATGGCTATGATTAGAGCCAATGTAGAGGAAGATTGGAAGGTGACAATGGCTAGATTTTTGAATGGGTTGAATCGAGAGATTGCTAACACCATCGAGTTGTATCATTATGTGGAATTAAAGGATTTGGTGCATATGGCAATTAATGTGGAGAAGCGACTCAAGAGGCACCGTACACGACCAAGACAAGCACCACAATACCTGAGTGCATCACATTTACCTTGGAGGACAAGTTACCCAAAGGATGAAGAAAATCCGTCTACTTCCAAGGCCAAGCCCGAGCTCAAACTATCCACTATTGCCATGACCTCTCAAGGTAATACAACCTCTACTATGACTCGATCTAGTGAGATTCAATGTTTTAAATGTCAAGGACGAGGACACATAGAAAGCCAATGTCCAAACAAGCGAACAATGGTAATCCTGGATGATGGAGAGATTGAATCCGAGGATGAATCACATTCTGATGACATGCCCATACTAGAGGACACCGTAGTGGGAGAAGAGGAGTTTGGAGCGGATCATGGACAGATGCTTGGACTAGTGGCACAACGAGCCTTGAGCTTACAAGCTAAAGAAGAGGAAGAAGTAGTACCACGTGAGAACATCTTTCATACTCATTGCCACGTAAAAGACAAGGTATGTAGTGTTATTATTGATGGTGGTAGTTGCACTAACGTTGCTAGTTCTTCCATGGTTGAAAAGCTAGGACTCACAACTATTAAGCATCCACGTCCATACAAGCTACAATGGTTGAATGATTGTGGTGAGGTAAGGGTTACAAAACAGGTTGTGGTGCCATTTCGCATTGGAAAGTATGAAGATGAGGTATTGTGTGATGTGGTAACAATGCATGCTGGACATCTACTCTTAGGAAGACTGTGGCAATTTGATCGACATATGCAGCATGATGGCTTCACCAACAAGTACTCATTCATGTTTAATCAGCGAACAATCACTCTAGTTCCAATGACACCAAAACAAGTTTATGAGGATCAAGTGAGGTTACAAAAATTGAGTGATCAAAAGAACTTGAGTGAACAAAAGAATTTGGGTGATCAAAAGAATGAGAGTGAAAAGAAAGCGAGCAAGGCTGAAGCTAGAGAGGTAGTAAAAAGAGAAAAGAGTTTTTCCAATGAGGATTTTAAGGAAGTGTTTCTCGCGAACATACCACATGGCCTACCACCTAGGCTGGTCTTTGAACCCGGTGGATTTGAGGACAAATCCTTCTCAAGAGAGGGGGAATGATGCGAACCAGACGTCCACATTCAATGAACCAATTGAAGCGTCCACATTCAATGAACCAATTGGGCGTCCACATTCATTGCACCATTTGGATTAATTTTCCAGCAAAGATTCAAGTCAAGATTCTATTTTCAAGATTCAAGAACTTCAAGATTCTTCAAGAAGTTTCAAGAAGATTCGAAGATTTAGTCAAGATTTGATTTCTTTGTAATTCTATCTTAGTTTTTGTTTTAGTATTAATTTGAATTCTAGTTTATTAAGTGTTCACACTAGGAAAAATACTTTCTGGTTCACACTAAAAAGGAGCTTTTCTTGGGCTGCAAGTTTGCTTCCTTTTTAGTTACTATTCACGTTACTATTCACATGAATAGTAAATAGGAGTCTTTTCTTGGTCTTCAAGTTTGTTTCCTTTGACCTAGTTACTATTCACGTTTTTCCTACTTGGGCTAGGGTTTAGGAGTCATTTTCCAAGCAGGATACTTATTTGTTATTGCCTATATAAGGCACTTTTTGTAATAATAAAGTAAGACAATTCTGAAATTAAATTGTGAGATTATTCTCCTTGAGTTCTCCAAGAGACTCTTTCGAACTTATCAAGGGATTCCTTGTGGCGTTCAACCTTGACTTATCAAGCGGATTTCCATCCCCGTTTGTGGCATCTTCACCATACCAAGGTTCTTGCTTTGCTAAGCAACGGGTCGCGGTTTCCATCATATTCACTATACCAAGGTTCTTGTCTAGCTAGGCAAAGGGTCGCGGTTCCATCCATTCTTGAAAGGTCTTGGGTTTGTTTTACCAATCTTGGTGTTGGGTCTGGGCACATGTTGACCAGGTTCGTATCATGAGTGAAACACGTGAGGGAGTGAAAATTAATCATGTCTCAAAATCAAGCAGACAACATTAATGAAGGTATTCAACAACCCGTTGGACAGAACTTACAGATGCAGGCATTGATGGGAGAGATGAGACGAATGATGAGGGCTGAATTGGAGCAGATTCATGAGAGGTTGGATAGGGTAGAACAGAGGCCGGAAAGGGTGCAACCACAAGTTGCTCCGAATGTACCTAGGAGGAACAGAATGCGGCAAAGAGTGGAAGATGTTGAAGATGTTGATGAGATCGATGAGGAAGGTTTAGATGAAGAGTTTGACAGAATTTCGGTGGGCAGCAATAGGCGACATGGTCGGGATAGAGATGCTAGGGATCGTGTTGATCGTGTTGATAACAACTTAGGAAGCATCAAGATGAAGATTCCTGCGTTTCAAGGAAGGAGTGATCCGGAAGCCTATCTTGAGTGGGAAAAAAAAGATTGAGTTGGTGTTTGATTGCCACAACTATTCTGAGTTGAAAAAGGTAAAGCTTGCTGCAATTGAATTTACTGATTATGCTATTGTGTGGTAGGATCAATTGTGTCTCAATAGGAGGCGGAATGGAGAACATCCTGTGGAAACTTGGGATGAGATGAAGAGAGTGATGAGGAGGCGATTTGTACCCAGTCATTACTACAGGGACTTATACCTCAAGCTGCAAGGACTTCATTAAGGTAATAAAAGTGTGGATAATTATTACAAAGAGATGGAGATGGCTATGATTAGAGCCAATGTAGAGGAAGATCGAGAGGCAACAATGGCTAGGTTTCTGAATGGGCTGAATCGAGAAATTGCCAACACCATTGAGTTGCATCATTATGTTGAGTTAGAAGATTTGGTGCATATGGCAATTAAGGTGGAGAAGCAATTGAAGAGGGGTAGTTCACGACCAAGACCAGCCCTGCAACACTCAAGTGCATCACCTTGGAGGTCGAGCTACCCAATAAAGGAGGATAGTTCGTCTATTTCCAAGGTCAAGACCGAGCCCAAAACATCCACCCATGCCACGACTTCTCAAGGTAAAACAGCCCCTCCTACAACTCGTTCTAGTGATATTAAATGCTTTAAATGTCAGGGACGAGGGCACATAGCTAGCCAATGTCCAAACAAGAGAGCAATGATAGTTTTGGAAAGTGGGGAGATTGAGTCTGAAGATGAAACGCAATCTGATGACATGCCAATACTAGAGGACACCGAAATAGGTGAAGAAGAGGAATTTGGGGCGAATCATGGAGAGATGCTTGGACTAGTGGCACAACGAGCCTTAAGCCTGCAAGCAAAAGAAGAGGAAGAGGTAGCACAACATGAGAACATCTTTCACACTCGTTGCCACGTGAAAGACAAGGTATGTAATGTTAATATCGAAGGTGGTAGTTGTACTAACGTTGCTAGTGCTTCTATGGTTGAAAAGCTAGAGCTCAACACAGTTAAGCACCCAGGTCCATATAGACTGCAATGGTTGAATGATTGTGGTGAGGTAAAGGTTACAAAGCAAGTTGTAGTACCGTTTCAAATTGGGAAATATGAAGATGAAGTATTGTGTGAGGTGGTGCCAATGCATGCTGGACATCTTCTCTTTGGAAGACTGTGGCAATTTGATCGATGTGTGCAGCATGATGGCTTCACCAACAAGTATTCATTTGTATTTGTCAGCGGACAATCACCCTAGTTCTGATGACACCAAAACAAGTCTATGAGGATCAAGTGAGGTTGCAAAAATTGAGTAAACAAAAGAATCTGAGAGATCAAAAGAATTTGAGAAAGCAAAAGAATGAGAGTGAAAAGAAAAGTAGGGCCGAATCTGGAGAGGAGGTAAGAAGAGAAAAGAGCTCTGCCAATAAGGTAAAAACAGAGGGAAAACAAAGATATTTGTATGCAAAAGCAAGTGAGGTTAAAAGAGCTTTGATATCAAAACGGCCAATGATTGTACTTTTGTACAAAGAGGCTCTTTGAAACACTAACCAACTTGACTCTGCATTGCCTAGTGTTGTTGTTTCTCTCTTGCAGGATTTTGAGGATGTGTTTCCCAAAGAGATACCACATGGTCTACCACCTAGGCTAGTCTTTGAGCCTGGTGGATTTGAGGACAAATCCTTCTCAAGAGGGGGGGAATGATGCGAACCAGCCATCCACATTCATTTCACCTTTTGGATGAATTTTTCAGCAAAGATTCAAGTCAAGATTCTATTTTCAAGATTCAAGAACTTCAAGATTCTTCAAGAAGTTTCAAGAAGATTTGAAGATTTAGTCAAGATTTGATTTCTTTGTAATTTTATCCTAGTTTTAGTTTTCAGTTTTAGTTTAATTTCCTATAGACGAATTTAGGTGTTCACACTAGGAGAGAGACTTTCTTGGGCTACAAGATTAGGTGTTCACACTAGAAATGAGCTTTTCTTGGGCTGCAAGTTTGCTTCCTTTTTAGTTACTATTCACGTCACTATTCACGTGAATAGTTAATAGGAGTCTTTTCTTGGTCTCCAAGTTTGTTTCCTTTGACCTAGTTACTATTCACGTTTTTCCTACTTGGGCTCGGGTTTAGGAGTCCTTTTCCAAGCAGGATACTTATTTGTTATTGCCTATATAAGGCACTTTTTGTGATAATAAAGTTAGACAATTCTGAAATTAAATTGTGAGATTATTCTCCTTGAGTTCTCCAAGAGACTCTTTCGAACTTATCAAGGGATTCCTTGTGGCGTTCAACCTTGACTTATCAAACGGATTTCCATCCCCGTTTGTGGCGTCTTCACCATACCAAGGTTCTTGCTTTGCTAAGCAACGGGTTGCGGTTTCCATCATATTCACTATACCAAGGTTCTTGTCTTGCTAGGCAAAGGGTCGCGGTTCCATCCATTCTTGAAAGGTCTTGGGTTTGTTTTACCAATCTTGGTGTTGGGCCTAGGCACATGTTGACCAGGTTCGTATCAGCATGTTCCACAATCATTTAAAAAAGCATTTTAAGCATAGATAACCATATTTAATTCCATAATAGTACTATCAATTTCTAAAGTCATTAATCCATACTTATTCTCATTATAATTAACTCAATATAAAACTCAAGAAAAACACTTAGAACTATGGCAATACAATTACTATAAACAAGAATTCACTTAGAATTTTCAATACGGAAAGCAATTATACAAATTACAAAGGAGCATATTCAAGATTCACATAAAACTATACCAAAAGCTCCAAAATATCTTGAAACCACATTTAAACATATATGGAAACATGCCAAGGTCTTAGATGCGAGTGACAAACGAATTTACCCTTAAACCCCTTTGTTTTTCATCCGTTTTCCTTCCAAACTCATATCAATGATTCAAATTCAAGGGAAAGCTATACCAATCTTCTGATTAACCCTTAAGGTACCCTTACAACCAGCAAATACTTTCAATTACCCACAATTACCCCAAAAGCTCCAATTTCCCTCTTATAGCTTTGAACTACACCTACCTTAACTGGGTTTCAAACAAGAGTTAGCAAAGGTTCTATAGCACCTAGGTAGCCTAATAACACTAAAGGTGAAGCCCGAATCCACCCGGATTAGCATTAACCCCGAAACCCCTTTTTAAAAAATCGGCTAATTCACGTTTTATTCAAGTTTCGTGCAATTTGAGTGCACGGGGCTATTAGACTACCCTCATTAGCACCTAAGGCATCTATTAGAAGCATTGAATCAAGCTAATACGCACAATTACACAAAACCCTAGAAATCTCGTCACTATTCACCCCTACGAATCAACATTGATTTCTACCATTTAAAATGTGAAACAATAGCATAAATGTGGTCTCTACTACACGTATACAACATATATAAGCTTATTTGAGCATTGCAATAGCATTAGACAACATTTCAAACAAATCAAAAAAATAGCAACATTTCTAAAATGCACAAATAAGCATGAAAACCCTCACCAATGCGCGTTGGAACTCTCGGGAGGCTAGCAAACACCTTAAACTACTTGCTCCTTGCTTGGCTTGGCTTGGCTTGAAGATTTGATGAGCAAAATCCTCTCATTCTCCTCCTATGTTGATTCTCGGATTTGCTACAGTAATTTCTGCATCTTCCCTTTTTTTTTTTTTGCTTAGTTATGACTTGTTTGTGTTTGGTTGATTATATATTAGGGTGGGGCCTATTTGGGTGAGTGTATGGTCTAATAAAATGAGCCTAGTTAACTTAAAAATGAGTCTATGATTGCAATTTTGTGCTAGCAAACTAAAACATATTGTTCATATGTAACACTATTCACTAGTTCACTAAATTATTTTCTAAATGATGGTTCCTATCACTGCTAGCTCAAATGCATATTTTTCTCATTCCTAAAACAATTAATATGATTTAATAAAAATGTTAATTCATTAATATAATTCAGTTGAAAAATGGAATGAATAGTAACTAATAAAGACAACAAGTAAAGCACAAAATTAAATGCGAAATAAATGGATGCAACCGTTAAAAATGTGTACGGTAGAATCTCGGGAGTCATATCCTCTCCCCCTTAAACAAATTGCATCCACGCAATTCTTTTCCAAAAGAACTCTGCATCAACTGAAAACCAACTTCAATTACTCTTCATCAGTTGCTGAGCAAGAATACCTTATACGAATTCTCGTAAGAACCCATTAAGAAATCCCAGTAGTACTGCCAGCGAATCCCCAAGTAATAAGGCCAAATAAAGGCTCCATTAGATATTCTACTTAGAAATCCGAATAAGAATCCCATTGGCACAAATACCAAAGAAAAGTAGAATCCCAGCTAAGTGCAGCGAGAAAATACTAATAAAAGACCCGAGTAAGAGTACTGTAGATAATACTATTTAATAAGGCTGAAAAGAATCCCATATACTAAGCCTTTCGAGAGATGCTGACAAAAGAATACCAGGAGGAGTCCCGATAAGAAAATACCAAGAAAATGCTCCAGAGAACCGTCATATAGAAATCCCGAAATAAGCCACTCATTTAAGAATGCTGAGCGTAAAAGGAACACCTTAATAGAATGCCAATAACCGAGCTTCAACTATAAACACTAACTCCCAAACAAAGGCTGATCAAATGCCTCTCATTCCCACAAATCCACATGGCTTAGAAGGCCTGCCACTAATCTGCTCTCTTCAGGAGGAGGAAGAAGTCTTTCTTACCATTTCAACGGGACATTTATGAATGCCCAGATATCACATTTACACATATAGATTTTAAACTATTATGTAAACATGTTTATATAAGAGTTTATAAAACAGTTTAATCAACAAGACAATTTAAATATGAGTCACAACATAACCAATCCAAATCACCACAAAACTTAATTCAAAAACATTCAAGTAGACACATTACAATTAATAATTCAAGCAAATAATGATTCACGAGGTCACTTCCATTACGAGGTCAATTCGAATCACATTTAGTCACTTCACTTCACTTAATAAGCATTCAACACATAATGCATACCTATATCACATGGATGCACACATTCAAGTCAAAACACCCAACCTCACGTACAAACACACACTACCAAGACACACGTAACAAGTACACATTAAACGCTTACTACCCAACAGACCGAGAACCATGTCCCGGCTAAGAGCTAACTAAGCTCTGATACCAACTGTAATGCCCCGATCCCTCACGAGACCGGAGGCTCTAATAACCATGCTATTCTCAACCTAATACCTAACCCAGTCACAAAATTTTGGGAAAAAACGGACAGAGTTTCCTCTGTACTATGGACATTCTCAAAACCTATAAACAATCAAATAAAACCACGAAGCAAAAGGAACAACATTTGTAATTGAAATTCAAACTTCAAGGCCATCCGAGCCTTAAGCAACACAAGACAATATAAATACACACAAGCATGCAACAATAGTCCTAAAATCTTTGTCTTCATTCGCTTATCATACCATTCTATGTTAGCAATTAAACATTCTCATAAATTAATGCCAACCATACATCCATTCGTTCACACCCAAGCATGCAACGTAGCTAGAAGCAGAAGCATAAGTTATTGCATGCCACAATTCTATAACACTTGTTACATCCACTTATCTTTCAAACTTACAACTACTCAAATATATATACATAAGCCCTTAGGCTCCCAAATATAATAGATAGTAGAACAAGTAAGGTCTTCCATAGTTTAGCAGACAATCACTCAAATCTCAAGTAATAGCACACAACAATCAGGTCAATTCCTCCAATTGCATCACCTGAAACTTGTTTAGCGAGGTGTGAGCAATCACAATTGCCCAGTGAGGGATAAGGTCTACCGGGGATGTGCAATGCAGCAGTTAGTACAAATAAAGCATTTTACAACCAAAGAACAATTAAAACAACAAGTTATCACACATTAAAATGGATACGATACACTTTGACTTCTGTAACGTCCCGGCTAAGCGAATACCCCGAAGGGCAAAGGCACACCAGCGACGCCACGAACTAAAATCTCGATTTAATAATGACACTGATATCGATAAGCCGGCATCCCCTTATAACTCCAAAATGGGTGTACTCCGGATGTACCCCGAAATCCTACGACCCAACTCTTCCTGGGTGGCATCCCAAGCAAGAGAGGGACTGGGCAACCATGGTAGCCAAGGTGGACCGGCAAGCCCGATGCCGCCCAGTTTTCCAACACTACCATGCCCGAATTGTTGCGCAACCACGATACAATGCACTCAAAATGATAATAATAGTATAAATCAATAAACACATGGTTGAGGGACAACAAAGTAGGTTACCCTCACACACAATATATAGACAATAAGTGCACATAATCTAAGTACAAATAAATAAACTATTATGCACATAAGGATGAAGTCTCCCTCACCTCTACCAAGCTCCAAAATGCAATATTGGATTCAAATCACCCTCAATCACCTTGAACATAAAGTTAAACATTGTTTCAATTACTCTTTAACTACAGCATTCATTAATTGACCAACTAGGTTAGCTAACTCATAGTTTACTTAATTAACATACAACCAAGTAATCATTCAAGTAATATAATATACAAACGATATAACTAACAAGCAATAAAATCATGATATAAGCATGTTCCACAATCATTTAAAAAAGCATTTTAAGCATAGATAACCATATTTAATTCCATAATAGTACTATCAATTTATAAAGTCATTAATCTATACTTATTCTCATTATAATTAACTCAATATAAAACTCAAGAAAAACACTTAGAACTATGGCAATACAATTACTATAAACGAGAATTCACTTAAAATCTTTAATTCGAAAAGCAATTATGCAAATTACAAATGAGCATATTCAAGACTCACATAAAACTATACCAAAAGCTCCAAAATATCTTGAAACCACATTTAAACACATATGGAAACATGCCAATGTCTTAGATGCGAGTGACAAACGAATTTACCCTTAAACCCCTTTGTTTTTCATCTGTTTTCCTTCCAAATTCATATCAATGATTCAAATTCAAGGGAAAGCTATACCAATCTTCTAATTCACCCTTAAGGTACCCTTACAACCCGCAAATAGGTTCAATTACCCACAATTACCCCAAAAGCCCCAATTTTCCTCTTATAGCTTTGAACTGCAACTACCTTAACTGGGCTTCAAACAAGAGTTAGCAAAGGTTCTATAGCACCTAGGTAGCCTAAGAACACTAAAAGTGAAGACCGAATCCACCCGGATTAGCATTAACCACGAAACCCCTTTTTAAAAAGTCGGCTAATTCACGTTTTATTCAAGTTTCGAGCAATTTGAGTGCACAGGGCTATTAGACTACCCTTATTAGCTCCTAAGGCATCTATTAGAAGCATTAAATCAAGCTAATACGCACAATTACACAAAACCCTAGAAATCCCGTCACTATTCACCCCTACTAATCAACCATTGATTTTAACCGTTTCAAATGTGAAACAATAGCATAAATGTGGTCTCTACTACTCGTATACAACATATATAAGCTTATTTGAGCATTGCAATAGCATTAGACAACATTTCTAACAAATCAATAAAATAGCAACATTTCTAAAATGCACAAATAAGCATGAAAAACCCTCACCAATGCGCGTAGGAACTCTCGGGAGGCTAGCATACAACTTAAACTACTTGCTCCTTGCTTGGCTTGAAGATTTGATGAGCAAAATCCTCTCATTCTCCTCCTATGTTGATTCTCGGATTTGCTACAGTAATTTCTGCATCTTCCCTTTTTTTTTTTTTTTTTGCTTAGTTATGACTTGTTTGTGTTTGGTTGATTATATATTAGGGTGGGGCCTATTTGGGTGAGTGTATGGTCTAATAAAATGAGCCTAGTTAACTTAAAAACGAGTCTATGATTGCAATTTTGTGCTAGCTAACTAAAACATAATGTTCATACGTAACACTATTCACTAGTTCACTCAACTATTTTCTAAACGAAAGTTCCTATCGCTGCTAGCTCAAATGCATATTTTTCTCATTCCTAAAACAATTAATATGATTTAATAAAAATGTTAATTCATTAATATAATGCAGTTGAAAAATAGAATGAATAGTAACTAAGAAAGACAACAAGTAAAGCACAAAATTAAATGTGCAATTAATGGATGCAACAGTTAAAAATGTGTACGGTTGAATCTCGGGTGTCACATCCTCTCCCCCTTAAACAAATTGCGTCCACGCAATTTTTCTTCCAAAAGAACTCTGCATCCACTGAAAACCAACTTCAATTACTCTTCATCAGTTGCTGTGCAAGAATACCGTATACGAATTCTCGTAAGAACCCATTAAGAAATCCCAGTAGTACTGCCAGCGAATCCCCAAGTAATAAGGCCAAATAAAGGCTCCATTAGAAATGCTACTTAGAAATCCGAATAAGAATCCCACTGACACAAATACCATAGAAAAGCAGAATCCCAACTAAGTGCGGCGAGAAAATACTAATAAAAGACCCGAGTAAGAGTACTATAGATAATACCATTTAATAAGGCTGAAAAGAATCCCATATACTAAGCCTTTAGAGAGATGCTGACAAAAGAATACCAGGAGGAGCCCCGGATACGAAAATACCAAGAAAATGCTCCAGAGAATCGTCATATAGAAATTCCGAAAGAAGCCACTCATTTAAGACTGCTGAGCGTAAAAGAACACCTTAATAGAATGCCAATAACCGAGCTTCAACTATAAACACTAACTCCCAAACAAAGGCTGATCAAATGCCTCTCATTCCCACTAATCCACATGGCTTAGAAGGCCTGCCACTAATCAGCTCTCTTCAGGGGGAGGAAGATGTCTTTCTTACCATTTCAACGGGACATGTATGAATGCCAAGATATCACATTTACACATATAGATTTTAAACTATTATGCAAACATGTTTATATAAGAGTTTATAAAACAATTTAATCAACAAAACAATTTAAATATGAGTCACGACATAACCAATCCAAATCACCACAAAACTTAATTCAAAAACATTCAAGTACACACATTTTTTTTTTGTTAATTCAGTGGGATTTTATTGAAAGAAAATGAAAAGTACATCAGAGTACAACTTGAATGACAACAGGTGTCATAAACAAGAACAATGAGGAAACGAGAAAATTAGATCGGTCGCAGACCGTAAGTTACAAAAGAGACACATGAAAACGGACAAATGATACAACAACAACATCATTGAGTTTTCTGATCAGGTGGTCTTCCATTGAAGATGCCTTGGACTGCCCGAGTATAGTCAAAAGAGGATTTAACTCTTGAAGTTGAGGCAACGGAATTTTCCTTGCCAGAAGACCTGAAATTTGAAATGACTTTGCCTGCAGCAGCTGTGGAATTTTTGTCGTTAGAACCTTGTGGTAGGAATGGGGTGACCATCAATTTCTGAGCTTGGTTACCAGAATTTTGAAGCTTAGGGATACTCACATTAGACTCATTTGAAGGCTTAGCTGAAAAAGTGACCTGTTTCATTTGGGACTTCTGTCGTCCATGGTAAACTCCCGTACCTTGATGATTGTCAAGATTCCCAGATTTGGAATTCAGAGAACGATCAAGATCATCATATCCTCATCTAGAACATTGAGAACATTAAATCTGTTCACATTACTCTTATTCTCTTTGCGGGAAGCACGACGTCTCCTTCTCGACTTCTTACCAGCATCAGTCCAATCCAAATTTGAACTAGTGACATTATTATTCACTTTCTCCTCAACAGAATTAGGACATGAGGATGTGTCATGTCCAACAACGTTACAATGAGAACATTCAAGTACACACATTACAATTAATAATTCTAGCAAATAAAGATTCACGAGGTCACTTCGATTACGAGGTCAATTCGATTCACATTTCACTTCACTTAACAAGCATTCAACACATAATGCACAACTATATCACATGGATGCACACATTCAAATCAAGACACCCAACCTCACGTACAAACACACACTTCCAAGACACACGTAACAGCTACACATTCAACACTTATTACCCAACAGACCGAGGACCCTGTCCCGGCTAAGAGCTAACTAAGCTCTGATACCACCGGTAACGCCTCGATCCCTCACGAGACCTGAGGCTCTAATAACCATGCTATTCTCAACCCAATACCTAACCCGGTCACAAAATTTTAGAGAAAAACGGACAGAGTTTCCCTTATACACTGGACATTCTGAAAACCTGTAAACAATCAAATAAAACCACGAATCAAAAGGAACAACATCTGTGATTGAAATTCAAACTTCAAGGCCATCCGAGCCTTAAGCAACACAAGACAATATAAATACACACAAGCATGCAACAATAGTCCTAAAATCTTTGGCTTTATTCACTTATCATACCATTCTATGTTAGCAATTAAACATTCTCATAAATTAATGCCAACCCTACATCCGTTCATTCACACCCAAGCATGCAACGTAGCTAGAAGCAGGAACATAAGTTATTATATGCCACAATTCTATAACACTTGCTACATCCACTTATCTTTCAAACTTACAACTACTCAAATATATATACATAAGCCCTTAGGCTCCCAAATAGAATAGATAGTAGAACAAGTAAGGTCTTCTACAGTTTAGCAGACAATCACTCAAATCTCAAGTAATAGCACACAACAATCAGGTCAATTCCTCAACCTGCATCACTTGAAACATGTTTAGCGAGGTGTGAGCAATCACAATTTCCCAATGAGGGATAAGGTCTACCGAGGACGTGCAATGCAGGAGTTAGTACAAATAAAGCATTTTACAACCAAAGAACAATTAAAACAACAAGTTACCACACATTAAAAAGGATACAATACACTTTGACTTCTATAACATACCGGCTAAGCATTCACCCAAAGGGCCGAGGCACACCAGCGACGCCACAAACTGAAATCTCGATGTAATAATGACACTAATATCGATAAGCTAGCATCCCCTTATAACTCCAAAATGGTGTACCCCGAAATCCTACGACCCAACTCTGCTTGGGCGGCATCCCAAGCAAGAGAGGGACTAGGCAACCATGGTAGCCGAGGTGGACCCGCAAGCCCGATGCCACCCGGTTTCCCCGACACTACCATGCCGAATGGTTGCGCAACCACGATGCAATGCACTCAAAATGATAATAATAGTATAAATCAATAAACAAATGGTTGAGGGACAACAAAGTAGGTTGCCCTCACACACAATATATAGACAATAAGTGCACATAATCTAAGTACAAGTAAATAAACTATTATGCACATAAGGATGAAGTCTCCCTCACCTCTACCAAGCTCCAAAATGCAATATTGGATTCAAATCACCCTCAATCACCTTGAACATAAAGTTAAACATTGTTTCAATTACTCTTTAACTACCACATTCATTAATTGACCAACTAGGTTATCTAACTCAAAGTTTACTTAATTAACATACAACCAAGTAATCATTCAAGTAATATAATATAGAAACGATATAACTAACAAGCAATAAAATCATGATATAAGCATGTTCAACAATCATTTAATAAAGCATTTATAGATAACCATATTTAATTCCATAATAGTACTATCAATTTCTAAAGTCATTAATCCATACTTATTCTCATTATAATTAACTCAATATAAAACTCAAGAAAAACACTTAGAACTATGGCAATACAATTACTATAAACAAGAATTCACTTAGAATCTTCAATTCGGAAAGCAATTATGCAAATTACAAAGGAGCACATTCAAGATTCACATAAAACTATACCAAAAGCTCCAAAATATCTTGAAACCACATTTAAACACATATGGAAACATGCCAAGGTCTTAGATGCGAGTGACAAATGAATTTACCCTTAAACCCCTTTGTTTTTCATCCGGTTTCCTTCCAAACTCATATCAATGATTCAAATTCAAGGGAAAGCTATACCAATCTTCTAATTAACCCTTAAGGTACCCTTACAATCTGCAAATACAATCAATTACCCACAATTAACCCAAAAGCCCCAACTTCCCTCTTATAGCTTTGAACTACACCTACCATAACCGGGCTTCAAACAAGAGTTAGCAAAGGTTCTATAGTACCTAGGTAGCCTAAGAACACTAAAAGTGAAGCCCGAATCCACTTGGATTAGCATTAACCCCGAAACCCCTTTTTAAAAAGTCAGCTAATTCACGTTTTATTCAAGTTTCGAGCAATTTGAGTGCACAGGGCTATTAGACTACCCTCATTAGCACCTAAGGCATCTATTAGAAGCATTGAATCAAGCTAATACGCACAATTACACAAAACCCAAGAAATCCCGTCACTATTCACCCCTACGAATCAACCATTGATTTCTACCGTTTAAAATGTGAAAGAATAGCATAAATGTGGTCTCTACTAACGTATACAACATATATAAGCTTATTTGAGCATTGCAATAGCATTAGACAACATTTCTAACAAATCAAGAAAATAGCAACATTTCTAAAATGCACAAATAAGCATGAAAAACCTTCACCAATGCGCGTAGGAACTCTCGAGAGGCTAGCAAACACCTTAAACTACTTACTCCTTTCTTGGCTTGGCTTGGCTTGAAGATTTAATGAGCTAAATCCTCTCATTCTCCTCCTATGTTGATTCTCGGATTTGCTACAGTAATTTCTGCATCTTCCCTTTTTTTTTTTTTTGCTTAGTTATGACTTGTTTGTGTTTGGTTGATTATATATTAGGGTGGGGCCTATTTGGGTGAGTGTATGGTCTAATAAAAAGAGCCTAGTTAACTTAAAAATGAGTCTATGATTGCAATTTTGTGCTAGCTAACTAAAACAAATTGTTCATACGTAACACTATTCACTAGTTCACTAAGCTATTTTCTAAACGAAGGTTCCTATCGCTCCTAGCTCAAATGCATATTTTTCTCATTCCTAAAATAATTAATATGATTTAATTAAAATGTTAATTCATTAATATAATGCAGTTGAAAGATGGAATGAATTGTAACTAAGAAAGACAATAAGTAAAGCACAAAATTAAATGCGCAATTAATGGATGCAATAGTTAAAAATGTGTACGGTAGAATCTCGGGCTTCACATCCTCTCCCCCTTAAACAAATTGCGTCCACACAATTTTTCTTCCAAAAGAACTCTACATCAATTGAAAACCAACTTCAATTACTCTTCATCAGTTTCTGAGCAAGAATACCGTATACGAATTCTCGTAAGAACCCATTAAGAAATCCCAGTAGTACTGCCAGTGAATCCCCAAGTAATAAGACCAAATAAAGGCTCCATTAGAAATGCTACTTAGAAATCCGAATAAGAATTCCACCGGCACAAATACCATAGAAAAGTAGAATCCCAACTAAGTGCAGCGAGAAAATACTAATAAAAGACCCGAGTAAGAGTACTGTAGATAATACCATTTAATAATGCTGAAAAGAATCCCATATACTGAGCCTTTCGAGAGATGCTGACAAATGAATACCAGGAGGAGTCCCGATAAGAAAATACCAAGAAAATGCTCCAGAGAACCGTCATATAGAAATCCCGAAAGAAGCCACTCATTTAAGACTGCTGAGCGTAAAAGAACACATTAATAGAATGCCAATAACCGAGCTTCAACTATAAACACTAACTCCCAAACAAAGGCTGATCAAATGTCTCTCATTCCCACTAATCCACATGGCTTAGAAGGCCAGCCACTAATCAGCTCTCTTCAGGGGGAGGAAGAAGTCTTTCTTACCATTTCAACGGGACATGTATGAATGCCAAGATATCACATTTACACATATAGATTTTAAACTATTATGTAACATGTTTATATAAGAGTTTATAAAACAGTTTAATCAACAAGACAATTTAAATATGAGTCACGACATAACAAATCCAAATCACCACAAAACTTAATTTAAAAACATTCAAGTATACGCATTACAATTAATAATTCAAGCAAATAATGATTCACGAGGTCACTTCGATTACGAGGTCAATTCGATTGACATTTAGTCATTTCACTTCACTTAACAAGCATTCAACACATAATGCATAGTTATATCACATGGATGCACACATTCAAGTCAAGACACCCAACATCACGTACAAACACACACTTCCAAGACACACTTAACAAGTACACATTCAACGCTTACTACCCAACAGACCGAGGACCCTGTTCCGGCTAAGAGCTAACTAAGCTCTGATACCACCTGTAACGCCCCTATCCCTCACGAGTCCGGAGGCTTTAATAACCATGCTATTCTCAACCCAATACCAAACCCGGTCACAAAATTTTAGGAAAAAACGGACAGAGTTTCCTCTGTATTGTGGACATTCTGAAAACCTGTAAACAATCAAATAAAACCACGAAGCAAAAGGAACAACATCTGTAATTGAAATTCAAACTTCAAGGCCATCCGAGCCTTAAGCAACACAAGACAATATGAATACACACAAGCTTGCAACAATAGTCCTAAAATCTTTGTCTTCATTCGCTTATCATACCATTCTATGTTAGCAATTAAACATTCTCATAAATTAATGCCAACCCTACATCCATTCATTCACACCCAAGCATGCAACGTAGCTAGAAGCAGAAACATAAGTTATTACATGCCACAATTCTATAACACTTGCTACATCCACTTATCTTTCAAACTTACAACTACTCAAATATATATACATAAGCCCTTAGGCTCCCAAATAGAATAGATAGTAGAACAAGGAAGGTCTTCCACAGTTTAGCAGACAATCACTCAAATCTCAAGTAATAGCACACAACAATCAGGTCAATTCCTCCAACTGCATCACCTGAAACATGTTTAGCGAGGTATGAGCAATCACAATTGCCCATTGGGGGATAAGGTCTACCGGGGACGTACAATGCAGCAGTTAGTGCAAATAAAACATTTTACAACCAAAGAACAATTAAAACAACAAGTTACCACACATTAAAAAGGATACGATACACTTTGACTTCTGTAACGTCCCAGCTAAGCGAATACCCCGAAGGGTAGAGGCACACCAGCGACGCCACGAACTGAAATCTCGATGTAATAATAACACTGATATCGATAAGCCGGCATCCCCTTATAACTCCAAAATGGGTGTACTCCGGATATACCCCGAAATCCTACGACCCAACTCTCCATGGGCGGCATCCCAAGCGAGAGAGGGATTGGGCAACCATGGTAGCCGAGGTGGACCGGCAAGCCCGATGCCGCCCGGTTTCCCCCACACTACCATGCCCGAATGGTTGCGCAACCACGATACAATGCACTCAAAATGATAATAATAGTATAAATCAATAAACAAATGGTTGAGGGAAAACAAAGTAGGTTGCCCTCACACACAATATATAGACAATAAGTGCACATAATCTAAGTACAGGTAAATAAACTATTATGCACATAAGGATGAAGTCTCCCTTACCTCTACAAGCTCCAAAATGCAATTTTGGATTCAAATCACCCTCAATCACCTTGAACATAAAGTTAAACATTGTTTCAATTACTCTTTAACTACAACATTCATTAATTGACCAACTAGGTTATCTAACTCATAGTTTACTTAATTAACATACAACCAAGTAATCATTCAAGTAATATAATATACAAACGATATAACTAACAAGCAATAAAATCATGATATAAGCATGTTCCACAATCATTTAAAAAAGCATTTTAAGCATAGATAACCATACTTAATTCCATAATAGTACTATCAATTTATAAAGTCATTAATCCATACTTATTCTCATTATAATTAACTCAATATAAAACTCAAGAAAAACACTTAGAACTATGGCAATACAATTACTATAAACAAGAATTCACTTAGAATCTTCAATTCGGAAAGCAATTATGCAAATTACAAAGGAGCATATTCAAGATTCACATAAAACTATACCAAAAGCTCCAAAATATCTTGAAACCACATTTAAACACATATGGAAGCATGCCAAGGTCATAGATGCGAGTGACAAACGAATTTACCCTTAAACCCCTTTGTTTTTCATCCGTTTTCCTTCCAAACTCATATCAATGATTCAAATTCAAGGGAAAGCTATACCAATCTTCTTATTAACCCATAAGGTGCCCTTACAACCCGCAAATACGTTCAATTACCCACAATTACCCCAAAAGCCCCAATTTCCCTCTTATAGCTTTGAACTACACCTACTTTAACCGGGCTTCAAACAAGAGTTAGAAAAGGTTCTATAGGACCTAGGTAGCCTAAGAACACTAAAAGTGAAGCCCGAATCCACCCGGATTAGCGTTAACCCCAAAACCCCTTTTTAAAAAGTCGGCTAATTCACGTTTTATTCAAGTTTCGAGCAATTTGAGTGCACGGGGCTTTTAGACTGCCCTCATTAGCACCTAAGGCATCTATTAGAAGCATTGAATCAAGCTTATACGCACAATTACACAAAACCCTAGAAATCCCGTCACTATTCGCCCCTACAAATCAACCATTGATTTCTACCGTTTAAAATGTGAAACAATAGCATAAATTCTACTACACGTATACAACATATATAAGCTTATTTGAGCATTGCAATAGCATTAGACAATATTTCTAACAAATCAAGAAAATAGCAACATTTCTAAAATGCACAAATAAGCATGAAAAACCCTCACCAATGCGCATAGGAACTCTCGAGAGGATAGCAAACACCTTAAACTACTTGCTCCTTGCTTGGCTTGAAGATTTGATGAGCAAAATCCTCTCATTCTCCTCCTATGTTGATTCTCGGATTTGCTACAGTAATTTCTGCATCTTCTCTTTTTTTTTTTTTTTTTGCTTAGTTATGACTTGTTTGTGTTTGGTTGATTATATATTAGGGTGGGGCCTATTTGGGTGAGTATATGGTCTAATAAAATGAGCCTAGTTAACTTAGAAACGAGTCTATGATTGCATTTTTGTGCTAGCTAACTAAAACAAATTGTTCATACGTAACACTATTCACTAGTTCACTAAACTATTTTCTAAACGAAGATTCCTATCGCTTCTAGCTCAAATGCATATTTTTCTCATTCCTAAAACAATTAATATGATTTAATAAAAATGTTAATTCATTAATATAATGCAGTTGAAAAATGGAATGAATAGTAACTAAGAAAGACAACAAGTAAAGCACAAAATTAAATGCACAATTAATGGATGCAACAGTTAAAAATGTGTACGGTAGAATCTCGGGCGTCACAAAAATCATGACATTAGTGTTTCAGTAACTAAAGATATTGCATGCTTGTATGCCTTATTTGTTTCAGTAAAAGGCTCAGATAGCCTTAGGAATCTAGAAAGTTAGGTTTAGGAATGTTGTATACTGTGGTTGTGGTTATTTGTTCTAAGTGCAGGTTTGTGGATAGTCCTATAAACAGGAGAAACTCTATCCATTTTTCGTGCCCAGAGTTAGGGTTGGGTTGAGTTTAGTAGAATTAATATGGGCTCCGATCTTGTGAGGGATTAGGGTGTTACAAACAGTCCCATAGCTATGCAGGTTCTTTCTAAACTCAGGCACAGTCAAGACCGAGTCAGAGTCAACAGCAACCCTTTCCGTTCTAGGGCCACCAAAGTCACTTTTAACCCCAGATTCCATTAGTTGACCAGCAACAATCCCTTCTGCCTTTGATTCAGTTGCAGCACCTTCTTAGTCAGTTGACGATTCAACCGCTTGCTGTGGGGTCTCCGTAATACCCCGATCCCTCACAAGACCAGAACCCCGATCCAAAACTCGAAGTCATGAAAAACGAGAGAAAATGGACGGCGTTTTCCCTATTTTTAGGACTATCCATAACCCTTCACTCAGAAGAATTGATCACAACAGCAATAAATACCATTCATATCATGATTTCCCAATACTATAAGTTCATCTGAGTCTTTCTCTCAACACACAAGCATGCATTCCATTAACTATTGAAGTGCATTTAATAATAATTCGATTATCATACCACTCTAATCTTATCTACTCAACTTTCTTATCTATTAAGTCCACCAATCATCTTTCATTATTCCAAACAAGCATGCAAGTCCAATAGGCAATAAAGTAATTCATCAAGTTATTACAAATCACTTACGACTATCAATTCTTATAAGTCTTTAAACTTTACATTACAATCCTCCATGACAACACAAATATATATACAATCCGATACAATTACATTCAGGATTTCTATGGACCCAACTAGTTTACAATCCAAGCCACTTAACTAATTCACATAGAATCGCATGAACAGTCAACTGAGGCTAGCATATTCAATCACAGTAACTCTCAAGCTTTCTCCTTAACACTTTCCGAAGGCACTGAACCTGAAATGGTTAGAAAAAGGGAGTGAGCAACACAGTTGCTTAGTGAGGGAGGGGGAACAGATATTCAGGGAGTTTTGAAAACCTTTCATGCAATGCAAATAGATCAAGTATATGACCAACAATATATACTAATGCGGCTATGTTGACAATATATAATAAAAAATTAACTATTAATCATTAAAGAAGGCAAACAACTACAAAAGAACAAATACAATAAATAACCTTTGAAAAATCAATATCAATATAATATATAATTCAGTTATACAAGCTAGATACTACATATAAGAGAACACAAACAATGGTAACTCTCCAAGGACTTAGGGCCCAAGCGAGAGTTACAATTAAAAGGATACGATTTCGATAATCCCAAACACTCCAAAGTCTCGATCTCGATCACGAACCTCGATCCACAAACCACGAACTCAATCAATGTGCCGGCATAAACCCATAACACTCTAGTGGGTGTACTCCGGATGTATCCCGAAATCCTACAACCTAACACCCCCTGGCAATCTCCGAACCAGGCGAGAGTGGGATTGGGGACCATGGTAGCCGAAGTATACCGGCAGGCCCAACGCTGCCCGGAGTTCCCCGACACTACCATGCCCAAATGGTTGCGTAACCACGATATCGATAACGATTGTAATCACACAATTCGATAAGTATATAAAGCAATAAGCATGCAATAAGGACAACAAAAGAGACTGTCCTCGCACATAAGCAAGGGACAACAAAGTAGGCTGCCCTCACACAGTTACAAATGTATGCAAATCAATTAACATTTATTTAGCACAACAAATAGTAATCCAAAGCAATTATGGCAATAACCTTTACTTTCCGACTTTCCAACTTTCCCTTTTAGTTCAAAGACACAATTCAATGCATAAACGAGATACGAGGTACCCAATCCGTAAACTAACTATACCACACTTCTAATTACACTTTATGACCCATTCTAGAACCACAAAAACACACTTTCATCGATGTTTAGCACAAAAGTCCCAGAAGCCCTGATGATGCTTTGAACTATAGCTACCCAAACCAACCCCCAAACGAGTGCCATAAAATCATTTTTAGCACTCCTACACCCAATAAACACTAAATATGATGTTCAATTGCACACGAGTCACACTTTTACGCAAAGCTCCTTTCAATTCCAAGTCAAATATGCAATTCTATTCAAGTTCCAATCAATCCAACCACATACAATCACTAATCTAGGTTCACTAGCATTAATAGCATCTTTAGATAACATTAAATCAAGCTCATATCACAAATTGAATCAAAACCCTAAGAATTACTATTCATCTTCTTCCTTAAATGTTCAATCTCCACATTCAACCATTACAATTGCAATCTAACTTCAAAAGAGTGTTCTATATACATAATAAGGAAGATTTGAAGCAAATATAAACATTTTTTTGACATAAACCAAAATCTAACAAAAATGCAAATTTATGAAAATTCCTCACCAAAACTCCTTGTAGACACGAGGATTAGGCTTAGGAGATCATGAAACCACTTCAATCCAACTTAGAAGAGCTTAAAATGGCAAGATGATGAAGAATTTTTGTTGGTTTTTTCTCCTTGGATAAATCGGCCAAAGAGCCTTATTTTTGCTTATTTTTATTTTGTGTTTTCCTACTATTCTTATAAGATAGGTTTTTTAATAGATGGGTATATGGGTTGGGTTTGTTTTTGGGTGGTTTTGGGTCAAGTTAAATGGTTAGATTCAAATAAAAAACAAAACAAAGTTAACTTACTAAATTACTATTCATGCGATAGAATAAATAATTTTTCTACCCGCCTTCCCAATGTGCTATGCCCATAATTACAATTTTCTCATGCCTCCTAAATGACAAGTATCATGACAAAAATATAAAATCAGAAAAATAAAACAGTCAAAAAACACAGGGAATAGTAACTATTCCTACTATTCAAGAAACATCACTTAAACCACATTTCAAAAATACAAACAAATAGATTTCGATGCACATAGTCTTGAAATGATCCAAGTAAGTTAGATTTATGAATATAAAATTTTAATAAAATAGTTACAAGGTGTCCCCTACTCGGGGTTCACTTTTGCAAAATATTAAAAATCACATTTTGAATACAGGAAGTTAATTCATTTAATACACATATTAAAATATTATGATTTTCATTTTATACAAATTAAGGTCAAGCATACTTTGCATATTTAATGTGAAGTAGGAATTTAATTAATTAAGGACACATAAATGCACATAATCGACACAAAAGAGTAAATGCACATGCATGCGGGTCTAGGGTCTCACAGTCTCAGCCAGGGCAGACTTAGATGCAAAGCCAGAGTAGGCCAGTTGCTTCTTCAGTCTAGAGCTTTACAAGAGGCAGTGCTACTGTTAATGTTCCACGTTGTTCCTTTTGTAACAATAAGGGTCATGTAGAGGCCGATTGTTGGAAGAAGACTGGAAAATGCACATAATTGACACAAAAGAGTAAATGCACATGCATGCAGGTCTGGGGTCTCACAGTCTCAGCCAGGGCAACCTCAAATGCAGAGCCAGAGTAGGCCAGTTGCTTTTTCGGTCCAGAGCTTTGCAGGAGGCAGTGCTACTGTTATGTTCCACACTGTGCCTTTTGTAATAAGAGGGGTCATGTAGAGGCCGATTGTTGGAAGAAGACTGACAAATATATAGGATGTGGTAATGAGCAACACAGGGCGAATGATTGCCCAAAGTATAAGACCAACCAGGGCCAGTCAGCAACCAGAGGTAATCAGGGTAGACCGACAGATGTTACACCTCCATAACAGTTTGTTCAGCCTGGAGTCTATGCCATTGATCTTCAGAGTCAGCCACATGCATAGGGTAAGAATTGCGTGGGCACAATTGTTTTAAGGAGGGGAAGATGTGATGCCCCAGCCCGAGAATTTGCATATTTCATATATTTGCATATATTTATGTGCATTTATTTGTTTAAAATCTTTATTTAACATAAAATATGCAATTATTTGCTTATTTGATTTCTACGTGCAAATTACATGTTTACTTAACTTCTATGAGCAAAATTATATGGTTATTTATTTTAGTAGATATAATATGTGCATTCATGTTATTTCATAAAGAATTTTTAGTGAGAATTGCATTTAGAGAACTTTTAAACTTTATTTATTGACTTTTCTCTAAAAGTTTTAAAACTAGTCCTCCAAACTTTTTAAAATAAAGTCTACCATTATTATTTTACCATTGACTTAGCAAAATTGAGATTTGAAATAAACTAGAAATTAAAGTGGACTTTTAAGCATTTTAAAAGTATTTTCATAAGCTAAATATTGAAAAATAGCCAACAAATCTTCTTTTGACCTTTGGTTGACTTGCATTAAAACACACATATACACAATAAATTATACAAAAAGCATAAAAACACCTTCTTTTCTCTTCATAAGGCCGAAACTCCCCAGGGTTTAAATAGTGTTTTTCTTCAATTTTTTCTCATAGAAGGTGAAGGAGAGGGTTCCACAAGCCAACCCAAACACGTTCGAGTTCGTCTTGACATGTACAACCTTTCTACCAATTATTTTTTTCATTTTTGGAGCGAAAATATTTGTGAGGGCCCTTTTCAAAATTGCTTTAAAATACATCGTTTAGTTATTGTATCGTTAAATTTACATTTTATACTTGCTATTTAGGTGTTATGGCACATGTTTACCATTTTAGAATTTGTTTTTAACGTAATTTTATTTTGAGATGAATAGTAAATATTTTTAAGGCATAATTGGTTGAATTTGTGTTAAATGTTGAATCTTAGCTTAGATATGATGTTCATAATTGCTAATATGTGTTAATATACCAACCTCGCATGATATAATTGATTGAATGTGAGAAATGGGGTGTTGCATGTTGGCTGAATTTTCAGAAATAATTGATTCGTATGAACTTTTTAGGTTGTTCTTGTGGTGTTTAGGTGTTTGATAGGCTAGTATATGATAGGTGATGTTTAGGGTGAATGTTGATAGGTTAATTGTTGAAAGTTGAAATATAATGTTGGTATGCTTGCGGTTTTATGTTAAAGTTAGTCTAAATGTAGTTAGAATGTTTATAATGTGATTGGGTTGTTGGCTAATTGATTCATTAATGTTTGAGGCAATGTGTTGTAGAATCTAGGATTTTTAACTTGATGGATCATGTGTTACTTGAATGTGGCTTAAGTGCTAGTTAAGGCTTAGTTAACGTGTTAAATGCTTGATTAAAGTATTTGTTATTAGGAATCAACCTACTTTGTTGATTCCCCTTATTTGTTTAAGTTCTTGTATTTGTATGCATGAATGTGGCGTGATGCGCATGCAAATATGTGTTATGTGTTATGTGCTTTCATGAATGCGTTAATGCGAAGCGTCGCGAAAGGTTGCAACCTTTAAACCAGACACAGTAGTCTGTGTCGCATTGGGTAGCATTGGGCTTGCCAAGCGATGACACGGCTACCGGGGTTCTAATCCCTTTCTCGCATGGACGGAGCATTCCATGGGGTTTGGGTCATAGGATTGATGTACTTCCAAGGTATATTCAGTGATTGGGGCAAAGTATGTGTTTGGTGAATAGGTGTCGGCGTCAACAGAATGAATGTATCATTTTTAAATATGTTTACTTTATTAATGCGTATCCATTATGAATGTTTATTTTTCTTGCATTATTTAAGTATTGCTTCTTTACTGCCTTGGATGTGCATGGCATGTTTTCGAAAATGCTTTCAAAAGATAAAATGAGTTTTCAAAACTCCCTGCATTTTCCTCCTTCACTGAGCTATGTGATGAATGCTCACCCTCTTTTTCGACCTTTCAAGTGAACCAGACTTAGCCTTTGTGGATTACGTGCCTGATGATAATGTGGACAAGCCCGAGGTTTGATTTCTTGTTGTGATGTATATATGTAAATATGTTAAATAGTTTACTTTATAGTTTTGAGGACTTGATGTAAAAAGAAATGTAATTAGTCCTATTTTGTAATCATGTTTATATTGCTAGCCTTGTCGGCTTATTTTGAATTATGGTTTTGTAAAATGATGTTATGCAGTGAGATGGACGGCAAGACACTAGAATGTATGTGAATGGTTAAGATAATATGTGCTTGGGATTATATGTTGTTGTGGAAAGTTTCTATGTACAGGTTATATTCGAGCTAGTGTCTAGTTACAGACAGTACCATGCCAAAATTTCGTCGCGTCTTGACTTGGATCTTAGGAAGGGTCGAGTTAGGGCATTACACTGGGGAACGGTAACAGCAGAATGAGTGTATCCTTACTATGTATTTATTTACTTTACATTTCTTGCACCATTTATACTTGTTGCATATTGATGTTCATGACATGTTTTCAAAAGGAGTTTTCAAATCTAAAATGTTTTTCAAAACCTTCCCTTACTCCCCCCTCGCTGAGTTTGTGGAAACTCACTCTATTTGCTAACATTTTAGGAGAGCCAGAAGTGGAGTATGTTGAATACGTGCCCGTTGAGTTTGTTGTTGAGCCTGAGGCTTAGTCTGCTTGCTTGGTTGATGTGTATGGGACCCTTTTGGGGAGGTGAAAGAGAGAGGTCGACGGGTTTGAGCCGCAAAGTAGATGAACCGTCGAGAGATAATCTTTTGGAGGGTGTACCAAAGGTGGACCCCTATGAAGTTTTTGAAGAGGGTCTTCCTTCATTTGATGGGATTCATATCCCAATGTTGCAAGAATCCTCCCCACCATGATCTTCTCAAAGCGGCAAAGGTACGAGAATAAATGAGGGAAGCTTGGTTCATTGACAGGGTCAAGGCCCTATAAAAATTTCCAGTGAGTCTTCTTCCACTAGTTCGAGTGAGGAACAATTCGAAGAACAATTCTTTGAAGCCATTTCGAGCAACCTAGAGGGAGAGAATGAAGAGAAAGTGATGAAGAATTTGCTTTTGTAGGAAGGTTGTGTTCCTTGGGACCAGTAGCAATAATTATTTTATATAAGAAGGGCTCTATTCTAAAAAGTGTGGATATCCAGGTTCCCGAGGAGGGAGAGTGGGCTACAACCCGCAAGATGGAGAGATAACCCTATATGAGGACGACTTTAAGGTGACAATCCTGTTTCTATAAATACCCCAAGTTTGTTCATAGTAAAGGTAGATAATTTTTACATACAACTTCTCATTCTCCTTTAGCAATGTTATCTTAATATTCAATTTTATTGACTTAAGCATCGGAGCTTATTCTTCGAAATGTAGCCCACGTGTTTCCATTTGTGCAGGTTTCACACCTGCTACAGGAAGAAGCATTTTTCAACGATAACATATGAGATTGCCAAAATGCATCAAGTTGGATTTTCGATATTCTAAAAGACTAGTGTTTGTGCTAATAGCCTAATACGAATGAGAACTCTTAAAAGTTGGATAGAATAAAATGATAGTGACCTATTATAATTAGGTGTCTGAGTTTAAACTACGACTACAATATCCTTTGTACAAAAATAGAAATTTTTTTAAAAAAAATACTGCATGAGAAGAAAAGGGATATAATGAAAGAGTATGAACGCCAAAAGGGAAAATCTCACATTTAGTCCCTATTGTTTGCAAAGTGTCTCAATTTAGTCCATATTGTTTAAAATATCTTAATTTAGTCTCTATTATTTCTCTAAAAGTTTCAATTTCATCCCTATTGTTTAAAGTTTTCAATTTCGTCTTTATTGTTTCCCAAAAAGTTTCAATTTCATCCCTATTGTTTTTAAAAAATTTCAAATTCATCCCTATTGTTTCTCAAAAAATTTCAATTTAGTCCTTAGATAATAGGGACGAATTTAAAATTTTAAGAAAATAATAGGGACGAAATTGAAACTTTTTAAAAACAATAGGGACGAAGTTTAAACTTTTTAAATAATAATATGGACTAAATTGAGATATATTAAATAATAAGGATGAAATTAAAAATTTTGGTGAAATAATAGGAACTAAATTAAAACATTTTATAAATAATAGAGATTAAATGTAAAATTTTCCCAAAGGCAAAATAGCACCAAACAGCGGCATACATCGAACCTTAGCAAGTTTTGACCCTGCAGAAAGTTTTTTTAGATGGAAAAGTCTATTTTGACTTGAATAATTTAATGGATTATGTTTATTGTCCTGGGTTGTACTCTGCACCACATCTTAATGGTAAGCACAAAAGTGAAACTGGTAAGTTAAATCTTTCCAGCTTTGCGAGGTTTGTCCTATTATCAGAAAGAATTTGCAAAAGAACATCTGCCATGTATCACATGGAGCCCAAGACAAGTGCAACTCAATATGTGATCACCAAAAAGGACAAGCAACAAGAATAATACATGGGGTCTCACTTGTCTAGTATAGCCATATAATAAGCTATGGAGAAGATTAGAAGTGGGGAACAATTTTTAAAAAAAGAGTTTAGAGGCAAGGTATGTCCCATCCCACCTGTTTTTCAACTCCTAAGTCCCTTTTGTTTCTTCACGTAAGATCGAAAAGGGGCCCGTTATTGAGCAGCTAAAAAGCACAACGTTTTCTCTTCGTTAAGCCAACAACAAGAAAAGACCAATTGCAAGCTCTTTAACTTTAATGTTGCCAGATCACCATCGAAGACAGCTTACTTTGTAATGTAACCTGCTCATGATCACATCTCCAACGGATTCATTCATTTTTCCCCACGGATGTAATTCTATTTTTTTACTGTTATTCACACAATTAATGATTCTCGAATGTACTAGCACTAATGGTAGACATTTTTGGAACACCTAGATATATATTGGTATACTCGTCAGTCTTACCATCACAATTTTTTAAGAATATACCTGGCTTTTTCTCTAATTGTTTAGCTATTTATACCTGAAACCCACAAATGCTTGTCAACGATTATGCAAGAAAACCTAATGTAAATAAAATGAGATGAAGTTGCATCAAGAATTTTGGATACTAATTTATCATGATACACCAAAGGAATGGAGGGTTATTTTTTTGAAAAAGAGAATGGAGGGTTAGATCTCACAAAAGGTACTGTTCACGTAAAGGATATTGCTGTGCTAGTAAAGTTTTCTGTGGAGGTGAAGTATTGCAGCAAACTATGAGTTATAGGCATATGCATAGCAATCAAAAAGGTCTATTCAAGATCAAAGATTATCTTTCCATAAATTATGATACTGTTCAGTACTAGTAGCAGTGTTTAATTCCTCGACAGTACTATTTCACGTAAACCATAAATTACTTTTGTCCATACTGTTTCTTGCAATGATCACAGTGTACAATACGTCGAAGCCATCTAGAATTATGACAATGCATTTAAAGCGTGAAAAGAGTGAAGTAATATGTGTCTGTGTTACCGACCTAGCCATATGGCATGCAGTAGTAATTAATATAAAGTCTGGTAAATGAACAAGATTGATAATGCATGGAAAAGAAACATATAAGGAAAGAGAAGACAAATCTACTCTTACATTCTTGTTCCGAAAGAACAAAAACCATTAAGGTTGCAAATACAACACTCTCAAATGTCCTGATCTAGAAATCTCAACTCCACTCGACTTCTCTTAAATTTTCACAGGTAAAAGCTGCTTTTCTTTTTTTCACTTTAGTTCTTTTGTTTTATATGACAAGACATGGAAATTAAGTTGCTAAAATTAAATGAGGATAGTGAAAAAAGAATGAATCTATTTATAATGATTGTGAATTGTTAATATTATTATAATAAAATAATATAAATAATTTATAATCGTCGAATCTCAATCACTCAAGTAAAAGGACTGTTTCTAGCCTAGTTAACATAGAGTCATATATTCTTAGCAGCACATAGACTGTGCCGACCAGTATTTGCATTCAAAGCTTGCCTTTTTATTAATTGCATATCCAGAGTAAAGATTTGCAATCTTCACTAGTGTAGGCCAATTAACCCCCGGTAAGGGAAGCTGTCCTATCAAATTGAAGGGGGAGTTGCATTTTATACCCTTTGCAAGACAGGTTTTACTCCTATTTTGACAGCTTCTAGCTGTCCCATACTGATGTAAAGTGATCAGGGAAATAATGGCTATATAGATATCCAGGTGGTGAAATTTAATCTAGGGTATTAAAAATAATAAAGATTGGGGTTTTGAGTTGCTTTCTAAAGCACTATAAGATTGGGGGGTGGGGGGGGGAGGGCATGTCTGTTCTTAAGTGAAGAGCTGTATTGGTCAGACAGAAAAGAAAACATATGTGGTTTTCACAGGTATTTGTTAAGGTCCATTTTCTTTGTCCTCAGTCCTGTCTACTTAGTTGACCCTTGAATATATAGTCTTCTGATTAACTCTTTTTTTCTGGCCAAAAAAGCAATATAATGGAGTCTTCCAAAACATATGAAGAGGCTGAAGAATGTCACAGTAGTGAATCTGGTTGGACAATGTACATTGGCTCTCCTATAAATGGAGAAGAAAAAGAAGAAGAAGAAAATGATGGTGATGATCTAAACCATAATTTTGCTGATGATGAAGAAAACAATGTTACTGATCCTGGTGATGATGATAGTGACGATTCTATGGCCTCTGATGCTTCTTCTGGTCCAAGTCATTGCAAGTACAAAAAGGAGAACCAATCCTCCAACCACAAACAAGAGATTTCAGTGAAGAAGAAGAGGCATGAACTCAAACAAGAAGAGTCTTCTTCTTTCAAGGCAAGGGGAGCTAAGGTGGCTGCAGTCCAAAATACGAACAAGGTAAGGAGAAGCCAGTGGATGGGAGCAAGAAAGTAAATTTTCTTATTAAAATTGTTAACTAGCTAGCGTAGCTTATTGGGTTTTGAGCTTAACATGTATGCAATTTACAAAAGTGGGACATATTTAAAAACGTTTTAATTAGTTTCAGACATCAGGCATCAAGAGAAGTGTTCCATTAGCTAAATTTAGAGTAATCATAATCATATTGTATGTATGTACCAAAGTAATTATTATCTTGTGTGGTGTTATTATAGTAGTATCTTCCAGTTACGTGCATGTTGGCACCAACAAATACAAACACAAGCATAAGCATGGTACATGTACTCAGTCGTTGAGGTGAGCTGTTGATCTTTAGTAACATGCTCGATAGTGTGTACAGGTGTCTTGTGCTCTGATGCATTTCATTAACCAGCCCTACTCATCAAGTCCATGTGCGACGAAAAATAGTATAAAGACGGAATAATGAACCTGCTACTGGTTTATGCAAGAATTTACTGCTTGAAATTCCTTTTACATTGTTATAATATATGTTTGTTTGACATAAAAAAAAAATTAAAAACTCTATAATCATCATATAAAGTTTAGTTGGGTTATTTCTAGAATCAATAGATTCTAGCATGAAATTTTATAATTTTTAATATGATATTAAAATTAAGTTTTAGTCTAGTTTTATTGTGACTGATTTCTCTTCTCGTCACACAACTTAGCATAAATTCATCTTCAATCTTGGTTTGTGGTCACACAAAGCTCACCGTATGTTCCTCACCATATCTTCAGACAAAAAATTAAAAAAAAAATGAATAAGGTTACATTTTTATACCGGGTTTACTCGGAGGGAATGCTGCAATATATCTCACATTGAAAAACGATAAATTTTAAATTATCATATAAAATCTTGATTCGCATCAAGCATTATGCATTTTGGCGCCTAAAGTGGAAAAGCATTAAGTAAAAACTAATTCGGACACAATCAGGAGAAAGTTGGTTTCAGAAATCACACATGAACAACGCGTAAAATGACCTCTATTCAAAAGTAAAAAAAGGGGCAAAACATGGTGCTGATAGACAGATTTTGTCGTTGACACATTGTTGCTTCTTAATAAGCCATCCAACAAAGTTAATCCATAAAAATAAAAAAAAATTAAAAAGATAGAAAAAAAGGAAAAGAAATAAATCAAGAAGAGATCACAAGCAAGATATCTTTTTGTTTTTTCGGTTCTGTCAAGATATCAAATAATCGAAAAGAAATGCCTCAGAGGAATAGCTCCAACATGTTTGCTCATTAACAAAAACGTTAGAGTAGGAAATGTAACATTTTCTGCCATGGAAGCGGTTTATTATTATTTTTCCTTTCTTTTTTATTAAGTACTTTGATAGAAATTCGTCATATTTAAAAAAGAATAAAATATTTCTATAGCCACTAAATTATCTTTTTAATTTTATTTTTGTCATCCAACTATTTTTAGTCCTATTTTGGTTATTTAATTATTAATTGAATTTTATTTTGATCATTTCGTCAATTTTTTGTTAAAATAGACTAACTGTTAGGAGTAAAATTGTAAAATCAATTAATTAGATTTGTAAATAAGTTTAATTTGGTGGCAAAAATATAATTTGTTTAACTAATTTTACGATTTTATCTTTAACAGTTAGTCTATTTTAAGAGAGAAATTGATGAAATGGTTAAAATAAAACTCAATTGATAATTAAATGATCAAAATAAGACAAAAAATAATTAAATAACCAAAACAGAATTGAAAAAATAGTTTAATAGTCATAGAAATTCGTTACCCTTTAAAAAATATCCCAACTTATATACATGATAATAGCAACTAATGTTCTTCTGATAGTACCTTCTTCATTTCTCCCGACTTATATGAAGCTAACTACATGGTAATAGCAACCATGTTCTTCTGATAATTCCTTCTTCATTTCTCCCAACTTATACGAAGCTAACTACATGATAATCGCAACTATGTTCTTCTGATAATACCTTTTCCTTTCTCCTAACTTATATGAAACTAACTACATCATGATAATAGCAACTAATGTTCTTCCGATAATACCTTCTTCGTTTCTTTTTCCTTTTTCTTGTTTATTCTATCAAATCCATTACAAGATCGACTTAGACATTTTCTAATTTTTAATTGCAGTGTGCATTGTCCTCGCTGGGAGATTCGACGGCACCGCCTATTGATTACGACACATTATTTTTCAAGGCAGTAGGTGGATTGAGAAACAGACGAGTGTACAGACACGGATCACAGGGAATTCGTATAGGAGGGTCTGCATATACCGTTTCAAATTGTGGCCATCGAATTAATACGAAATAGGATGTGTAGGATGCTGTTAATTAGGCAACAGAAGGATTGAGGCGTGAGATGACAGAGCAACGTGAAAAGCTTTGCATCCTCCAACAACAAATTGAGTTGCTCATCCAGATGTTGCCACATCTACATTCTTTGCCTCAGGATCAATCTCAACCTCCGTCTCAACAGCAAGACAGTAATAGGACCCAAGGGGATCCACATGATGGACTCAATCGGTAGTTTATATTTGATTATTTTGTGAATATTTTATAATTAATTTTAATATTTCGTAATTAGTTTTAATTAATTTTTTTCATTTCTTGCATATTTTTATCTTTTTCATATTTATTTAATTTATTAATTTTAATTAAATTAAAAACATATTTTACACAAAGCGACGGATATTCGGTAACGGATTTGACTACGTTTATATGGCAATGGAATTTGCAACAGAAATGGGCTACGGTTTTAGCAACGTACTAGTTTTCGCGACAGAATAATGGCGGCGATCTTAGCGGCAGATTTTAGCGACGGTTTCAGTGACGGATCACGATTGTTTTTTGGCGACAGCATTTGTGACGAATAATTTTAAATTTTCTGTCATTTAATGCATGGAAGAAACTATCGCTAAATCGTCGCTAAGGGCGAAGTATTCTTATCCGTCGCCCTGAGCGACAATTTAGCATTTTAGCGATACCTTTTTTAGGATCCCAGCTAAAATCGTCACCTAACCGTCGCCCGTATTTTTTTTTCAACGGCTAGGCAATAGATTATGTCCGTCACCTGCGCAGATGTTTCTTGTAGTGATATGAGCTTTCAAATACTTAGTATGGAGTTGGAAGAAACCAAGAGGCTCCTTCATTACATTGTCTTAATCGTGTCTTTTGGTTGCTTTAAGATCGGAAGGATAATAGGTTATAAACAAGTTTTGCTTCAAAACAAGTGCGATTAATATTGTAAGTTTAAAATTTAATTACTTAAACCTCAAATCGGTTTCACCCAAAGTTATTATTTAATCTATAATATTTACTTATTAATTATTCACTTGTGTCCCGCTAATGTGAGAAATTATACAAAACCGCGCCATATTTACTACATTGATCTAGCAGTTCAATTCACACGAGAAAGAAAATGAGACACATAGTTGCTAGCTCATGGACAGCAATATACAACCAGGAGGTGTTAATTAAACTCCTCTTTTGGATGATAAATAGGATGTGGTAGGCACCAAAGCATGCGTATGAGGTGGACCAACCTTTTAAATCTTTTAGATCATGAGGGTTACAACTACAACAATTCCACACAGCCTGTCAACAGAGTGGAAAAGGCAGGGCCGTTGCTGAGAGGGAGGGCCTTTCCGTTCAAGATTTATCGTCGATAATATTCCGCTCAGGCTTTAATTTTTGAAGTCACAAGTCATGAGGACCTCTCGTTTTGGTATTGTCTTGTGAGCTTCTCGACTAGTATATCTTCACAAGATATCACATGGTTTTGATTACAAAATTGAATCGTACAAGCTGTATGCATGAATCACAAGTGATTCTTTTGCTAATTTTAATATAAATGGTATGTTAGAACAAATATTGATTCATTCAATTAATTCCATAACTTCGTTTAAAATATTAATATTGCATAGTAAAATAATAAGAATGATGTACTTGAATCCATGATGTTAATTATGAGTAGACGAAATCACCTTTTGTATGAGATTCAAGTCTACGTCTTCCACAGACTAATCAAATTCTCTCAATGGGTGTCTCTCAAGAGATGGGGAGTTGAGTACAAAAGAATAGAATAATTAGCCTTAAGGATTGTTGAGGATTAACAGTCGAGGTTGGACCACTCCTCCTAGATCGAGTCGTGCTTCCTGGTCAAGCTCCGAGCCTGCACAAGTAAAGAGAAGGAAAATGCGGGGTGACGACCCGTATTTTCCCCTCGGGTGTAGGAATGATTAGCTTGCTCGAGTTGATTCGGTAGATTGGAGTAATTAATACACGAGTTACCTTTATAAATTCGGAATGGTGCTCTATTTATACTAATCTGGGTTCGGGCAGCAATAAATGTGCAATGCTACCCGATAAGCCACCGGCTGCCCGCGCCGAACAACCAATGGACAAAGCTATTACCCAGCGGTTAGAGGAATTATCCGCCGGTCCGAGCTACGTGCCTCACTTTATGTCCCATCGAAGTGGCTGGCATAACCATTGGGGTTCACTTGGGTCTAATATCGGGTCGGGTCAGACCTTAAGGTCGGTATGTGACCTGAATGCATCGTCCTAAGCTCGGGATATCCCTTGTCAGTTCCCTTCCCCCCCAGGTCTAGGGGCTTGGAAAGGGTCTAGGTTGGTATTATGTATTCTCGAGCTGGGTGTGGTCGACCGGAGGTAGGTGCCACGTCATGTGAAGGCCATTCCTAAGGATCCGACACGTTAGGCCTTGGTTCTAACAGGACGCGACGCTTGACATTCTCGAGGCGGTTACAGTTGGTGCCTATAAATAGGGTCCCCATGTTCCGAAATCCATTTCACCCTTTACATCTAAGCTTTCAAGACTTTCTCAGGCGTTTAAGCTCGGGAAGTTCATAGCTCGGGAGTTTGGAAGATCGAGGATCCGTGAGCTCGAAAGATCACTAGTCCGGTCCCATCAGCCTCGTGTATTCCAACTAGATACCGACAAGGTACATCCCAACTCCCTTCAAATATTGCATATTTTCGTTTCATATATATTTTAAACAAATGGGAGAGTCGGAGCCCGAGGACTCCCAGGAGATGGAGGTTAGATCATATGGGGGTGGTGAGGAGAATCCTTCTGGCTCAGAGTCATCCTCAGAGCGGGACGGTGGCGATGGTGATTCAAGTATCTCCCAAGAGGAAGAGTCCAAACCCACACAGGCCCAATTAGAGAGTGATGAGGAGTGTAGGATCGTGGAGGTCCAGAGGGTGCAAGAGGAGGTCGAATAGGATCCTCTGTCCGACCTGCATGAGATGGGCGTGGCGAGGGATGGCTCGCCCTTGAACCAACTGATTGGCCTCGAGATACCTTATAAGTACATAGCTGAGAATTTCAGAGCCAAGGCAATGGGCGCCGAACCTACGAAGGCAACTCCGCCGCCTCGTGTTCATACAGCCAACGGCTCCTCAGGTCGAGGAAAGAAGGTCCAGTAGCATTTTGCCTATTGTTGACGCGAGTGCCATACTACCAAAGCTTTGCTGAATGGTAGGTTAAGGAACTGGTCAGTGGACTAGATATTCAGACTCAAGATCCCAGGTCAGCTCGACCATGCATGCAATCCACCCGATGGCCACTTCACGATCTATGATTTGGCTTTCGACTTGATTCAACTGCCCCTCCTTTACTTTATTACCTCTATGCTAGACTACTTCGAGCTCAACTCGGGCCAGGTGGCTCCCAATGGCTGGGCCATGATCATAGCTTTTTACGTGTACTGCCGGGAGGTGGGTGTAGAGTCGACCCTCACCCTATTAAGATACTTCTACACCTGCAAAGCCAACCCTAAATAGCCTAGGTCGTTCCATTTCGCGGCAAGAAAGTATCTGGCCCTTTTCACCAAATGGAAGTCTTCAAATAAGGGTTGGCATAACAAGTACTACTGGGTGGAGTGCTCGGTCAACACGGGGTACAGGAGTGAATGGACTCCGTCTCTAAAGAAGAAACTCAATGACCAGCCTTCACTGTCCAATTCGGAAGCCCACAATGCGGAAGAGGTTAAGCCGGGCCCGAATCAATTGATTGATATTATGAGTGTCTTCACGTGGGACAAGATTTGGAAGTCCAAGTTATTAGGTCGGGCGCCTGATTTGACCAAGTCACACCCTGGCCTAATTCCCGAATCAGATGAAGAGGACGAGAATCAGGCAGAAGGTGAGTCTCAGAATCGGATCCGACCTCCCTGGTTCATTACCATTATTCTAATCACCATATGCATTTTTTCGACCTAGTGTCACTTGATTTTACTAACCGTCTTCTTTGATTTTCAGGAATGTCAACTGCTGGAGAGAGGGCATTCATTATGAGGAGGGAGGCAACAATGAGTGGCAAGGGTTTTGCGCCCAGTAAGAAACCCGAAGAGACCGAGAAAGAGGTCTCTTCAAAGAAAAGCAAGGCCCAGGGGTCCCCTCCTAAGAAGAAAGCGTCGGGCATGGTAATCGCCGAGCGTCCTCCCGCCAGAATAGAATCGAAGAAGAGGCCCCAACCCGAGGAGAAAGGGAAAAAGAAGGCGGCAGAGGTAATTCGGTCTAAGAAGGACCGAGTAGTTGATACCTCTGCCCCCATGGAGCGCGACCCCAAATTTGCCAAGGTTCCAATGGATCAACTCATTCTTGACTTGAGAATAGATGCAGTAACGGTAACCTGTCGTTTCATGTTTGATCACAGGGTTTTCTTTCCATTACATCTTGCCTAACCATTTCTCCTTACAGGTCGAGTCTCATGTCTTCTCTGTCCCCAGCCTTATTCACAAGGTCCAGGCCCGCTGTACCGAGTTGGAGCACAGGTACAATGAAGCCTAGGTCGAGCTGCAGGAACAGAGGGAAGAGGCCCTGAAGAGATACCAGGAGGATGGTGATAAAATCACCCAGCTGAAGGAGAAGCTGAAGGCTGCGGAGGAAGAACTTGAGCGGGAGCGGTCCTGAAGGACTCAGGCTAGCAACGATATCGCAGCGCTCAAGAAGGAAAAACGGGAAGCGAAGGCTAGCCTTCAGAAACTTAAAAAGAAGGTTGGGCCCGATAGGGAAAAGGCGGTGGAAGACTTTAAGGACAACATACGGGCGTGACCTAGCTAATGAAGGAGGGCGAAGTGATTGTCAAGTTCGTTGAGCTAGAATACTATTTCCGAGGTCAGCTCGCCGCTCAAGAGCGGGCAAAGACCTTCCTCAATCCCTTGAAGACCGAGTACTTGGAAATTATGGAGGCTCCGCCACCAGAATTCTTCAATATCCCTGGGCTTCCAGCCGATCTGAGGTTCCAGGCCCACAAAGTTATGAACTTCGTGAAGAGATGGATGTAACTGACCGGGGAGAAGTCCCTTGAGATTGGGGGAGAGAGCGGGAGATGGAGCTGTTTCTGTTACTCCTGCGCCCTGAGTTTCATGCTTGTAATTCTCTCTTTTTGGTTTTTTTTTTGTAACATGCCTGAGGTGGGCTTCCTTGTATATTTTTTATTACTAATTAATGAAACCTTTATTCGTCATTAACTAGTTTTCGTAGCAGCGTCTTTATATGTGTTTTTTCATTTTACACATTCGCCAATTCATGCTTGATTGCATTTTAGGAACTTTCAATTAAGCTCAAGCCAATTGTCGTGATGTAATAAACTTAACAAATCAATGTCTTGATTTGACCGAGCTGGACTCATCAGTCCGAACTGATAAACTATGTTGGTTGAGACTGAACTGGCATTAACAATCCGAGATGGTCATCTTGGATTTAATTGATAAGTGTACTTTTATCCTTTGATCGATAAAATTGAATCGGCCATAAAGAAATTTCATACAAAAAGGGGAATTGTATTAAACATCTTGACACAACATAGACTTTGAGCTTGTGCTCTGCAAAATAATTTCAGCTCGAGGCCTCATACAAAATAACGCTTAAGATATTTAGCATGCCAGGCGTTTTTCAGATGCTTCCCGTATTTGTTAAGTAGGTAGAAGGTTCGAGGTTGGATTTCTTTCACTACTTCATATGGGCCTTCCCAAGGTGGGGAGAGCTTGCTTCTTGAGCGTGGCAAAAAGATGGCTCGTCGCAGGACCAGATCTCCGACCTTAATAGACTTTGGCTTGACTTGCTTGGCAAATGCTCGCTCCATGGCTGCTTTTGCAGCCAACATTCGGACCTGAGCTTTGGCATGCAACTCTTCTGCCAGGTCTAGCTCTTCACGGATCCAAGCTCCGTTTATTTTAGGATCGTGATGGAGTATCCTACTGGTAGGGGACCCAAATTCCACCGGAAGCACCGCTTGAGTGCCGAAGGTTAGTTCGAAGGTCGACTCTCCCGTGGCTGAGCTGATGGTGATGCACTGAGCCCACAATACTTCGGGAAGGATCGTTTCCCACTACCCCTCTGCATCTTCTAGCTTCGTCCTCAGGCCCTGCAAAATAATCTGGTTAGTTCTTTTGACCTAACCATTACTTTGGGGATGAGCAATAGATGAGAATCTAAGGTTGATTCCGATTTCAGCACATTTTTCTTGAAAATATGAACTATCAAATTATTTGCCATGGTCGGTCATTATGACCTTAGGCACAGCAAACCAGCAAATGATATTCTTCCATACGAAGTCCCAAGCTACCTTTTCAATTATTCTGGCTACACCCTCGGCCTCGGGCCATTTAGTGAAGTAATCGACGGCCACGAAGGCATGCTTCTTCTGCCCGATGCTGTTCGGTAATAGACCAATGATATCCAATCCCCACTAGTAGAATGGCCATGGACTCACTATTACTGTCAGGTCCATCGTGGGTTTTCTTTGGACCTTGGAGAATCTCTGATATGTAGCACATTTTTTCACGTATTCTTTAGAATCTTGCTCTAAGGTCGGCCAAAAATAGCCTTGTTTGAGTGCTTTTCTTGTTAGGGCTTTACCGCCTAAGAAAATAGCCTTGTTTGGTCCTACACATTTTAAGAGGGGCCAGGTGTAGGCCCTCTTGTAGAGCTGGCCTACTATTAAGACAAACCTTGAGGCCTGTTTTTCAATTTTTTGAGTTGCCTTTGAGTCCTCCTTGGGGGCTATACCCCCTTCTAGGTAGTCCATGATTAGTCGAGTCCAATATGGGCTAAGCTCGGAGATTTCCTCCACGTGGACCAGGGCTGGTCGGTTTTCTTCCACGGCTAATTTTGACAAAGCATCGGCTTTTGTATTTTCCTCCCTCGGAATCTGCTGTATGGAAAATCTCTTGAATGTTGAGGCCAAGTCCCTGACCTTACTGAGATAGGACACTATAGAAGCATCCTTGGCCTCGAATTCTCCAGAGACTTGACTCACAACCAGCTGGGAGTCGGTGTACATTTCTAGGGTCTGTGCCCCTAGCTGGGCCACGACCCTCAGACCTGCGATTACTACTTCATACTCGGCCTCATTTTTAGAAGTCGAGAAGGCAAACCTGAGGGAATATTGGTGCTCATGACCTGTTGGGTCTAAGACTACAATTCCCGCTCCGCTTCCCGACTTCCACGATGCTCCATTTACATGGACTTTCCAGACTTCCTCCGAATCGTGTTCAACTCAGCCTATGCATTCGACAACAAAGTCTGTGATTGCCTGAGCTTTGATGTTCGTTCTCGGCTGATAGGCAATGTCGAATTGACTGAGCTTGACTGCCCATTTCAGTAGCAGGCCCGAGGCTTCTGGCTTGTGCATAATAGATTTAAGTGGAGCGTCAGTCATGACTCTAATTGTGTGAGCATCAAAGTATAGCTTAAGCTTTCTGGCCGCGGTCACTAGTGGAAAGGCGAGTTTTTCCAAGGTGGAATATCTCATCTCAGCCCTGTGAAAAGTCTTACTGATGTAATAAATTGGCTTATGCTCCTAGCCTTCTTCCCGAACTAACGCTGTCGCTACTGCCGTCCCCGAACATGCCAAGTACAGCACCAACTCTTCCCCCTCCTCTAGTTGGGAGTGCAGGGGTGGCGATGCTAAATACCTCTTCAACTCATCAAAGGTATTCTAGCACTCTTCCGTCCATTTGAAGTTCTTGGGGTTCCTCAGGATTTTAAACAAAGGTGCACACTTGTTAGCTGACTTGGATATGAATCTGCTCAGGGCGGCTACCTTTCCGGTGAGCACCTGGATATCATTCACATAGGTCGGGGGGGCCAGGTCCAAGATTGCCTAAATTTTCTCCTGGTTTACTTCGATACCCCGGGCTGTGACCATAAATCCCAAGAATTTTCCCGCCTTGACGTCGAATATACATTTTTTCGGATTTAGTTTGATTCTAAACTGACTCATCATGGCGAAGGCCTCGGCCAAGTCAGTTATATAGTCTTCCGCCCTCTTACTCTTGACCAGCATGTCATCTAAATAAATTTCTATGTTTCGCCCGATTTGCTCTCTAAAGACCTTGCTTACCATCCGAGTGTAGGTGGCCCCATCATTCTTGGGGCGAAAAGGCATGACTTCATAGTAGCAGAGCCCCTGATCGGTAATGAAAGCTGTCTTTTCTTTGTCCCCAGGTGCCATCTTGATCTGGTTGTAACCCTTAAAAGCGTCCATGAAGGATAGCAACTCAAATCCCGAGGTGGCATCTACCAACTGGTCGATTCGAGGCAGTGGAAAGTAATCCTTCGTGCAAGCTTTGTTGAGGTCGGTAAAATCAATATAAAGTCTCCATTTCCCTATGCTCTTGGAGACCAAAACTACGTTAGATAACCAGGTTGGGTATAAGATTTCTTGTATGTGCTCGGCATCTAGTAGTTTCCCGACCTCCTCAGCTATGATCTTCTGTTTCGCATAGTAGAAATGCCTACTTTTCTGTTTTACTAAGTAGTAACTGGGGTCGGCATTCAAGTGGTGCTCAATCACAGCCGGATCAATTCTTGTCATGTCAGTGGCTAACCAAGCAAAGATATGTTCATTTTCAAAGAGAAATTGACTTATACCTTCTTTGAGATTTTTCGGTAACTCATTTCCGATCTTGGCTTTCTTGTTTTCCTCCGAAAGTTCTATCTCCTACAGCTCTTTCGTAGGACTTCCTTTTTTCGCATCCCTTCTTTCCTCGGGAAGGTCGGGTCCCCACACTGCTTGATACTTTGGTCGGAGGGAGCTCTAATAGCATTCCCGAGCTGAAAGCTGGGCCCATTTAATCGTAGCTATTCCACTCGGAGTTGGGAACTTCAGCACTTGATAGTATGTGGAGGGGATGGCCTTGAAGTGGTTTAAGGCGACCAACCCTAGAATACCATTGTAAGCCGAGTTGCAGTCCATCACCATGAAATTGGCCTACATCGAAGCCTTTTTCGAACTATCCTGGAGGGTGAGCGTGAGGTTAATGACTTCCTTAGCTTAGTGGCTGTGCTTGGTGAAGCCGGCAAGTGTCCTCTTCAGTGGCCGAAGTCGACCTCGGTCCAACCCCATTTGCTCGAAAGCCTTCAGAAAGAGAATCTCAGCCGAATTCCCGGTGTCTACCATTAACCTTCTAACAGTGATATTGGCAATCTCGGCCCATGCTCACGTCCAACTCAAACATACCCCTTCCACCCTGTTGATGTCTCACCTCCTGACGCAAGCCCTCTAGCAATAGTCTCTACAACGGCTAAGTGCCTAACTCGGCCGTGATGCCTGGGAGGGGTCCTATCTCTCTCCTTTCCTGCCCCTTGGTCAGGGCTCCTAGGTAGTCGCTGATCGACATACCTCCTGAGGTGTCCTCTGGAGATCAGGGCCTTGATCTCCTTCTTCAAATCCTTATACTCGTCGGTAGTATGCCCATAATCCATGTGGTAACGACAATATTTAGTCTTATTGCACTTCTCGAGCTGGTCCCGCATCTTGGGTGCTGGCGGCAAGTGGTTCTGATGTTTAATTTCCATCAAGATCTGTTCCCTTGGGGAGTTGAGGGGGGTGAGCACTGTGAACCTCGGGCTCGATTTCTACTGTTGCTGCGGTTGTTTGCCTGTGTCGGCCTGTGCCTTGTTCCCGGGATCAGCCCTCATCATTCGTCTCATCTCTCCCAACAAAGCATGCATCTGTAAGTTCGGAACAGCGGCTTGTTGACCTTCTTCGTTTATGTCATCCTCTTGATTATGACCCATGATTGAAATCAACACTCCCTCACGTGTTTCACTCAAATTCAACTTGGCTTTTACCCTCTAATAATCTCACACTCTGCCTTTTTCCTCTCGTATTCCCCCTTTAGTTCGTTTGAAACTAATCAACACTATCAAGAAGAACCAAGCAGCGAAACAAATCTGTCACGAAATCTGAATTTTCATTTTTTTGTTGTTTTGTAAACAGTCCTCTAAGATGTGGGGAACAAGATTAGAACCAAGAATTAAGACAAAGAAGGAAAAAGAAACCTAGAGTGATTAGAAAAGTTAACGAAAATCTATGCGAAAACACAAAAATCATCAAAAACACCTAGTAAACGATGGAATTTGGCCAAAAGAGGGTGGTGCTCACTGCGATTCAGTGAGTTATGCTCAGAACGTCGTTTCCTTCAAAAAAGTTTGGTCTTGAAGGCTGATTCAAATTTTGTTTTTTTTCAAACCTTCACTATCTTTTTTGTTTCGTTTTTGTTTGTTTTTCTTTCTTTTCTTGACTTTTCTATTCTGTTTTTTTTTTCTTTTCCAGAAATGAAACACAATGAGCAAGTCACAAGAATTTAAATTTAGAAGCACAAGAAACCCTAGTTCACGTTTCTAGGGTTTGGCCAATTGAAAGCAAGAAACGGAATTGAGAAACAAGACTCTAGACACAGAATTGACACAAGACAAAAAACAAAATTGAAAGCGAGAATGCATTTAAGACAACCTAAAACAGAATTGAAGCAAGGCAAGAAACGAAATTGATAATCAAGACTCAATCAAGAATGAAGAAAGAAACTTAAAACCTAAACCTAGACACACATAATTAACCAAGAAAACAAGAAAAGGATAGGCAAACCTGATAAACCTAAGCTCTGATACCAACTGATACGAACCTGGTTAATATGTGTTGAGACCCAATACCAAGAATGGTAAAACAAACACAAGATCTTTTCAAGAATGATGGAAACCGCGACCCTTTGCTTAGCAAAACAAGAACCTTGGTATAGTGAGAATGATGGAAACCGCGACCTGTTGCTTAGCAAAGCAAGAACCTTGGTATGGTGAAGACGCCACAAACGGGGATGTAAATCCGCTTGATAAGTCGAGGTTGAACGCCACAAGGAATCCCTTGATAAGTTCGAAAGAGTCTCTTGGAGAACTCAAAGGAGAATAATCTCACAATTTTAATAGTAAAAAAAGTCTGACTTTTATTTCATGACAATTAGCCTTATATAGGCAAAGAACAAATAAGTTTCCTATTTGGAAAAGAACTCCTAAACCCTAACATGAATAGTGACGTGAATAGTAACTAGGTCAAAGAAGTAGACTTGGAGCCCAAGAAAGACTCCTTTCCTTGGAGCCCAAGAAAGACTCCTTTCCTTGGAGCCCAAGAAAGACTCCTTCCTAGTGTGAACACCTAATTTTGTCCATATTGGACTCTAGGCAATAAACTAGAATTCAAATTAAACTAAAACTCAAACTAAGATAGAATTACAAAGAAATCAAATCTTGACCAAATCTTCAAATCTTCTTGAAACTTCTTGAAGAATCTTGAAAATAGAATCTTGACTTGAATCTTTGCTGAAAAATTCACCCAAAAATGGTTCAATGAACATGGACGCCCAAATGGTTCATTGAATGTGGACGTGTATGGGTTCATTGAATGTGGATGATTCAATGAATGTGGATGATTCAATGAATGTGGATATGTTGTAGGGCTGGTTCTTGGCTCTCTTTTGGATCAAATTTGATGAATAAAACCAGCCTTTGTCCTTATCATCTAGTGGATCGCCTAAGTGGCACTTCTTCTTGGGGTTGTTGAGTTTGCTCTTCTGGAGCAACATCTTGATTTTGAGTGGGGAGGGAGGTCCATAGGGAAATCCTCATTGTTGTCTTGGACAATGTCAATAGGTTGATCATTGTCAATAACAATGTTTGGAAGAGAAATAGATTTCTCCTTAAAGACAACATTCCTAACCTTATCCCCCCCTGAAACTCAACATCCTCAATAAATCTCACATTTCCCGTCTCAAGAAAGGACTTAGTTGAGGGATCATAAAACTTAAAACCCCTTGACCGTTCAGCGTACCCAACAAAATAGCAGCTAATTGTTCTTGAGTCCAGTTTCTTTTCATTTGGCCTATGAGGCCTCGCCTCAGCTGGACAACCCCAAATGTGTAAGTGCTTTATGCTAGGCTTCTTGGCTAACCATAGTTCATAAGGGGTTTTAGCTATAGCTTTACTAGGTACTCTGTTTAGTATATATGCTGCAGTCTTTAGTGCCTCTCCCCAGAGTGATTATGGTAAGGAAGAATGACTAATCATACTTCTTACCATATCCTTAAAAGTTATGTTTCATTTCTCAGCAACACCATTCATGTTAGGTGACCCCAAAATTGTGTATTGTGGGACAATTCCGTATTCCTCTAGGAACTTGGCAAAGGGCCCTGGACGTTGTTCACCTGATCCATCATATCTACCGTAGTATTCACCACCACGGTCAGATTTGACAGCCTTAATCTTCTTGCCCAGTTGATTTTCAACCTCGGCTTTGAAGGCCTTAAAAATGTCCAAGGACTATGACTTCTCATTAATTAAGTATAAGTACTCATAACGAGAATGGTCGTCTATAAAGTTGATAAAATACTGATGGCCATTCCAAGAAACTGTAGGGAATAGAGTGCATATATCAGTATGTATCAACTATAAGATGCCAGAACTTCTCTTAGCACTTAAATTCCTAATGTTCGTTTGTTTCCCTTTAATACACTTAGTTCTCCTTTCAGAGATGTGACCGAAACGCTTATGCCATAGAGTGGGGGGAGTTCTTATTTGTTAATTTGCATTTTGTACCTCCTAAAGTCATTTGCAAGGTTTCATTAAATGAAGCAATGGTGTTTAACATCTATAGCTTATCTATCAAGGAACCAGTCGCAACCAGAGTATAATTAAGGAAAAGACTAACTATATTATTTCCAAAGGAACAAGAATAATCATATTTGTTCAAAACAGAAACAAAAACTAAATTCCGCCTAAATGATGGTACAACATAAGTCTCTCTTAATTCAATAAAATGATCAGTCTCAATAGATAATCTAAAGGTCCCAATGGCTTCAACCAGAACTGCTTTGTTATCGCCTACATAGATGAATCTTTAAGCATCACTTGGTAGTTAGCTTCACAGGCAAACCTGCATAGATATACTTGTATAAGTAGTAGCACCAGAATCTACCCACCAAGTATTAATAGGTATAGAAGCTAAATTAATTTCAAAACAAACCAAAGTGAGAAATGTACCTTTCTTGGCCTTTGGAACAATCCTTTTTCATATGCCCAGGTTTCTTGCAAAAATAGCAGGTAAATTATGGATTCTGACTCTTTTGTTGCTTATTGGGTTGTGATGTTTCCACTGTAGCATCTTTATTATTATTCCATTTTTGCTTATTGTTCCTTGAGGTAGTTGCCATATGAGCACTCTTAGCAGTCTTATCTCACTTCAACCTATCCTCTTCTTGTGCAAGAGGGGAAATGAGCTCATTAAAAGACCATTTATCCTTTTGAGTATTATAACTCACTATTGTCACGCCCCAACTCGACCCCACCTAAAACCAAGTCTGGACGCGACATAAATTCAGCATTATAACGTTTGAAACATGGACAAAACACATAAACCTGTACAAACATTTCATAAAGCCAAAAAAAACCAACATCCAACCACAATACATGTCATGCGTCACAGTACTAATACCGCATAATATAATGAACTTCATAAGCCTAACCATCAATCCATTACAAAATGGACTTATGAAATTACAATACAAGTCTAGTAACCTTAAAAGTAACAACTTAACTTAACATATATTACATAAAGCCAACAAGTCTTCATAATAACTACAACAAGATTCAAGTACATAGACATCAACAAAGCAACCAATTAAGCCTCAAGCTCAACAATAGGATAAACAACAGGATCAACGAGCTGAGTTTCCACGAACTCAGTGAAGGGGGAATAAGGAAGGGTTTTGAAAAGCATTTTAGATTTGAAAACTTCTTTTGCAAACATGTAATGAACAAGAACATGCAACAAGTATAAATGTACGAGAATGTAAATAACCACGTAGTAAGAATATGCTCGTTTTGTTGATACTATTCCCCTATACTCCATCACAAACTCTTCCTCTATACTTCAACACGGATGTACTCTGAATGTACCTCAAATCCTACAACCCAGACCCTGTGAACAGTATAGGGGATTAGAACCCCAGTAGTCATGTCATTGCTTGGCAAGCCCTATGTCGCCCAGTGCATCATGAACGCTACTGTGTTTGTTTAAAGGTCGCACCCTTTGCATCGCATTCGTATTCGCATTCACATTCACATATAACACATCGCATTTGCATTTACATTCACGTATTCACGCATTCATGACAAATAGGGGGAAATAACAAAGTAGGTTGTTTCCCGAACACATTCGCATCTCATATTCATTTGATAAGCTATCAACCAAGTAATCAAGCATATGAACCACATAACTTGACAACACATTCAACAACCAAAGAAGTTAATTCAACATACTAATCAATTCCTAGCAACATATGACGCAACAATGCAACCATATACCACCCTAACAACCTCCTAGGATTTAAACATCAAAACATGCATTTATTACACCATGGGGGCAGGCCAAAAGCCACCCAAAATAAGGCTGACCAGCGTTGGATAGTCCACTGTCCAATGCTGGAAAATCAACCACCAACAACCCCTATTTTTGTACAATTTCACATTCTCGAGCAATTATGGTAGGCTAGGTTGATATATAAGCATGTATGGTCTTCATATGAAAGTTAGGAATCAAGTTTACTGCCAAATTTAACCATTCAACTCAACAAAAAACTCATATAATCCAACTACAACAAACTATGTTCTACACAAGCTAAGAACCGAGTAAATTGTTCTCTAAGGCATTTAAAGCAAGAATCAAGGGCAATACTAGCAATATAAAGCATAAATAATGGAAATGCTTCAACTTTAAGAGCTTGGTTTAGAAAAGCCCCTCACCTTTTCTGGAAAATAAAGGCAAATAAAGGTACTAGGAAGGTAAAGCACGCTAAGACGAGCACAAAAACTCTCCTTCTTCTACTTCATCAGTCGAGAGCCAAACAAGCTAAATGAATAGTAAAACCTAGGTAATTTTGAGCAAAATTGAGCCAAATGAGCAAAATCAAAGGCACTATAGTATGCAGGAAGGGATATGAGTACCAGATGCACGACTATTTATCCTTTTGTTGCAAATGTTGCTAAAAGTTTAGTTAAAGTGTTGTTTGAATTCTATTTTAGTGGATTCATGTATATGCAAAGGAATGGTATCAAGTAATGTTGAGAACAACTTGAGGATGAAAGTGTTTGCTTAAGATTAGGTGACCTACTTTATTACATAATCAATGTGTTTCTAAATGGTATTGAAATGTTAAAATGTTGAAATGTTGATATGTTGAAATGTTGAAATGTTGAAATGTTGAAAGTGTTGAGGGGAAACCTACTTTTTTGTCCTCTCGAAATGTTAAATGTGCATGTTTATGTGAGGCGTGGTAGTATTGTGTCACCTTGGGCGGTATCAGACTTGTTGGGTTGCATTGGCACGACTATCATGTTCTATCCCCCATCCCGCATAGGTGGAGCATGTTCATGGGGTGTGGGTCTAGGTTTGGGTACATCCGGATTGTATCAATAGGAGATACAAGAAGTCGATAGAGTTTGTGATGGTGTTATAAGGAGTGGCATCAACAAATGTTAGTGTATCCTTTCTTGATTGTTTATCTATCACTGATGTTACTTGAATTGATTGCTCTTAATGTTTATATGTTGTTCCAAAGCACATTTTCAAAAGGGTTTCCAAATGAAAAGATTTTCAAAACCTTCCTTTCTTCCCCCTCACTGAGTTTATGAAACTCACCCCGTTTGCTAACATTTCAAGTGAACTTGAGGTCGAGTATGTGCCTTAAGAGGTTGAGAATGAGCCGTATGCTTGATTGCTTGTTGGATGTTGTTTTATGTTATCTTGGAGTTATGTAGTTTGTATTGTAATGGAGACTTTATTTGATATATGTAATAGGTTAAGTTAAGTTATTTACTGTAATGTTTGGAAGTTTGAAAGACTTTTATTGTAATGTTTTTGGTCCACTTAGCCATGTATATATATTGCTAGCTTATCACGGTCTATTTTGAACTCATGTACCCATTTGACCTTGTTTAAAGTAGGTATGACGGATGGCTAGGTAAACTTTATGGTATATTGATTGTCTAGGTTATGTATTATGTAGATCCTTTGGTTGTTGAATGAATGAATGTACAGGTTTATATGTCAAAAGTGTCTTGTCCGTTTTCCATCGCGTTCTGACTTGGCCCTAGGCGGGGTCGGGTTGTGGTGTGACATTTAGTGGTATCAGAGCATGATTAGCATAAGTCGAGATATGAACCTCTGTCTGTGGGGTAGAGGTCTTAATGTGAACTTGTTTTGAATGAATGTGTATATGCATTGCGTGTTAAGTGGACCAAAATGTGAACAATATGCATCACGTGATCAAGGTGCTTTATGTGAAGCTTGTTTCTTGTGTGATATTAATTGCTTATAACTTGTTTATATGATATAACTTTTGAGTGACTCATTGGTTGTAAGATGGCTGCATGAGGCTCGGGTACAAAGGGCAGACCCTGTAGAGATACAAATGCACAGGCAGAGCAAGCACAAATTGGCGAATATGTGTAAGATCATATGGCGGCCACGACGGAACGGATGGCCCAGGTCTTAGAGAGGTAGGCCAAGCATGAACATAACAACCCTGGCAACAACAGCAACAACAATAACAACGGGGGTGATACGAACCACGCCCACATGCGAGGCGACCCAACACCAAATATGGCAAACGACCCCAAGACCTTTCAGGAATGGATGGAACCGCGGCCCTATACTTAGCAAAGCTAGAACCTTAGTATAGTTGAGGATGCCACAAACGAGAATGGGAAACCCGTTTGAAAAGTCAAAGGTTGAACGCCACAAGAATTATCTTGATAAGTTTAAGAGTTTCTTGAAGAACTCAAAGGAGAATAATCTCACAAACTTTATGAATCAAAATTGTCTTCTTTTACTATCACAAAAACAGCCTTATATAGGCAATAATAAATAAGTAGCCTGCTTGGAATAGGACTCCTAAACCTTAGCCCAAGTAGGAAAAACATGAATAGTAACTAGGTCAAAGAAGTAGACTTGGAGCCCAAGAAAGATTCCTATTAACTACTATTCACATGAATAGTAACTAAAAAGGAAACAAACTTGCAGCCCAAGAAAGGCTCCATTCTAGTGTGAACACCTAACTTGCAGCCCAAGAAAGACTTCTCCCTTGTGTGAACACCTGATAAACTAGAATTCAAATTAATACTAAAACAAAAGCTAAGATAGAATTACAAAGAAATCAAATCTTGACCAAATCTTCCAAGCTTCTTGAAACTTCTTGAAGAATCTTGAAGTTCTTGAATCTTGAAAATAGAATCTTGACTTGAATCTTTGCTCTAAAAATGCCCAAAATGGTTCATTGAACGTGGATAGCTGGTTTGCATCATTCCCCCCTTCTTGAGAAGGATTTGTCCTCAAATCACTGGGTTCAAAGACCAGCCTAGGTGGTAAACTATGTGGTATGTCCACTGGAAACACTTCCTTAAAATCCTGCAAGAGAGAAACAACAACACCAGGCAATGCAGAGTCAAGTTGGTTATCCAGCAAAAAAAATTTTACCAGCAAAAAAAGTTGGTTAGTGTTTAAAAGATTTCTCTCTCTTTTTACTTCCTCTCAAGATTCGGCCTTACTTTTCTTTTCACTCGCATTCTTTTGCTCTCTTAAATTCTTTTGATCACTCAAATTATGTTGTTCACTCATGTTCTTTTGATCACTCAATTTTTGCAACCTAACTTGATCCTCATAAACTTGTTTTGGTGTCATTGGAACTAGAGTGATTGTCCTCTGATTGAGCACCAAAGAGTACTTGTTGGTGAAGCCATCATGCTGCACACGTCGATCAAATTGCCCCATGGTCTTCCCAAAAGAAGATGTCCAGCATGCATAGGTACTACATCACACAATACTTCATCCTCATATTTTCCAATGCGAAATGGCAGCACAACCTGTTTTGTCACCCTTATCTCACCACAATCATTCAACCATTGCAGCTTGTATGGACGTGGATGCTTAATTATTGTGAGCCCTAGCTTGTCAACCATTGAAGCACTAGCAACGTTAGTACAACTACCACCATCAATAATAACACTACATACCTTATCTTTCACGTGGCAGCAGGTATGAAAGATGTTCTCACGTTGCACTACTTCTTCCTCCTCTTTAGCTTGCAAGCTCAAAGATCGTCGTGCCACTAGTCCAAGCATTTCTCCATAATCTACCCCAAATTCCTCTTCTTCACCTACTTTGGTGTCCTCTAGTATGGGCATGTCATCAGATTGCGTTTCATCTTCAGACTCGATCTCCCCACTTTCCAAAACTACCATTGCCCTCTTGTTTGGGCATTGGCTAGCTATGTGACCTCATCCCTGACATTTAAAGCATTTAATATCACTAGAACGAGTTGTAGGAGGGGCTGTTTTGATGCGAACCAGCCAACCACGTTCATTGCACCATTTGGGCGAATTTTCCAGCAAAGATTAAAGTCAAGATTATATTTTCAAGATTCAAGAACTTCAAGATTCTTCAAGAGGTTTGAAGAAGATTTGAAGATTTAGTCAAGATTTGATTTCTTTGTAATTCTATCCTAGTTTTAGTTTTCAGTTTTAGTTTAATTCCCTATGGACAAATTTAGGTGTTCACACTAGGAAAGAGACTTTCTTGGGCTGCAAGATTAGGTGTTCACACTAGAAAGGAGCTTTTCTTGGGCTGCAAGTTTGCTTCCTTTTTAGTTACTATTCACGTCACTATTCACATGAATAGTTAATAGGAGTCTTTTCTTGGTCTCCAAGTTTGTTTCCTTTGACCTAGTTACTATTCACATTTTTCTATTTCAGCTAGGGTTTAGGAGTCTTTTCTAATTAGGAAACTTATTTGTTCTTTGCCTATATAAGGCTGATTTGCAAGAAATAATAAAAAGACAACTTTGTTATTAAATTTGTGAGATTATTCTCCTTAAGTTCTCAAGAACTTTTTCGAACTTATCAAGATTATTCTTGTGGCGTTCAACTTTGACTTATCAAACGAGATCTCCATCCTCGTTTGTGGCGTCCTCAACTATACCAAGGTTCTAGCTTTGCTAAGCATAGGGTCGCGGTTCCATCCATTCCTGAAAGGTCTTGGGGTCGTTTGCCATATTTGGTGTTGGGTCGCGTCACATGTTGGCGTGGTTCGTATCATGTTTTACCTTGGGAAGTCGTGGAGTGGGTGGATGTTTTGGGCTCGGGCTTGACCTTGGAAGTAGACGAACTCTCCTCCTTTCTTGTGTAACTTGACCTCCAAGGTGATGCACTTTAGTGTTGCAGGGTTGGCCTTGGTCGTGAACCACCCCTCTTCAATTGCTTCTCCACCTTAATTGCCATATTCACCAAATCTACTAACTCAACATAATGATGCAACTCAATGATGTTAGCAATTTCTCGATTCAGCCCATTCAGAAATCTAGCCATTGTTGCCTCCCGATCTGCCTCTACATTGGCTTTAATCATAGCCATCTCCATCTCTTTGTAATAATCATCCACACTTTTATTACCTTGCAGCTTGAGGAATAAGTCCCTGTAGTAAATGACAGGGTACAAATTGCCTCCTCATCACTCTCTTCATCTCATCCCAAGTTGCCACATGATGTTCTCCATTCCGCCTCCTATTGATACACAATTGATCCGACCACACAATAGCATAATCTGTAAACTCAATTGCAGGTTCCCCAATGTACAGACTTGTTCAGAAACAGAAAGCTCTTAAGCAAGCTCTTAAAGGTTTCAATGCTTCTTTCTTCTCCAACATCCCAGCTAGGATTCAAAGCCTCCATGAGGAAATCAGCTCAATCCAATATTCCATCCTTTGTGGTAATATTGATGAACAAACTTTCAGTCGGGAAAAATATCTTCTCAGTGAGATGGATTCTCTTTCTAAGGCTCAGGACAAGATTCTTCAGCAAAAATCAAGAATTCAATGGCTTCGGGATGGTGACTCTAACACTGCTTATTTTCACAATATTATTCGTGGAAGACAAGCACGCAACCTTATCACAAAATTGAAGTGTTCTGATGGAAGGGAGGCAATGAATGAAATTGAGGTGCGTGATGAAATTGTTAATTTTTATATTCACCTTCTTGGTCCTTCTCAGAGTCAACCTGCTGTTACATTGGAGGACATTCAGCCTTTTGTTTCTAAAACTATCTCAATGGAAGTTGCTAGCATATTATCAGCTCCTGTCACCGCTGATGAGATTAAACATGTTATGTTCTCTCTCAACAGCTACAAGAGCCCTGGTCCTGATGGGTTCACTTCCCATTTCTACAAGGTTGCCTGGCATATTGTGGGTAATAATGTTATTGAGGCTATTCTTTCTTTCTTTCGCTCTTCTTCTATTTTGAAGGAACTCAACTCAACTATTATTGCTCTGGTTCCTAAAGTTGAATCCCCTTCAATGGTCAAAGATTTTAGACCTATCTCTTGTTGTAATACAATCTACAAGTGTATCTCTAAGATTATTGCCAATCGCATGAAGAGCTGCTTACCTCACATTATTTCTCATAATCAATCTGCTTTTGTTGAGAACAGATCTATCTTTGAGAATATTCTTATTGCCCAGGATCTCGTTAGAAGCTATTGCAGGAAAAATCTTACTCCTAGATGCACAATGAAGGTTGACCTCATGAAAGCATTTGATACTGTGAACTGGGATTTCCTTGCTCTTTCTCTTAAGGCTTTTGGATTCCCGGATATCTTTGTGAAATGAATCCTTGAATGCATCTCAACAACCAGATTCTCTATCGCTATTAATGGAAGTCTTGAAGGTTACTTCCCTGGTACTAAAGGAGTCCGACAAGGTGACCTACTCTCACCCTATCTTTTTGTCATTGCCATGGATTTCACGAGGATGCTTAATAAGCTTCATACTGCTGGAGATTTTCAGTTTCATCCCAAATGTGCCAAAATCAAGTTAAATCATCTCTGTTTTGCAGATGATCTTTTGATTTTTTGTAAAGCAGATCTTCATTTTGTCAGAGGCATTATTCAGACACTTGATAAATTTCACAATTTTTCTGGATTGAGGTATAATCCTAATAAGTGTCAAATTTTCTTTGGTAGCTGCAATCCAGATACAATTAACCTTATCAATGCTAATCTTCGATTTGAGGAAGGTGAATTGCCTGTTTGATATTTAGGGATCCCTCTTATTTCTGGAAGACTCCGTAAATCTGATTGCCAGGCTCTCATTGACAAAATTTCAAAGCGGATTGATAATTGGGCAAATAGATGGCTTTCTTTTGCAGGTAGGCTTCAATTGATCAAATCAATCTTATCAAGCTTGTACTCTCACTGGATCAGTGCACTGTTTATTCCCAAAGGTGTCATCTCAGTCATTGAAAGTGAGTTCAAAGCATTCTTATGGAGGGACAGTGGACCTAAAATTGCTTGGGAATGTATTTGTAAGCCGATTGATGAAGGTGGACTTGGTATTAGAAGCATAGAGGAAATCAATCAAACTGCTCTTCTTAAGCTCTTTTGGCGGTGTTACTCAATGCGTGACTCTCTTTGGGGCTCTTGGGTTTGGTCTAATTATATCAGTGACAAATGCATTTGGACTATCAAAATTCCCCAGGACACTAGCTGGACGTGGAGGAAAATCCTTCAAGTCAGGAACAAAGCAAAGAGATTCATTACCCATCACATTGGGGATGGTAGTCAGACTTATTTCTGGCATGATAATTGGCACCCCTCCGGTAACTTGTTTAATGAGTTCGGTATTGATGTTTCATATCCTCCAATCAATGCTAGAGTTGGTGAGATTATTCACAATAACAATTGGATATGGCCTCATCATCCCCCTTCTCTTGCTCGTCTTTTTCCCAATGAGTTGGTGCCAAATAACTCAGGTGACACTTTTCATTGGGCTCATTGCAATAATGGGATTTTCTCATTCAAGAAAACTTGGAACAGAATAAGGGATATTAGAGTGAAAATTCATTGGTATAAACTTGTTTGGTTCCAAAACTGTATTCCGAAGCACAGTTTCATCTCCTTGCTTGCTTTTCAGAATAAACTAGCCACTCTTCAAAGACTCGTCTCTTGGGGCATTCAAAACAATTCTAATTGCATTCTTTGCTACATGGGATGTGAAACAAATGAGCATCTTTTCTTTGAATGCTCTTTCACTAAAAGAATTTGGCAATGAGGTCTACTTGCTCTCTCTCTTGATCAATCGCTTTATACTCTTTCAAGCTTCATGGACATCTCACATACTATCCAACACAAGAACTATGATGCAAAGACACAAATTTTCAGAACTTTTCTTTGTGCAGCAATTTACCACATTTGGATGGAAAGAAATCGACGATTGTTCAATGAGGAAGCCTACACTGAGGAACACATTTTCAACAACATTCGTAGTGATGTCACATCGAAGATCATCATGGGTCGAAAATTTGCTCCCTCCAATCTCAACAGACGAACTTTGTTTGATTGGGGGATTTACGATTTTGCCTGATTCAATGTTGGCTTTTTTCAATTGTTTGTTTTCATTTTGTTCATGAACTTATTTGTACTTTGATTGTACCTTGATGTACTTTTATTTTCATTTTAACATACTACCACTGAATTAACAAAAAAAAAAAAAACTCGGAATAGTTGTGGCAATCAAACACCAACTCTATCTTCTTTTCCCACTCAAGATTGGCTTCGGGATCATTCTACCCTTGGAATGCAGGAATCTTCATCTTGATGCTTCCTTAGTTGTTGTCGATACAATCCCTAGCATCTCTATCTCTACCATGTCTTCGATTGCTGCCCACTGAAATTCTGTCAAACTTTTCATCTAGACCTTTCTCATCGATCTCATCAACATCTTCAGCTTCCCTTCTCGGCAGCATGTTTCTCCTTGGTGCGTTTTGAGCAACTTGTGGCTGCCCTTGCTGTGCTCGACCTTCTACTCTATCCATCCTCACATGTAGCTGCTCCAATTCAGCCCTCATCATCCATCTCATCTCTCCCATCAACGCCTGCATCTGTAAATTCTGTCCAACTGGTTGTTGAACACCCTCGTATGCATTTCCCTCTTGATTATTAGACATTATTAAAATCTGCCCTCACGTGTTTCACTCAAGTCAATATAGCTTTTACCCTCTAATATTCTCACACACTCTGCCTTTTCCTCTCGTATTCTCCTTCAAGTTCTCTAGAACTAACCAAGAATACCAAACAAGGCACTAAAACAGCGTATTCTTTATTTCAGAATTTGACTTTTTTTTTCTTCCAGACCTCTAAGACGTTGGACACAAGGTTAAAGAAAGAGAATTGACCAAAACCTGAAGAAGCAAACCTAGAAAAATAAGAAAAGTTGAGAAAACCCTATTGGAAAACACAAAAACACCTAAAACTCATAGAAAACAATGGAATTTGACCCTAAGAGGATGGTGCCCACAGCATAGCTGTGGGTTATGCTCAGATCGTCATTTCCCTTCAGAAAAGTTTGGCCTCGCAAGCCAATTCTCCAAAAAAAAAAATTTACTGTTCACTATTTTTGCTTTTTCTTTCAGCTCCGAACTGTATATATATAATTTTTTTTTCTCTTTTCGGATCTTTTCTTGACCTTTCTTTTCTTTTCTTGATCTTCTTTTCTTGATTTTCAGAAACGAAAACAATGACTAAGTGACCAAGATTTCAGATTTGAGCACACAACCAACTAGGGTTTTGTCCTAATTGAAAACCCTAACCCTACCCACGGATTTGATGAGACACAAGAAAACAGAAATGGATTTAAGCAAGAAAACAGAATTGAAGACAAGACTCAACAAACAAAATTAAAAGAGCAAGAACGGAATCAAGACACAACCAAGAAAACGAAGAAAGAAGATAAAACCTAGACCCAGACTCACGTAAATAACCAAGAAAACAAGAAAAAAGATAGGCAAACCTGATTAACCTAAGCTCTGATTACCAACTGATACGAACTATGCCAACATGCGACGCGACCCAACACCAAATATGGCAAACGACCCCAAGACCTTTCAGGAATGGATGGAACCACGACCCTATGCTTAGCAAAGCTAGAACCTTGGTATAGTTGAGGACGCCACAAACGAGGATGGGAAACCCATTTGGTAAGTCAAAGGTTGAACGCCACAAGAATTATCTTGATAAGTTCGAGAGTTTCTTGAAGAACTCAAAGGAGAATAATGTCACAAACTTTATGAATCAAAATTGTCTTCTTTTATTATCACAAAAATAGCCTTATATAGGCAATAATAAATAAGTATCCTGCTTGGAATAGGACTCCTAAACCCTATCCCAAGTAGGAAAGCATGAATAGTAACTAAGTTAAAGAAGTAGACTTGGAGCCCAAGAAAGACTCCTATTAACTATTATTCACGTGAATAGTAACATGAATAGTAACTAAAAAGAAAACAAACTTGCGGCCCAAGAAAGACTCCTTTCTAGTGTGAACACCTAACTTGCAGCCCAAGAAAGACTTCTCCTTAGTGTGAACACCTGATAAACTAGAATTCAAATTAATACTAAAACTAAAACTAAGATAGAATTACAAAGAAATCAAATCTTGACCAAATCTTCCAAGCTTCTTGAAACTTCTTGAAAAATCTTGAAGTTCTTGAATCTTGAAAATAGAATCTTGACTTGAATCTTTGCTCTAAAAATGCCCAAAATGGTTCATTGAACGTGGACAGCTGGTTCGCATCAGGGGGCAATAGTAATGGTGGTGACAATATTCTTGAGATGTTCTTGAAATATGGACTGCCGAGGTTTCCGAGGGAGCCTGACAATGAAAATGCAGAGGCATGGTTAGGGAGAATCGAGAATGATACGAACCATGCCAACATGTGATGCGACCCAACACCAAATATGGCAAATGACCCCAAGGCCTTTCAGGATTGGATGGAACCGCGACCCTATGCTTAGCAAAGCTAGAACCTTAGTATAGTTGAGGACGCCACAAACGAGGATGGAGATCTCGTTTGATAAGTCAGAGTTGAATGCCACAAGAATAATCTTGTTAAGTTCGAAAAAGTTCTTGAGAACTTAAGGAGAATAATCTCACAGATTTAATATCAAAATTGTCTTACTTTATTATCACAAAAAACAGCCTTATATAGGCAATAACAAATAAGTAACTAGGTCAAAGAAGTAGACTTGGAGCCCAAGAAAGACTCATATTAACTATTCATGTGAATAGTAACATAAATAGTAACTAAAAATGAAACAAACTTGCAGCCCAAGAAAGGCTCCTTCCTAGTGTGAACACCTAACTTGCAGCCCAAGAAAGACTTCTCCTTAGTGTGAACACCTAATTTTCGTCCTTAATGGACCCTAGGAAATAAACTAAAATTCAAAACAAACTGACACTAGAACTAAGATAGAATTACAAAGAAGTCAAATCTTGACCAAAACTCCCAAGCTTTTGGAAACTTCTTGAAGAATCTTTGAAGTTCTTGAATCTTGAAAATAGAATCTTGACTTGAATCTTTGCTGGAAAATTCGCCCAAATAAATGGTTCATTGAACTTGGACGCTTAAGGCTGGTTCTCATCATTCCCTCCCTCTTGAGAAGGATTTGTCCTCAAATCCTCCTGGTTCAAAGACCAGCCTAGGTGGTAGACCATGTGGTTTGTCTTCGGAAAACACTTCCTCAAAATCCTGCAAGAGAGAAACAACAACACTAGGCAATGCATAGTCAAGTTGGTTAGTGTTTAAAAGAGCCTCTTTGTACATAAGTACAATCATTGGCCGTTTTGATATCAAAGCTCTCTTAACCTCACTTGCTTTTGCGTAAAAATTTATTTGTTTGCCCTCTGTTTTTACCTCATTGGCCGAGCTCTTTTCTATTTTTACTACCTCTCTAGCTTCGGCCTTGCTCTTTTTCTTTTCACTCTCAATCTTTTGCTCACTCAAATTCTTTTGTTCACTCAATTTTTGCAACTTAACTTGATCCTCATAAACTTGTTTTGGTGTCATTGGAACTAGAGTGATTTTCCGTTGATTGAACATGAGTGAGTACTTGTTTGTGAAACCATCATGCGCACACGTCGATCAAATTTCCAAGGTCTTCCTAAGAGAAGATGTCCAGGATGCATTGGTACCACATCACACAATACCTCATCTTCATACTTTCCTATTCGAAATGGAACAACAACCTGCTTGGTAACCCTTACATCACCACAATCATTCAGCCACTGCAGTTTGTATGGACGTGGGTGCCTAACTGTGTTGAGCCCTAGCTTTCAACAATAGAAGCACTAGCAACGTTAGTACAACTACCACCATCAATAATAACACTACATACCTTATCTTTCACGCGGCAGCGAGTATGAAAGATGTTCTCACGTTTTACTACTTCTTTCACTTCTTTAGCTTTCAAACTTAAGGCTTGTCGTGCCACTAATCCAAGCATCTCTCCATAATCTGCCCCATACTCTTCTTCTCCCTTTGTGATGTCTTCTAGTATGGGCTTGTCATCAAAATGCATTTCGTCTTCGGACTTAATCTCACCACTCTCCAAGACTACCAATGCTTGCTTGTTTGGGCATTGGCTTGCTATGTGTCCCCATCCCTGACATTTAAAACATCTAATCTCACTAGATCGAGTCGTAGTAAATGCTGATTTACCTTGGGAGGTCATGGCATTGGTGGATTGTTTGGACTCGGGCTTGACCTTATATATTTGTTCAAGCCTCTCATGTATTTGTTCAAATTCTGCTCTCGTCATTTGTCTCATCTCCAACATCAATGATTGTAACTGTAAATTCGGAACAACTGGTTTCTGACTTTCTGCGTTTACGCCTTCCTTTCCATTATGAGTCATCATTGAAATCACACTCTCTTACGTGTTTCACTCAAGTTAATTTGGCTTTTACCCTCTTTAATATTCTCACACACTCTGCCTTTGTCCTCTCCTATTCTTCCTTTAGGTCGTTTGAAACTAATCAACACAATCAAGAAGAACCAAGTAGCGAAACAAATATGTCACGAAATCTGAATTTTCGTTTTTTTTTTTGAATTTTTTTTTTTGCAAACAGTCCTATAAGATGTGGGGAACAAGATTAGAACCAAGAATTAAGACAAAGAAGGAAAAAGAAACCTAGAGTGATCTGAAAAGTTAAAGAAAATCTATGCGAAAACACAAAAAATGTCAAAAAAACCTAGTAAACGATGGAATTTGGCCTCAAGAGGTGTTGCCCACAGCAATGTTGTGGGTTATTGATAAGAACCTGGTCGACATGTGCCGAGACCCAACACCAAGAATGGTAAAACAAACCCAAGATCTTTTCAAGAATGATGAAAACCGTGACCCGTTGCTTAGCAAAGCAAGAACCTTGGTATAAGTGAGAATGATGGAAACCACGACCCGTTGCTTAGCAAAGCAAGAACCTTGGTATAATTGAGAATGATGGAAACTGTGACCCATTGCTTAGCAAAGCAAGAAACTTGGTATGGTGAAGACGCCACAAACGGGGATAGAAATCCGCTTGATAAGTCGAGGGTGAAAGCCACAAGGAATCCCTTGATAAGTTCGAAAGAATCTCTTGGAGAACTCAAAGGAGAATAATCTCACAATTTTAATAGTCAAAAGGTCTTACTTTTATTTCATGACAATCAGCCTTATATAGGCAAAGAATAAATAAGTTTCCTATTTGAAAAAGAACTCCTAAACCCTAACATGAATAGTGATATGAATAGTGTTTCATGAATAGTGGCGTGAATAGTAACTAGGTCAAAGAAGTAGACTTGGAGCCCAAGAAAGACTGCTTTCCTTGGAGCCCAAGAAAGACTGCTTTCCTTGGAGCCCAAGAAAAACTTCTTTCCTTGGAGCCCAAGAAAGTCTCCTTTTCTTGGAGCCCAAGAAAGACTTCTTCCTAGTGTGAACACCTAATTTTGTCCATATTGGACTCTAAGCAATAAACTAGAATTCAAATTAAACTAAAACTCAAACTAAGATATAATTACAAAGAAATCAAATCTTGACCAAATCTTCAAATCTTCTTGAAACTTCTTGAAGAATCTTGAAGTTCTTGAATATTGAAAATAGAATCTTGAATTGAATCTTTGCTAGAAAATTCACCCAAATAAATGGTTCATTGAACTTGGATGCTTAAGGCTGGTTCTCATCATTCCCCCCCCCCCCCCTCTTTAGAAGGATTTGTCCTCAAATCCTACAGGTTCAAAGACCAGCCTAGGTGGTAGACCATGTGGTATGTCCTCGGGAAACACTTCCTCAAAATCCTGCAAGAGAGAAACAACAACACTAGGCAATGCAGAGTCAAGTTGATTAGTGTTTAAAAGATTTTACTCTCTTCTTACTTCCTCTCCAGATTTGACCTTTTTCCCACTCTAATTCTTTTGTTCTCTCATATTTTTTTGATCACTCAAATTCTTTTGATCACTCAATTTTTGTAACCTCACTGGATCCTCATAAACTTGTTTTGGTGTCATCGGAGCTAGAGTGATTGTCCGTTTACTGAACATGAATGAGTACTTGTTGGTGAAGCCATCATGCTGCACACGTCGATCAAATTGCCATGGTCTTCCTAAGAGAAGTTGTCCAGCATGCATAGGTACCACATCGCACAATACTTCACTTTCCAATTCGAAATAGTACAACAACCTGCTTGGTAACCCTTACTTCACTACAATCATTCAACCACTGCAGTTTGTATGGACGTGGATGTTTAATTGTGCTGAGCCCTAGCTTTTCCACCATAGAAGTACTAGCAATGTTAGTGCAACTACCACCATCAATAATAACACTACATACCTTATCTTTCATGTGGCAGCGAGTATGAAAGATGTTCTCATGTTGCACGTCTTCTTCCTCTTCTTTAGCTTGCAAGCTCAAGGCTCGTCGTGCCACTAGTCCAAGCATCTCTCCATGATCTGCCCCAAACTCCTCTTCTCCTACTTCAGTGTCCTCTAGTATGTGCATGTCATCAGAATATGTTTCCTCTTTAGATTCAATCTCACCACTTTCCAAGACTACCATTGCTTGTTTGTTTGGGCATTGGCTCGCTATGTGACCTTGTCCATGATATTTAAAGCATTTAATATCACTAGAACGAGTTGTAGGGGGGGTTGTTTTACCTTGAGAGGTCGTGGCATTGGTGGATTGTTTGGGCTCTGGCTTGGCCTTGGGTGTAGACAAATTTTCTTCTTCCTTTTGGTAGCTCGTCCTCCAAGGTGAACTCGAGTATTGTGGGGCTGGTCTTGGTTGTGTACCACCCCTCTTGAGTTGCTTCTCCACTTTAATCGCCATATGCACCAAATCCTCTAATTCCACATAATGATGTAACTCGATAGTGTTAGCAATTTCTCTGTTTAACCCATTCAAAAATCTTACCATTGTTGCTTCTCGATCTTCCTCCACATTGGTTCTAATCATAGCCATCTCCATCTCTTTATAGTACTCATCGACACTCTTATTAACTTGATGAAGACCTTGCAGCTTGAGGTATAAATCTCGATAGTGATGACTTGGTACAAATCGTCACCTCATCACTCTCTTCATCTCATCCTAAGTTGCAATAGGACAATCTCCATTCCGCCTTCTATTGTTGCATAATCAGTAAATTCAATTACAGCAAGTTTTACCTTTTTCAGTTCAGCATAGTTATGACAATCAAAAACCAACTCCATCTTCTTCTCCTACTCAAGATATGCCTTAGGATCACTCCTTCCTTGAAAATAAGGAACCTTCATCTTGATGCTTCCCAAATTGTGATCAACAAGGTTCCTAGCTTCTCTATCTCGGCTATGTCTTCCATTGCTGGCTATTGACATCCGATCAAGTTCCTCATCTATCCCTTCTTCTTCAAATTCATCCATAACTTCAATTTCTCTTCGATGCAACCTGTTCCTCCTTGGTGTGTTTGGAGCAACTGGTGGCTGTACCCTTGGTGTTCTCTGTTCTACCCTATCCATCCTCTCATGTAGTTGATCAAATTCAGCCCTCATCATTCTTCTCATCTCTCCCAACAAAGCTTGCATCTGTAAGTTCGGAACAGTGGCTTGTTGACCTTCTTCGTTTATGTCATCCTTTTGATTATGACCCATGATTGAAATCAACACTCCCTCACGTGTTTCACTTAAATTCAACTTGGCTTTTACCCTCTAATAATCTCACACACTCTGCCTTTTTCCTCTCGTATTCTCCCTTTAGTTTGTTTGAAACTAATCAACACTACCAAGAAGAACCAAGCAGCGAAACAATTATGTCACGGAATCTGAATTTTTGTGTTTTTTTTTTTTTGACAAACAGGTCTCCAAGACGTGGAGAACAAGATTAGAACAAGGAATTAAGAAAAAAAACAAGAAAAAGAAGTCTAGAGAAATAAGAAAAACTAAAGAAAATCTATGCAGAAAATACAAAAAACGTCAAAAACACCTAGTAAACAATCGAATTTGGCCAAAAGAGTGTGGTGCTCACTGCAAAGCAGTGAGTTATGCTCAGAACGTCGATTACCTTCAGAAAAGTTTGGTCTTGAAGGCTGAGTCAACAAAATATTTTTTTCAGACCTCCACTATCTTTTTTTTTTTTTTCATTTTTGTTTGTTTTTCTTTTCCAGAAACGAAACACAATGAGCAAGTCACAAGAATTCAAATTTAGAAGTACAAGAAACCCTAGTTCACGTTTCTAGGGTTTGGCCAATTGAAAGCAACGAACGGAATTGAAAAACAAGGCTCAAGAAACAGAATATAAGGCTCAAGACACGGAATTGACACAAGACTCAATCAAGAACGAAGAAAGAAATTTGAAACCTAACTTAGACACACGAATATGACCAAGAAAACAAGAAAAAGGATAGACAAACCTGATAAACCTATATCTTCATTGCCAAGCAGTATGTTTATTTGAAGGCGATATTATTAAACGCTTCCTCTCTCTAAACATTTTCTCTCTGCCTTCTCTCTAGAATCCCAGCCCATTGACCTTCGTTAACCATCCATCTTCTACCCTTAAACAGCCCCCATAACTCTGATTTTCCATCCCACTGACCACAGTACCATCATATCCCCATCCCATGAGGGGGAGGAAGATCGAATCTTCCCCCTCAAGTAAGAAGGTTATTTCTTCTTCCAGACAATCCAAAGTTAAGATCATTTCTACCATGAACCATATTGATGAAGATGAAGACTCAAATGCCGATGCTCAATCTCAGGATTCTTGTCAAGAGCTTAAGCGTGTTAACAAGGAACACCAACTTGTTTTTTTTTTTTTTTTTTGTTAATTCAGTGGGATTTTATTGAAAGAAAAAGAAAAAGTACATCAAAGTACAAATTGCATGACAACTGGTGTCATAAACAAGAACAATGAAGAGACAAGTGAAAAAACAAATCGGTCGCAGACCGAAGCAAACAAACTTGAAAACAGACAAAAACGAATTGGATGATTCAATTTCTTCCTCCAACGTGAAAGGTGATAGCTTATCAAATTCCAGTCTTGAACTGGAACGTGTTTTTTAATGAAATTCAGTCTAAACTGCCTGAAAATCAGATCAAAGCTCAAGTGCTGAAGAATTCGTCGAGCTTAATTCCTACAGTTCCTGTTTCTTTGCAAGATTCCAAAGCCATTGGTCCCCCAACCATTCTTGTACATGGGAATACTAGTGAAGCTGAGGAAAATAAGCTATTGCTTTCGGCGCCTACAAATCATGGTAGGACCAAGATGGGTCAAAATTTTCCTAACACTCAAGTTGTCGTGGGTCCATCAATCAAGGACTGGTCCGATTCTCAAAATGCAGCTGCCAATGTGGATAGATGTCGTGCATGCTTCGAATAGTTTTTTGAAGTCCAATACTCAAGAAGTTCAAACTTTCCAAGATGCTGTGGGTCCTACCACTAGTTTGCAGCTCAAAAATATTCCAATTCATGTCTCCCCCAACATTCACAATGGGCTGTCAGTTAATAATCCCGTGAGTCCTTCTTTGGATGTTAATGTTGGTGGTCCCGATTCTGCTCACTCCAATTTTAGTGAGCATGCCAATGCTGACCTTACCATATCGGATGGGCAAGCTTTCTCTTCAGCCGATTCCAGAGAAAGTAGGGAACACAATACCCCACCATCTGAACTTGCTCATGGTAATTCAAAACTTTGGCTTTCCAGTCCATTTCTGCATCATATGAGTTTCTACTCAAATGCTCCTTTGGACGAATCTTTACCCCTCTCACTTGGAGATCATATTAATTCATTTTTTGAGGGAGTTAACACCCTTGTTCCAGTTAATGGCCATACTGATAAGTCTTTTTTGGAGAATTTCCCTGCTCTTCATCATGCATCTATGAGTATTTCCTCTTAGAAAGCAAAGACTGATTCTCCTCAACAACATAGGCCACGACAACAGAATGATTCTATAAATGAGGGCAGCCAAATTCCTCCTTCACAGAAAAATTGGAAGGATTTCTTTGTTGGTAATCTTCAAAGCTCGCTCAAGCTTGACTTTTTCCCCTCTGACATCAGTGATGTCTGGAGAACCAATTGCTTGCCCCCCCAAGGAGGTTTATGATGAAGGTAATATCCTATGGGATAATTGTCTTATTGGCCAATTTATTGGTAAACCACCTCCATTTTTTCTCATTGAGACTATGGTTAACAATCAGTGGAAAAAGTTTGGGCATGTGGATATTAAATCTACAGACAAAGGACTGTATGTGTTCAGTTTCGAGAATCCTTCCATTTGTGACGTTGTTCTGGAAGAATTATGGCATGTTAATCACAGGCCTCTTCTCTTACGCAAATGGGATCCGGATATCCAACTTGTTGACTTCAAAGCTAAAAGGGTTCCAATGTGGATGAAACTCAAAAATGTTCCAATTTCACTTTGGACAAAAGCCAGATTGAGCTATGTGGCCAGTACTATTGGCTATCCTTTACAAATGGATTCTGTTACTGCCTCTAGGAATCATCTTTGGTACCACCAAAGTGAAACTTCGTAATGGCCAGATTGCTTTAGTTGATATTGAGTATGCTTGGAAGCCCCAAAGATGTAGTCACTGTAACATTATTGGTCATAGCTCCAATAACTGTCCCACCTATGTTCCGATAACCAATGTTAGTGTTGATCCTCCTGTTGCTGTTGCTGTGGAATCCAAAGACTCTGAGTGGCAAAATGGTAGTAAAAAGAAGCAGAACGCAAAGTGTAACAAGAGTCGGGGTGCTCAGGTCAGCAACCAAAATTCTGAAACCCTGAGCAAAAATCAATATGAGATTTTGAGTTCACATGAAAATGCGAATGCAGAAACTACTGCTAGCAAGCTGGAAACTGAAAACCAGCGTGGTCAAAAGGAAACTGCATTGAAGAAAACTGCCTTTTCTAAAGGCCTAGGTCCATCAAAGGAAATTAATGATCAGGTTCAAGGTAAAGGTACTTTGAAGTTTAACAGTATGGAGAAAGGAGAATCCTCCAAGTATCACAGTAAGGAATGGAAACCTTCTCTCTCGAAGGCCTTTAATGATTACATGAAACAGAATATCCCTCCGGACTTAGATGATGGTACTCTTGATTTTTAGAGCTTTGAGGGCTTTGGGCTCTAATGATCTTCGTGTCTTATGGGTTTTTCCTGTTTTCTTTGTAGGTTCATTGTTGGTTTCTCTGTAATTTCTTTTTGTTGTCTTTCTCGATCTTTGATTTGTTCATTGATCGTTTTTTGTACCATGTACCTCATTTTTTTTTGGCAATGATATTCACTGATCTATCAAAAAAAAAAAAAAATCTTCATTGCCAAGCATCATGGGAATTGCTACCTCTATTCAACACAAAAGTGGGGATCTTAAAACCTAGATTTTTCGAGCTTACCTTTGTGCAACCATCTACAACATTTGGTTGGAACGTAATCGTATAATTTTCAATAATGAAGCTCTTACTGAAGAACAATTATTGAACACCATTCGATATGAGGTTACTTCAAAGATCTTTCTAGGTCGTCGTTTCAATAACCCAACTCTAAACCATAGAACTTTGAACAGCTGGGGAGTTTAATTTTATTTTTTCTCTGTTTTTGTTTTTCATCTCATTGTGATCCAAGAAATTTTCTTGGACATTTTGATTGTTTTTCCTTTTGTTTCTTTTGTTTTCCACTTTGGTTTGATGTACTTTTGTTGTACTGTTCTTCTTTTTTAATAAAATCACACTGAATTAACAAAAAAAAAAAAAAAAACTGATACGAACCTGGACAACATGTATCGAGACCCAACACCAATAATGGTAAAACAAACCCAAGATCTTTTCAAGAATGATGGAAACCGCGACCCGTTGCTTAGCAAAGCAAGAACCTTAGTATAATTGAGAATGATGGAAACCGCGACCCGTTGTTTAGCAAAGCAAGAACCTTGGTATGGTGAAGACGCCACAAACGGGGATGGAAATCCGCTTGATAAGTTGAGGGTGAACGCCACAAGGAATCCCTTGATAAGTTCGAAAGAGTCTCTTGGAGAACTCAAAGGAGAATAATTTCACAATTTTAATAGTCAAAAGGTCTTACTTTTATTTCATGACAATCAGCCTTATATAGGCAAAGAACAAATAAGTTTCCTATTTGGAAAAAAACTCCTAAACCCTAACATAAATAGTGACGTGAATAGTGATGTGAATAGTAACTAGGTAAAAGAAGTAGACTTGGAGCCCAAGAAGGACTGCCTTCCTTGGAGCCCAAGAAAGACTCCTTTCCTTGGAGCCCAAGAAAGTCTCCTTTTTCTTGGAGCCCAAGAAAGACTCCTTCCTAGTGTGAACACCTAATTTTGTCCATATTGGACTCTAAGCAATAAACTAGAATTCAAATTAAACTCAAACTCAAACTAAGATAAAATTACAAAGAAATCAAATCTTGTCCAAATCTTCAAATCTTCTTGAAACTTCTTGAAGAATCTTGAAGTTCTTGAATCTGGACTTGAATCTTTGCTAGAAAATTCGCCCAAATAAATGGTTCATTGAACTTGGACGCTTAAGGCTGGTTCGCATCAGTTATGCTCAGAACATCGTTTCCCTTCAGAAAAGTTTGGCCTCGTAGGCTATTTCAACGAAAATTTTTTACTGTTCACTTTTTTTTTTTTTTTGACTTTTCAGCTCCGAATTATTTTTTTTTCTCGTTTCTTTCTTTTCTTGATGTTCTTTTTTTTTTATTTTTAGAAACGAAAACAATGAGCAAGTATCCAAGAATTCGAATTTAGAAGCACAAGAAACCCTAATTCAAGATTCTAGGATTTGGCCAATTGAAAGCTAAACAAGGAACGAAACTGAAAGCAAGAAAATGGAATTGAAGACAATACTCAAGAAACAGAAAACAAGACTCAAGGTACGAAATTAAAAGAGTAAGAGCGGAATCAAGACACAACCAAGAAAACCAATTGGAAGCAAGACACAATCAAGAACGAAGAAAGGAATTAAAACCTAGACCTAGACTCATGGAATTGACCAAGAAAAACAAGAAAAGGATAGGCAAACCTGATAAACCTAAGCTCTGATTACCAACTGATACGAACCATGCCAATATGTGACGCGACCCAACACCAAATATGGCAAATGACCCCAAGACCTTTCAGGAATGGATGGAACCGCGACCCTATGCTTAGCAAAGCTAGAACCTTGGTATAGTTGAGGACGCCACAAACGAGGATGAACATCTCATTTGATAAGTCAGAGTTGAACGCCACAAGAATAATCTCGATAAGTTCGAAAAAGTTCTTGAGAACTTAAGGAGAATAATCTCACATATTTAATATCAAAATTGTCTTACTTTATTATCACAAAAAATAGCCTTATATAGGCAATAACAAATAAGTAACTAGGTCAAAGAAGTAGACTTGGAGCCCAAGAAAGACTCATATTAACTATTCACGTGAATAATAACTAAAAAGGAAACAAACTTGCAGCCCAAGAGAGGCTTCTTCCTAGTGTGAACACCTAACTTGCAGCCCAAGAAAGACTTCTCCCTAGTGTGAACATCTAATTTTCGTCCTTAGAGGACCCTAGGAAATAAACTAAAATTCAAAACAAACTGAGACTAGAACTAAGATAGAATTACAAAGAAGTCAAATCTTGACCAAAACTCCCAAGCTTTTGGAAACCTCTTGAAGAATCTTTGAAGTTCTTGAATCTTGAAAATAGAATCTTGACTTGAATCTTTGCTGGAAAATTCGCCCAAATAAATGGTTCATTGAACTTGGACGCTTAAGGCTGGTTCTCATTAGAGAAAATCTATAATGCTCTCAAATACACTAATGAGAGAAAGATCACATTTGCCATATTCTTGCTCGATGGTGATGCTGAGCAATGGTGGAGGACGAAAAAAATTTTAATAGGAGCATCAGAACACTTAGTAATTGTGGGCTAATTTCATGAAAGAATTCAGAGACAATTATATCCTGGAGATTACTCGGGAAATGAGAGAAGAAGAATTTATGTCCCTTAAGTAGGGCAATATGATGGTTGCACAGTATGAGGCCACATTTAATAGATTGTCTCATTATGCACTTGAATTGGTGCAATATACGGGCAGAAGAGTACAGGGGTTCATAAGGGGTTTGAGGCAAGAGATACAAGACAGTTTGGCCCCTTTTCAGTTTGCTACCTACTCAGAGGCCCTCAATGTAGCATCCAGAGTTGAGAAGAGAAAAGGTGAAGTTAGGGCTGAATCTAGTCACCAGACAAGAGGCCATTCCAACTGCAAGGGCAAATGAGATCATATCTGATGAGGACATCAAGGCTGCTAGGAATGTTCCAGATTCAATGCAAGTGCTAGTTGGTCCAGTGACAAGAGCTCGCGCTAAAAGGTTCAAGGAAGAGCTGAATAATTTGGTTGAGAAAGTTCTACAACCAGAGGAAAGCGTGTTGGCTAGTAGAGATGAAGAAAGGCTGGTGTTACTCCTCCAAGTAGATCTACAAGAAAGCCAACTAGGCATCCACATTCATTGAACCATTTGGGTGAATTTTCCAGCAAAGATTCAAGTCAAGATTCTATTTTCAAGATTCAAGAACTTCACAATTCTTCAAGAAGTTTCAAGAAGATTCGAAGATTTAGTCAAGATTCGATTTCTTTGTAATTCTATCCTAGTTTTAGTTTCAGTTTTAGTTTAATTCCCTATGGACGAATTTAGGTGTTCACACTAGAAAGGAGCTTTTCTTGGGCTGAAAGTTTGCTTCCTTTTTAGTTACTATTCACGTGAATAGTAAATAGGTGTCTTTTCTTGGTCTTCAAGTTTGTTTCCTTTGACCTAGTTACTATTCACGTTTTTCCTACTTGGGCTAGGGTTTAGGAGTCCTTTTCCAAGCAGGATACTTATTTGTTATTGCCTATATAAGGCACTTTTTGTGATAATAAAGTTAGACAATTCTGAAATTAAATCTGTGAGATTATTCTCCTTAAGTTCTCAAGAACTTTTCGAACTTATCAAGATTATTCTTGTGGCGTTCATCTTTGACTTATCAAACGAGATTTCCATCCTCGTTTGTGGCGTCCTCAACTATACCAAGGTTCTAGCTTTGCTAAGCATAGGGTCGCGGTTCCATCCAATCCTGAAAAGTCTTGGGGTCGTTTGCCACATTTGGTGTTGGGTCGCGTCACATGTTGGCGTGGTTCGTATCAGTTGGTATCAGAGCTTAGGTTTATCAGGTTTGCCTATCTTTTTCTTGTTTTCTTAGTTAATTCCATGAGTCTAGGTCTAGGTTTAAATTCCTTTGTTTGTTCTTGATTGTGTCTTGCTGCCAATTCGTTTTAGGTTGTGTTTCAATTCCGTTCTTGCTTCAATTTTGTTTCTTATCTTGTGTTTCAAGTCTGTTTTCTTGTTGAAATCCGTGTCTTACTTTCAAGTATTTTCTTGTTTTCTCATCAAATCTATGGGTAGGGAGGTTTTCAATTAGGACAAAACCCTAATTGGTTGTGTGCTCAAATCTGAAATCTTGGTTACTTAGTCATTGTTTTCGTTTCTGAAAATCAAGAAAAGAACATCAAGAAAAGAAAAGGAACATCAAGAAAAGAAAAGAAACTTCAAGAATAGAAAAAAAAATTCGGAGCTGAAAAAAAAAAAAAAAAAAAAAGGCAAAACAGTGAACAGTAAAAAAACTTGTTTTTGTTGAATTAGCCTTCGTGACCAAGCTTTTTTTTTTTGTTAATTCAGTGGTAGTATATTAAAATGAAAATAAAAGTACATCAAGGTACAATCAAAGTACAAATAAGTTCATGAACAAAAATGAAAACAAAAAATTGAAAAAAGCCAACATTGAATCAGGCAAAATCGTAAATCCCCCAATCAAACAAAGTTCGTCTGTTGAGATTGGAGGGAGCAAATTTTCGACCCATGATGATCTTCGATGTGACATCACTACGAATGTTGTTGAAAATGTGTTCCTCAGTGTAGGCTTCCTCATTGAACAATCGTCGATTTCTTTCCATCCAAATGTGGTAAATTGCTGCACAAAGAAAAGTTCTGAAAATTTGTGTCTTTACATCATAGTTCTTATGTTGGATAGTATGTGAGATGTCCATGAAGCTCGAAAGAGTATAAAGTGTTTGATCAAGAGAGAGAGCAAGTAGACCTCGTTGCCAAATTCTTTTAGTGAAAGAGCATTCAAAGAAAAGATGATCATTTGTTTCACATCCCATGTAGCAAAGAATGCAATTAGAATTGTTTTGAATGCCCCAAGAGACGAGTCTTTGAACAGTGGCAAGTTTATTCTGAAAAGCAAGCCAGGAGATGAAACTGTGCTTCGGAATGCAGTTTTGGAACCAAACAAGTTTATACCAATGAATTTTCACTCTAATTTCCCTTATTCTGTTCCAAGTTTTCTTGAATGAGAAAATCCCATTATTGCAATGAGCCCAATGAAAAGTGTCACCTGAGTTATTTGGCACCAACTCATTGGGAAAAAGACGAGCAAGAGAAGGGGGATGATGAGGCCATATCCAATTGTTATTGTGAATAATCTCACCAACTCTAGCATTGATTGGAGGATATGAAACATCAATACCGAACTCATTAAACAAGTTACCTGAGGGGTGCCAATTATCATGCCAGAAATAAGTCTGACTACCATCCCCAATGTGATGGGTAATGAATCTCTTTGCTTTGTTCCTGACTTGAAGAATTTTCCTCCACGTCCAGCTAGTGTCTTGGGGAATTTTGATAGTCCAAATGCATTTGTCACTGATATAATTAGACCAAACCCAAGAGCCCCAAAGAGAGTCACGCATTGAGTAACACCGCCAAAAGAGCTTAAGAAGAGCAGTTTGATTGATTTCCTCAATGCTTCTAATACCAAGTCCACCTTCATCAATCGGCTTACAAATACGTTCCCAAGCAATTTTAGGTCCACTGTCCCTCCATAAGAATGCTTTGAACTTACTTTCAATGACTGAGATGACACCTTTGGGAATAAACAGTGCACTGATCCAGTGAGAGTGCAAGCTTGATAAGATTGATTTGATCAATTGAAGTCTACCTGCAAAAGAAAGCCATCTATTTGCCCAATTATCAATCCGCTTTGAAATTTTGTCAATGAGAGCCTGGCAATCAGATTTACGGAGTCTTCCAGAAATAAGAGGAATCCTTAAATATCGAACAGGCAATTCACCTTCCTCAAATCCAAGATTAGCATTGATAAGGTTAATTGTATCTGGATTGCAGCTACCAAAGAAAATTTGACTCTTATCAGGATTATACCTCAATCCAGAAAATTTGTGAAATTTATCAAGTGTCTGAATAATGCCTTTGACAGAATGAATATCTGCTTTACAAAAAATCAAAAGATCATCTGCAAAACAGAGATGATTTAACTTGATTTTGGCACATTTGGGATGAAACTGAAAATCTCCAGCAGTATGAAGCTTTTATTAAGCATCCCCGTGAGAATTTCCATGGCAATGACAAAAAGATAGGGTGAGAGTGGGTCACCTTGTCGGACTCCTTTAGTACCAGGGAAGTAACCTTCAAGACTTCCATTAATAGCGATAGAGAATCTGGTTGTTGAGATGCATTCAAGGATCCATTTCACAAAGATATCCGGGAATCCAAAAGCCTTAAGAGAAAGAGCAAGGAAATCCCAGTTCACAGTATCAAATGCTTTCATGAGGTCAACCTTCATTGTGCATCTAGGAGTAAGATTTTTCCTGCAATAGCTTCTAACGAGATCCTGGGCAATAAGAATATTCTCAAAGATAGATCTGTTCTCAACAAAAGCAGATTGATTATGAGAAATAATGTGGGGCAAGCAGCTCTTCATGCGATTGGCAATAATCTTAGAGATACACTTGTAGATTGTATTACAACAAGAGATATGTCTAAAATCTTTGACCATTGAAGGGGATTCAACTTTAGGAACCAGAGCAATAATAGTTGAGTTGAGTTCCTTCAAAATAGAAGAAGAGCGAAAGAAAGAAAGAATAGCCTCAATAACATCATTACCCACAATGTGCCAGGTAACCTTGTAGAAATGGGAAGTGAACCCATCAGGACCAGGGCTCTTGTAGCTGTTGAGTGAGAACATAACCTGTTTAATCTCATCAGCGGTTACAGGAGCTGATAACATGCTAGCAACTTCCATTGAGATAGTTTTAGAAACAAAAGGCTGAATGTCCTCCAATGTAACAGCAGGTTGACTCTGAGAAGGACCAAGAAGGTGAATATAAAAATTAACAATTTCATCACGCACCTCAATTTCATTCATTGTCTCCCTGCCATCAGAACACTTCAATTTTGTGATAAGGTTGCGTGCTTGTCTTCCACGAATAATCTTGTGGAAATAAGCAGTGTTAGAGTCACCATCCCGAAGCCATTGAATTCTTGATTTTTGCTGAAGAATCTTGTCCTGAGCCTTAGAAAGAGAATCCATCTCACTGAGAAGATATTTTTCCCGACTGAAAGTTTGTTCATCAATATTACCACAAAGGATGGAATATTGAATTGAGCTGATTTCCTCGTGGAGGCTTTGAATCCTAGCTAGGATGTTGGAGAAGAAAGAAGCATTGAAACCTTTAAGAGCTTGCTTAAGAGCTTTCTGTTTCTGAACAAGTCTGTACATTGGGGAACCTACAATAAAGAAATTCCAGTTCCGTTCGACAACTTGTAGAAAAAGATCATGAGATGTCCAAGCATTGAAAAATTTAAAAGCTTTAGGCCTTGAGCTTCTTGGAAGATCAGTGTAAAGAATAATAGGACAATGATCAGAGAGTCCTGGCATTTCAATATGGAGCTTAGAATGGTTGAACTGCTTCATCCATTCTGCATTCACAAGTGCACGATCAAGTTTGCTGGCCTTGAAGTGTGAGGAAGTGCTTTTGGTGCTCCAAGTATAAAGAGGGCCATTGCTGGGATGATCAATGAGGTTAGCTTGACAGATACAATTCTTGAAGTCAAGAGCAGAACTAGGGAGATTTTGAGATGATCTTTCATCCTGGAAAAGTGTTTCATTGAAATCTCCTAAGATGCACCATGGCCGAGTAGCACAAGTTGAACTCCAAGCAACAATCTTGGACCAGAGGAATTTTCTGTTGATTGCAAGATTGTCTCCATAAACAAAAGAGGCAAAGACTTGTGTATTGTTCACTCTAGATGTAATCAGACATAAAATAGCTTGGTCAGTAGAGTCAATTTGAGTAATATCAAATAGGCTTTTGTTCCAGAAAATCCAGATTCGACCAGAAGGGCTAGAGTTGTAGTTATGCATGAACCCAAAGCTACTAAACTTACGAGAAATAATATTACATTCATTACCCTTCTTGACTTTTGTTTCAACAATACTGAAAACATCAATTGAAAACTTATTTACAAGTTTAAAAACTTCCTTTTGTTTTTGGGGGTTATTAAGCCCCCTAATATTCCAGATTGAAAAAATCATGGTAAACTGGGTTGAGCCGACAAGATGGGAGAGCCAGGCTGCTCAGTTTGAGGCTTATCAGATTGCTTAGCCACCTCAGTGTCATCTTTCAGAGGAAGAATTTCTCCAGGTTCTGGATCAGAACGACCATCATCTGGATTATCATTCAGGTTGTCAAGGGCATCATATTTATTAGCAGTTGGAGTACTTTTGCTGAAGTTGAGCTTTGGGGAAGAAGTGCCAGATTTTTGTGAAGATGTTGCTTGGACAGATTGTGGATTGAAGGGATGCATGACTTTGTCCTGGGTAGACTTAGGAGAGGATGTGGAGTTACCTGAATTCTTTTTCCTAGTAACTTCAGTCCATTGATCATCGTGGCCATCAATTGCACCAGTTTGTGGGCTGGGTTGTTGTACAGGATGTTGAACATTTTCCACATTGTCCTCTTGTTGTTGAGTAGGTTGCTGAGAGGTCTCATTCTTCGTCAAAGGTGGATCAGGCTGTTGCAGAGACACCGGATTCCCCTTAGGGGATGAGGGGCAATCAGATGATCGATGGCCAATAATATGACATATTGCACATTTGCTTGGTTTCCATGCGTATTCAACTGCCCTAGTGTAATCGAATGAAGTTGATGCCTTGGAAGAAAAGGCATTGTTGAAAGAGTTGCCAGCAGCATGAACGGTAGAGATGGCTTTACCAATATTGTGTGTAGGAACCTTATCCTTAGAACCTTGAGATGAGTACGGGGTGACCGAAATATGCGAGATAGGCTGATGAACATGAACCGGGTTAGGGATGTTGACCTTTTGGACATTGGTATTTTTGTGGAAAACACCAGTTCCACATTTTGATTCTCAATAATCATGGACTTATTAAGTTTCAACTCAGGTCGAGCATCAATTTGATCACCATGAACATCATCAATGTCAAGAGCATTAAATCTGTTATTGTTAACCATATTCTCATTTCGACGTGAAGCACCACGCCTTCTCCTATTCTTTTTCCCAGCCACATTCCAATCTGGTTTAGGGTCAACTGGAATTTCATCATCTCTATCTTCCTGTGAATTAGGACAATTGGAAGTGTTGTGACCCGAGATGTGAGCGGGAAGCTGTTTTTGAATCCATCTGAAGAGGGATGCCAATTGTGCTAGAAACGAAGCTGAGCCCATCTTTGGTAAGTAAATCAAGTGGAACATTTCTCAATTTTAACCAGATTGGCACTCTTTCGCAGTTGAGCTTGATGAGTTGAAGACCAGTTTCCCAGCGTCTGAGGAGAAGGGAGTGATGGTGAACATGCCAAAGCTCTATGAATTGGCCAATAAACTTGAAAAAGCTATTTTGGATATTCAAAATGAATTGATATTTGTAATTTTTAAAAATAAAAACTTGATTAAAGAAGTTGGATGTGCCCTAGTTGAAATAAATAAGATTAACAAGAAAAATACTATAATTGAAATAGATGGTATTTCCTTGATTGATAAAGTATTTCAAAATAGAATCTCATGGTCAAGAAAAATGTGAAATGAGTTGAATGAAGAAATAGAAAAAGAAAAATGGGATATTATGTGTAATTCACAATACATGGTATACAAGTTAAATGCATTATGATATAAACCATGTCTCATTCAAAAGATATTAAAAATTTATTTTCTCAAAAGTTCAAATCATGATGGATCACCTTGTGCTTGTATATATTGTGATCAAATAGAACAAATTGATGATGGAACAAAAGTTCCATGGTGGCTAAAACACAAAGGGATTCTTAAAGTTACAACAAATGTAACTTTAACAATCCCTTTGTGTTTTAGCCACCATGGAACTTTTGTTCCATCATCAATACAACAAATGTAACTCACCCTTGAGGACCCAATTAAAAATAGGTACCTAGATCTTCCTTTATTGTAGGAATGCCTAGCAATGCCAAAGAAGATGGTGATGCAACTTATGAAAAAGGCAAAGATCATTGAGATAAAGAAGCACGGGTAACATTGAAATTATTTATTTCTATATGTGCTTCTTGAGAATTGTTTAAAATTCAACTCGATTAGTCAACTATGTGTTATTCTTACATATGTGACTGAAAATGATGATGCATTATTTAATTGAGTGGAAAGGCTTATGCTAAATATAGTAATTTTGGCTAGAATATTCATTTTCTCAATAGGTCAAATTAAGACATTTTAGTGAAAATAAATTTGAGATACCACCAAAGAATGTTAAAAGATAACATTGAGAAAACTAAGAAGCGGTTCTCTTTTGTGGAAGATGAAATGAACATTGATGGAGAAGATTATAAACTAGTCTCTAGTGGTGGAAGATAGAAGTCAAAAGAATCTTTTCACCCATGTAACCTATGAATCAATTTCTTTTGTTTAAATTTTGTGGAATAAAGTTAAATTGATTGAATGGATACTCATGTATGAATGTCATATGAAGTGTTTAGAAAAATGAATATCTTACAAATGAATTTTATATACTTGGTTTTGATATTATCAAATTGATGTGATTGAAATGTTGCAAGGTGTATGATAAAGATGATAAAGTGTTGTTTGTTGGAAATAGATGCGATAATTTCCATGAATTAAAATGTCAAAATGTGCTTAGTTACCATTAATGAAGACTCATGGTTATGTCATAGGAGACTTGGTCATGCTAACATGGATTTACTTGCTAAGCTTTCTGAAAAAGAACTTGTCATAGGTCTTCCTAAGACTAGATTTCAAAAAGACCATTTATGTGGTGCATGCCAATTTGAAAAACAACACAAAACATCTTTCAAAACAAGTAGCAAGGTAACCACATCAAGAGCTTTACAAAAATTACATATGGATCTTTTTGGTCCAATGGATGTGGCAAGCCTAGGTAGATCTAGATATGTCTATGTTATCATAGATGATTACACTAGATTCACATGGGTGAGACCCCTTGCACATAAAATGACGCCTTCAATGAATTTGCTTAACTTTGTAATAAAGTGTAAAATAAGAAAGGCTATTATATAAATTGTATTCATAGTGACCAAGGCACCGAATTTATAAATGCATCTTTTATGGACTATTGTGAAATACGTGGCATTAACAAAAATTTTCGGCTCCTAGAACTCCTCAACAAAATGGGGTAGTAGAAAGGAAGAATTGGACATTACAAGAAATGGCAAGAACAATGTTGAAAGAAAACAACTTGCCAACATATTTTTGGGGTGAAGCCATAAATACCGCATGTTATGTGCTAAATCGTGTGCTAATTAGACCTTTTCTAAAGAAAACACCCTATGAATTATGGAAAGGTAGAGCACCAAATGTGTCTCATTTTAAAGTATTTGGTTGTAAGTGTTTCATCCTAAATACAAAAGAACATCTTGGAAAATTTGATTCTAAATTGGATGAAGGACTTTCATGGGTTACTCTTCAAGAAGCAAAGCTTATAGAGTTTTTAACAAAAGAAATATGCTTATCGAAGAGTCTATGCATGTGGATTTTGATAAAACTAATCATTTTTCCCCGAGAAAGAATGATAATGATGTAGGTGTTTCCAAAGTTGACATTCAAATCCTACATACAACCATTGGCAATGAGAGAACCTCAAGTGATCCAAAGGAGAAAAATGTTGAAGAAGGTCAAACCTCGAAGGATGGTAAAACTCTAGCAAATCCACAAGTCAATGAACAACCAATGCAAAATGTCCAAGAAGCCACGACAAATGATGATCTACCAAAATGTTGGAAGTTTGTGAGAGATCATCCAAATGATCAAATTCTTAGTGATCCTTCCATGGAAATAAGAACTCGTTCCAATCTAAATGCTTATTGTGAACATGTTGCTTTTCTTTCTCAAGTAGAGCCTAAAAATGTTAAAGAAGCTTTAGATCATGAAGATTGGATAATTGTTATGCAAGAAGAATTAAATCAATTTGAAAGAAGTAAAGTATGGCATCACTCAAGTCTACTCCACTAAAAGGGCTGCACTCAAGGATAATTATTATAAGTGCATGAGTTAGTCAATCTATACATGATGCTCTGTCTTTTGACCAACTAAGTATTATATTGACCATAATGCCCTTTTATACTCACTCATAGCCAAAGACAGGTTCCCGAAGTGTATTATCACCTCTTTGTCTACATCTTGTCTCCTTAGAACCTCTAATCCACAATCCAACAATCCTCCTGAAGTTATCCACTTATCTGGATCATTCTAAGGGAGTGATTAACGTATAGACTCTTTATTGCATATGCACGTCCCTTCTAATCAAGTTCTATACACCCAAACCACATAGTAGGTGATCTAACTATTAAGACCACACCCATAATGGATCAAAGTGCAAGCACTCAACTTTGTCAATTCATCCGAATATGCTCAAGATTAAGAGCTATGGTCTACTTAGAAGCTTGTAGGTTTAGGTGAACTCTTTCTTTGATAGTACGTATTTAGAGTCCACACCTACAAGGTCCGTCCAATGCATACACATGCATAAGCATAATAAGTCTGGAACAAATCCATGATCAAGGCAGATCACCCTTCTTCAAAGGGAACTTATTCCACTATGACTTCTACCACACTAAAGCGCCCAACTCTACTACTTAGTCATGGACAAAGTTAGTTTGCTTATTCAAGTGACCATGACTTAGTCCTTCTGTGTGCGTAACCACCCCGCACCTAAGTCACTCCTTGAAGCAAGGACCTTATATTCACATATATATATATATATATATATATATATATCTATGTCAATCCACATAATGAGAAAAATATACCCATATGAATATGATGACACTAATTATCTTATTGCAAACCATCCAGATGTTCTAATGACTAAGTGCTGGGGGTATTTTAGTCATACCAATCCCAACAGATATGTCATTTAACTCATTTTTTAATGTCGTTAGCTTAAAACAAACGAAAGGAAGCGGTGTAACGGGTTTCAAAAAAATACTGAGGGGTATTTGATAGTTTTTTAAACATATGGAGTAGCGTGATACTTTTGCATATCTACTTTGGGCTTAATTTTTTAGTGAAACCTGATGGTTTATGAAATCTAGCCTAGGGTGGACACATTTTAAATTTCATATGGCATATAAAATACATGTAGGCATTCATAAACATTTAAACTATGAATCAATGCAATAAAATACTCTAGTAATCGAAATAGCGTGTAGAATCAAAGTATAGGTGCTATACCTTCACGTGTTGGCTTAAGAACTCAACACAAACGTATTGAGTGGACTGACCAAGAGCTGGAAAATGCATCCAAGGCTCGCGTTTCTCCCAAAGAACAAAACTCCTTGAGTCTTCTCCCCTATTCCACAATCCTAACTAATGGCTTGTGAAATCAGTGGAAGAATTCTTCTCAACCTCTTCTTTTCTCTCTTAGCCGTGAGTTGTTGTAACACCCGAGCCGAGCATGGAAATTTTTCTATTTCTTTTTCTGAATTTCATATTTTTCCTTTAATACTTGCTATTTTAGATGCATATATCCATTGACTTTGTCTGCATAGCATATCAGGGGCAACGGAAAAAAATTAGTAAGCGAGCGTAATGAATACTGAAAATTTTCCAGCATTTTCCAGCTTTTTCATTTTACCACTCTTGACCCATTTAGCACAAAACTTGATCCATTTGCATTCTATTTAACCCAACCTTGACCCATTGACCCATTTGACCCTTTGATCAACTTATTAAAAGGCTTGGCTTCATGTAATAGTGCCAAAACAAAACAAGACCAAAGAGAAAAGAGGGAGAAGGCCGTGAGCTTCTCTTTGGCCTTCAAAAATTTTTGCTTTCATTTTCTTGGATCAAATTCTTCCTAGCTTGCTCAAGGTTCATCCTAGAGACCTCAACAAGCTTTCTTCCTCTTGCATTAAGGTGAGGGATGCATTCATTTTATGTGATTTTGCAATTCTAGTATAGACTTTAATTTAAAGATCTTGCAATATATTGGTTATCTATGCTTGTTTATACTTCAAATATCTTCTATTGTGATTATAGAACATTGTTTTATAGTTAGATTGCAAAGTTTATGGCTAGAAATTGAAATTGTAAGTTGAGGAAGATGATGAATAGTAAAAAAACGTGAAAAGTAAACCCTTGTTGTGATTTTTGTTCCAAATTATATTTTCTTGATTTGGTTAGGTGCTAGAAATGTTAGAATGCTTAAATGTACAGTTTAAATGGGTTGTACTTCAAAAAATTGAGAAATAGACCTTGAATTGCAAAGGGGACGTTTTGACCAAGTGTGGAATTTGCTCGGTTTGAGTGTTGGCATTGTCTTAGGAGGTCATGGAAGCGCTTTTGGTTTGGTTATGGCAATAGTTGGGTGATCGGTTAATGTAGTTGTAGTACAAATCAACTAAGGGTCAAATGGAGTTTTGTGGTTGTTGTGGTTCGATATTCAATCCAATGAGTCTGGGTTGTTTGTTTTCTGTTTTGAATCTCAAGAATTTTGTAATCGTGTGATGCAAGAGCTTTGGCATGTTCACCATCACTCCCTTCTCCTTAGACGTTGGGAAACCGGTCTCCAACTCATCAAGCTGAACTGCGAAAGAGTGCCAATCTGGTTAAAATTGAGAAATGTCCCACTTGACTTACTTACCAAAGATGGTCTCCGCTTCGTTTCTAGCAAAATTGGCATCCCTCTTCAGATGGATTCAAAAACTGCTTCCCGCTCACATCTCGGCTATGCAAGAGTTTGTGTTGAAATGAACATTCTGAATGATCTCCCGAATAGGACCTTTGTTGAACTCCTTAATGGTGAAGAGGCTGAGATTCTAATCGAATGTGATTGGAAACCACCGAAATGTACTTTTTGTAATGTTGCAGGTCACGACACTTCTAATTGTCCTAATTCACAGGAAGATAGAGATGATAAAATACCAGCTGACCCTAAATTGGAATGGAACTGGTGGCAAAAAGAATAGGAGAAGGCGCAGTGCTTCACATCGAAATGAGAATCTGGTTAGCAATAACAGATTTAATGCTCTTGACATTGATGATGTTCATGGTGATCAAATTGATGCTCGTGAGTTAAATTTTAATAAGTCCATGATTGTTGAGAATCAAACTGCAGGCACTGGTGTTTTCCACAAAAATACCAATGTTCGAAAGGTCAACATCCCTAACCGGGTTAATGTACGTCAGCCTACTTCGCATATTTCGGTCACCCCGTACCCATCTCAAGGTTCTAAGGATAAGGTAACTACGCACAATATTGGCAAAGCCATCTCTACCGTTCATGTTGTTGACAACTCTTTCAACAATGCCTCTACTACCAAGGCATCAACTTCTTTCGATTACACTAAGGCAGTCCAAGGCATTTTTGATGGAAGGACCCCTGATCGGAAAGCTCATTAAGGAGATTTGTTTTTCTTTGACCCTTTTATGTTTTTGGATTTTTTGTCTTTTGTTCTTTCAGTCCTTGTTGGACTGATTCTTTTCTGATTACCTGTCTTGATCTTGTTTTGACGCTGTTTGTCAACATCCATGTACTTGTTCCATCTCCTTTGGATTTCAATAAATTTTCACTGAATTATCAAAAAAAAAAAAAAGTGGATCATAATGTGGATACATTTGAGTGGTTAAATCTGATTTCTACTATCATAGCTCGTTTGGATGTGATAGCTTGAGAAAGTTAGAGAAATAAATAGTATTCTATTGAGTTTTGTGACTTTTGTTCAATTGATGATTTTAGTGCTTGCATTAGGTGCCATAAGTGTTATAGTTGCTAGATTGATGCCCAAATTGAGTAGATTATGATTGGAGTTTGTTATGGTTGGTTTGAATACAAAGGGGCCTTTTGTGTAGTTTTGGGTCATGTGAGTGTTATGTATGTTTATAGAGCTTGGATGTGGTTCATAAGTGATTGTGAGGGGTCTAGACTACCTATAATGTGTCTTCGATGTTAAATGACTAGTCTTATAGTTATAAAGCAAAATGGGCTAAATGGAATAAAGTTAGTTGAATGTTGGCATTTGAATGTGGATTGACTAGTTGAGTGGTTTAATGAACTTGATTGGAATGTGGGGTTAATGGGGAAAACAATGATGATCGAAATGCATGCATGCATAGGTATTTGAGTGTTATGAACATTGGTGCACCATGTGTATTCCATTAAAATTTAGGTGTTTGGTTGGAGTTCTTGAATGCTTTGAGTGTTCCTTGAATATGAAGTGTTTGATTTTGTGAGGGGTGTATTGATTTGAGTTTAGTGGATTATTGGAGGGGTTTTGGTAAAGTAGGAAATGTTTAGGTGAATGCCATAACTTAGTTGAATTGAGGTTCCATGAATATTGATAGCTTTGGACTTAGTTGTTAGCGTTCTTGGTTTATATGTTGATTGTATAGATTGACCCTTAAATGTTAAGTGGTGTGTCTAGCAAGATTATATAGTAACCTTGTGGTTACATAACTTGTCTAATGGTTAGAAAATGTAAAAAGGTTAGTTAAGATAATTGAATTAGTGGTTGATAATTATCTTGCAATTGATTAACTATGTGTTTAGTTGCATTGGTATAGAATGTTTATTCCTTTTGGAGAAGTTCGTAAGTTGTGCTATAAGTTACTTTGTTAAAGATTGAGTGAACATGTCTATAACTTGTCTATATCACTTATGTTGCTTGATTGAGTGAATATGCATGTTCTCTTGTTTATATTGATTGTATAGCTATTAATGGTATTTTATTGGTTATTTATGAGAGTGTTAAGTATAGTTGTATTAATTTATAGATGTTCAAAGAGATTCTAGAAGTTAAGAGCTATCTAGTTATGATTTGTAAGATGTATAATTGCGTGGATTGAATATTCTTTATAGATGATCTAATTGCTAATGTTATATGCTTATCAAATTGTAGGATTCATAAAGAATGTTTAATGTGTTGTTTAAGTAGTGAAACGTAATGGATGCTAAATATGGAAATGGATTTGATAGTTATGTTAGTTCAATGAAATCAATGAAAATGAATTAGTTAATGGAGTTATGAACTAGCTTTAATTGAGTGTGAATGTGGAAACTACTTGTAGAATGAATGTATAACTTCTTATGCAAATAGTTGATTGTATTATGTAGTGAAAATTGAAGGGAATTGGTAACTTGGGATGAGATGAAGAGAGTGATGAGGAGGCGATTTGTACCCAGTCATTACTACAGGGACTTATACCTCAAGCTGCAAGGTCTTCATCAAGGTAATAAGAGTGTTGATGAATATTATAAAGAGATGGAGATGGCTATGATTAGAGCCAATGTAGAGGATGATCGGGAGGCGACCATGGCTAGATTTTTGAATGGGCTGAATCGAGAGATTGCTAACACCATTGAGTTGCATCATTATGTTGAATTGGAGGATTTGGTGCACATGGCAATTAAGGTGGAGAAGAAATTAAAGAGGGGTGGCACACGACAAAGACAAGCCCCACATTACTCGAGTACACCTTGGAGGCCGAACTACCCAAAGAAAGAAGAAAATTCGACCAAGGCTAAGCCCAAGCTGAAACCATCCACCATTGCCGTGACCTCTCAAGGTAATACAACCTCTACTATGACTCGATCTAGTGAGATTCAATGTTTTAAATGTCAGGGAAAAGGTCACATAGCAAACCAATGCCCAAACAAGCGAGCAATGGTAGTTTTGAAAAGTGGGGAGAATGAATCTGAAGATGATACAAATTCTGATGACATGCCTATACTAGAGGATGTCATAGAGGGAGAAGAAGAGTTTGGGGCAGATTATGGAGAGATGCTTGGACTAGGGGCACGACGAGCTTTGAGCTTTCAAGCTAAAGAAGAGGAAGAAGTAGTACAACGTGAGAACATCTTTCATACTCGTTGCCACGTGAAAGATAAGATATGTAGTGTTATTATTGATGGTGGTAGTTGCACTAACGTTGCTAGTTCTTCCACGATTGAAAAGTTAGGACTCACAACAATTAAGCATCCACGTCCATACAAGCTGCAATGGTTGAACGATTGTGTGGAGGTAAGGGTTACAAAGCAGGTTGTTGTGCCTTTTTGGATTGGAAAATATGAAGATGAAGTATTGTGCGATGTGGCGCCTATGCATGCTGGACATATTCTCTTGGGAAGTCCATGGCAATTTGATCAACGTGTGCAGCATGATGGCTTCACCAACAAGTACTCATTCATGCTCAATCAACGGACAATCACTCTAGTTCCAATGACACCAAAACAAGTCTATGAGGATCAAGTGAGGTTACAAAAATTGAGTGATCAAAATAACTTGAGTGAAATTTCTATGCAAAAGCAAGTGAGGTTAAGAGAGCTTTGATTTCAAAAAGGCCAATGATTGTACTTATGTACAAAGAGGCTCTTTTAAACACTAACCAACTTGACTCTGCATTGCCTAGTGTTGTTGTTTCTTTCTTGCAGGATTTTGAGGAAGTGTTTCCTACGGATGTACCACATGGTCTACCACTTAGGCTAGTCTTTGAACCTAGTGGATTTGAGGACAAATCCTTCTCAAGAGAGGGGGAATGATGCAAACCAGCCATGAGCGTCCAAGTTCAATGAATCATTTATTTAGGCGAATTTTCCAGCAAAGATTCAAGTCAAGATTCTATTTTCAAGATTCAAGAACTTCAAGATTCTTCAAGAAGTTTCAAGAAGATTTGAAGATTTAGTCAAGATTTGATTTCTTTGTAATTCTATCATAGTTTTTTTTTTTTTTGTTAATTCAGTGGTAGTATATTAAAATGAAAAAAAAAAAGTACATCAAGGTACAATCAAAGTACAAATAAGTTCATGAACAAAAATGAAAACAAAAAATTGAAAAAAGCCAACATTGAATCAGGCAAAATCGTAAATCCCCCAATCAAACAAAGTTCGTCTGTTGAGATTGGAGGGAGCAAATTTTCGACCCATGATGATCTTCGATGTGACATCACTACGAATGTTGTTGAAAATGTGTTCCTCAGTGTAGGCTTCCTCATTGAACAATCGTCGATTTCTTTCCATCCAAATGTGGTAAATTGCTGCACAAAGAAAAGTTCTGAAAATTTGTGTCTTTGTATCATAGTTCTTGTGTTGGATAGTATGTGAGATGTCCATGAAGCTCAAAAGAGTATAAAGTGTTTGATCAAGAGAGAGAGCAAGTAGACCTCGTTGCCAAATTCTTTTAGTGAAAGAGCATTCAAAGAAAAGATGCTCATTTGTTTCACAGTTTTAGTTTAATTCCCTATGGACGAATTTAAGTGTTCACACTAGGAAAGAGACTTTCTTGGGCTGCAAGATTAGGTGTTCACACTAGAAAGGAGCTTTTCTTGGGCTGAAAGTTTGCTTCCTTTTTAGTTACTATTCATGTCACTATTCACGTGAATAGTAAATAGGTGTCTTTTCTTGGTCTTCAAGTTTGTTTCCTTTGACCTAGTTACTATTCACGTTTTTCCTACTTGGGCTAGGGTTTACGAGTCCTTTTCCAAGCAGGATACTTATTTGTTATTGCCTATATAAGGCACTTTTTGTGATAATAAAGTTAGACAATTCTGAAATTAAATCTGCGAGATTATTCTCCTTAAGTTCTCAAGAACTTTTCGAACTTATCAAGATTATTCTTGTGGCATTCATCTTTGACTTATCAAACGAGATTTCCATCCTCGTTTGTGGTGTCCTCAACTATACCAAGGTTCTAGCTTTGCTAAGCATAGGGTCGCGGTTCCATCCATTCCTGAAAGGTCTTGGGGTCGTTTGCCACATTTGGTGTTGGGTTGCGTCACATGTTGGCGTGGTTCGTATCATAAATGCATCTCTAAGATCATTGTGAATCGTCTTCAGGGTTGTCTTCCTCATATTATCTCTCATAATCAATCTGCTTTTATTTTTTATTTTTGATAATTCAGTGAAAATTTATTGAAATCCAAAGGAGATGGTACAAGTACATGGATGTTGACAAACATCGTCAAAACGAGATCAAGACAGGTAATTAGAAAAGAATCAGTCCAACAAGGACTGAAACAACAAAAGACAAGAAAACCAAAAACACATAAGGGTCAAAGAAAAAACAAATCTCCTTAATGAGCTTTCCAATTAGGGGGCCTTCCATTAAAAATGCCTTGGACTGCTTTAGTGTAATCGAAAGAAGTTGATGCCTTGGAAGTAGAGGCATTGTTGAAAGAGTTGTCAACAACATGAACGGTAGAGATGGCATTGCCAATATTGTGCGTAGTTACCTTATCCTTAGAACCTTGAGATAGGTACGGGGTGACCGAAATATGTGAAGTAGGCTGATGTACATTAACCCGGGGAAGAGTCTGCAATACAATCCTCAGATGTTGTTCATGCTCAGCCTCAGATTTAGAATATACAAAAATATAATCAATAAAAATAACCACAAATTGGTCCAGATATGGACGGAATACCCTCTGCATTAAATCCATGAATGCGGCGGGAGCATTAGTCAAGCCAAACGGCAGAACAACAGACTTATAATGGCCATAACGAGTTCTGAATGAAGTTTTAGGCACATCCTCTTTCTTGATCCTCAACTGATAATAACTCTGCCTCATATCAAATTTAGAGAATACCCTGAACCCTGCAACTGATCAAATAACTCCTCTATTAAAGGCAACAGATATTTGTTTTTGATAGTCACCTGGTTGAGACCCCGATAGTCAATACACAAGCGAAGAGATCCGTCCTTCTTTTTAACAAATAAGACTGATGCACCCCAAGGTGAAGAACTCGGCTTAATAAATCCCTTCTCAGGCAGACCCTGCAGCTGAACTTTCAATTCCTGCAATTCAGGTGGAGCCATTCTATATGGAGTTCTAGAGATAGGTGTAGTCCCTAGCAACAAGTCAATCACAAACTCTATCTCTCTATCAGGCGGTAACCCAGGTAACTCCTCAGGAAACACCCCCAGAAACTCACTCACAATAGGCACTTCATTTAATTTCAGCTTATCCGTGGGTTGATTAATCAAATAGGCCAAATAAGTATCATAACCTTTACTCAGCGTTTTAGTTGCCTTAATAGAAGAAATTATGCGAGTACCCGTAGACTTACGACTACCAACAATCTCAATTATGGGTTGATTTAGGCATTTCTAGCTTCACAATTTTTCTTCTACAATCTAGATAAGTGTAATATTCACCCAACCAGTCCATACCCAGAATTATTTCAAAATCCTTAAAAGGCAAGATAATCAAATCAATAGGAATGACTCGACCCCCAATACACAATTCACAGGCTTTACACACAGATTCAGTGAAAAACTTAGGGCCCATAGGTAGACCTATCTCAATCTTATAAGACAATTTATCAATTTTCAATGCAGAAGATTGTGCGCACATAGGTGTGATAAATAAATGTGTAGACCCGGAATCAATTAAAACTGTGACTGATTTATTATTGAGAAGAAAAGTACCTTCAAAAACTGCAGTCGTATCAGGAAGCTCTTCTGCATTTGATGAGATCCAGCCTTAAGTGTCCAAGTTCAATGAACCATTTATTTGGGTAAATTTTCTAGCAAAGATTCAAGTCAAGATTCTATTTTCAAGATTCAAGAACTTCAAGATTCTTCAAGAAGTTTCAAGAAGATTTGAAGATTTGGTCAAGATTTGATTTCTTTGTAGTTCTATCTTAGTTTTAGTTTTAGTTTAATTTGAATTATAGTTTATTGCCTAGAGTCCAATATGGAAAAAATTAGGTGTTCACACTAGGAAGGAGTCTTTCTTGGGCTCCAAGTCTACTTCTTTGACCTAGTTACTATTCACGTCTCTATTCATGTTAGGGTTTAGGAGTCCTTTTCCAAGCATGATACTTATTTGTTATTTCCTATATAAGGCAGACTTTCAAGATTAATAATAAGATGTTTTTGACTAAAAAAAAAAAGTCAGATTCCGAAATAGATTATTATGCTTGGTATTCTTGGTAAGTTCTAGGGACTTGAAGGAGAATACGAGAGGAAAAAGGCAGAGTGTGTGAGAATATTAGAGGGTAAAAGCAAAATTGAGTTGAGTGAAACACGTGAGGGAGTGAAATTTAATCATGTCTCAAAATCAAGCAGACAACATTAATGAAGGTGTTCAACAACCCGTTCGACAGAACTTACAGATGTAGGCATTGATGGGAGAGATGAGATGAATGATGATGGCTGAATTGGAGCAGACTCATGAGAGGTTGGATAGGGTAGAACAGAGGCTGGAAAGGGTGCATATGGCAATTAAGGTGGAGAAGTAATTGAAGAGGGGTGGTTCATGACCAAGGCCAGCCCCGCAACACTCAAGTGCATCACCTTGGAGGTCGAGTTACCCAAGAAAGGAGGAGAGTTCGACTACTTCCAAGGTCGAGCCCGAGCCCAAAACATCCACCCATGGCACAACTTCTCAAGGTAAAACAGCCCCTCCTAAAACTCGTTCTAGTGATATTAAATGCTTTAAATGTCAGGGACGAGGGCACATAGCTAGCCAATGTCCAAACAAGAAGGCAATGGTAGTTTTGGAAAGTGGGGAGATTGAGTTTGAAGATGAAACGCAATCTGATGACATGCCCATACTAGAGGACACCGAAGTAGAAGAAGAAGAAGAATTTGGGGCAGATTATGGGGAGATGCTTGGATTAGTAGCATGACGAGCTTTGAGCTTGCGAGCTAAAGAGGAGGAAGAAGTAGTGCAACGTGAGAACATCTTTCATACCCGCTGCCACGTGAAAGATAAGGTATGTAGTGTTATTATTGATGGTGGTAGTTGTACTAACGTTGCTAGTGCTTCAATGATTGACAAGCTAGGGCTCAAAACAATTAAGCATCCATGTCCATACAAGCTGCAATGGTTGAACGACTGTGGTGAGGTAAGGGTTACAAAACAGGTTGTGGTGTCGTTTCTCATTGGAAAACATGAGGATGAAGTATTGTGCGATGTGGTACCTATGCATGCTGGACATCTTCTTTTGGGAAGGCCATGGTAATTTGATCGACATGTGCAGCATGATGGCTTCACCAACAAGTACTCATTCATGTTCAATCAGCGGACAATCACTTTAGTTCCGATGACACCAAAACAAGTTTATGAGGATCAAGTGAGGTTACAAAAATTGAGTGATCAAAAGAACTTGAGTGAACAAAAGAATTTGAGTGATCAAAAGAATCAGAGAGAGCAAAAGAATGAGAGTGAAAAAAAGAGTAAGGCCGAATCGGGAGAGGTAGTAAAAAAAGAAAAGAATGCGGCCAAGGAGGAAAAAATAGAGGGAAAACAAAGAAATTTTTAGGCAAAAGCAAGTGAGGTTAAAAGATCTTTGATATCAAAACAACCAATGATTGTACTTATGTACAAAGAGGCTCTTTTAAACACTAACAAACTTGACTCTGCATTGCCTAGTGTTGTTGTTTCTCACTTGCAGGATTTTGAGGAAGTGTTTCCCGAGGACATACCACATGGTCTACCACCTAGGCTGGTCTTTGAACTTGGAGGATTTGAGGACAAATCCTTCTCAAGAGGGGGGGGAATGATGAGAATCAGCCTTAAGTCCAAGTTCAATGAACCATTTATTTGGGTGAATTTTCCACCAAAGATTCAAGTCAAGATTCTATTTTCAAGATTCAAGAACTTCAAGATTCTTCAAGAAGTTTCAAGAAGATTTGAAGATTTGGTCAAGATTTGATTTCTTTGTAATTCTATCTTAGTTTTTGTTTAATTTGAATTCTAGTTTATTGCCTAGAGTCCAATATGGACAAAATTAGGTGTTCACACTAGGAAGGAGTCTTTCTTGGGCTCTAAGAAAAGGAGACTTTCTTGGGCTCCAAGGAATGAAGTCTTTCTTGGGCTCCAAGTCTACTTCTTTGACCTAGTTACTATTCACGTCACTATTCATGTTAGGGTTTAGGAGTCCTTTTCCAAGCTTGATACTTATTTGTTATTGCCTATATAAGGCTGTTTTTTGTGATAATAAAGAAGACTTTTTGACTATTAAAATTGTGAGATTATTCTCCTTTGAGTTCTCCAAGAGACTCTTTCGAACTTATCAAGGGATTCCTTGTGGCATTCATCCTCGACTTATCAAGCGGATTTACATCTCTGTTTGTGGCGTCTTCACCATACCAAGGTTCTTGCTTTTTCTAAGCAACGGGTCGCGGTTTCTATCATTTTCACTATACCAAGGTTTATGCTTTGCTAAGCAACAGATCGCAGTTTCCATCATTCTTGAGTAGATCTTGGGTTTGTTTTACCATCTTGGTGTTGGGTCTCGGCACATGTTGACCAGGTTCGTATCAGTAATGATGAGAACCAGCCTTAAGCATCCAAGTTCAATGAACCATTTATTTGGGCGAATTTTCTAGCAAAGATTCAAGTCAAGATTCTATTTTCAAGATTCAAGAACTTCAAGATTCTTCAAGAAGTTTCAAGAAGATTTGAAGCTTTGGTCAATATTTGATTTCTTTGTAATTCTATCATAGTTTTAGTTTTAGTTTAATTTGAATTATAGTTTATCAGGTGTTCACACTAGGGAAAAGTATTTCTTGGGCTGCAAGTTAGGTGTTCACACTAGGAAGGAGCCTTTCTTGGGCTGAAAGTTTGCTTCACGTTACTATTCACATGAATAGTTAATAGGAGTCTTTCTTGGACTCCAATTCTACTTCTTTGACCTAGGTTACTATTCACGTTTTTCCTACTTGGGCTAGAGTTTAGGAGTCCTTTTCCAAGCAGGATACTTATTTGTTATTGCCTATATAAGGCTGTGTTTGTGATAATAAAGTAAGACAATTTTGATATTAAATTTGTGAGATTATTCTCCTCAAGTTCTCAAGAACTATTTTGAACTTATCAAGATTATTCTTGTGGCGTTCATCCTTGACTTATCAAACGGGTTTTCCATCCTCGTTTGTGGCATCTTCAACTATACCAAGGTTCTAGCTTTGCTAAGCATAGGGTCGCGGTTCCATCCAATCCTGAAAGGTGATACGAACCTGGTCAACATGTGCCAAGACCCAACACCAAGATTGGTAAAACAAACCCAAGATCTTTCAAGAATGGATGGAACCGCGACCCTTTGCCTAGCAAGACAAGAACCTTGGTATAGTGAATATGATGGAAACCGCGACCCGTTGCTTAGCAAAGCAAGAACCTTGGTATGGTGAAGACGCCACAAACGGGGATGGAAATCCGCTTGATAAGTCAAGGTTGAACACCACAAGGAATCCCTTGATAAGTTCGAAAGAGTCTCTTGGAGAACTCAAGGAGAATAATCTCACAATTTAATTTCAGAATTGTCTAACTTTATTATCACAAAAAGTGCCTTATATAGGCAATAACAAATAAGTATCCTGCTTGGAAAAGGACTCCTAAACCCTAGCCCAAGTAGGAAAAACGTGAATAGTAACTAGGTCAAAGGAAACAAACTTGGAGACCAAGAAAAGACTCCTATTAACTATTCACGTGAATAGTGACGTGAATAGTAACTAAAAAGGAAGCAAACTTGCAGCCCAAGAAAAGCTCCTTTCTAGTGTGAACACCTAATCTTGTAGCCCAAGAAAGTCTCTCTCCTAGTGTGAACACCTAAATTCGTCCATAGGAATTTAAACTAAAACTGAAAACTAAAACTAGGATAAAATTACAAAGAAATCAAATCTTGACTAAATCTTCAAATCTTCTTGAAACTTCTTGAAGATTCTTGAAGTTCTTGAATCTTGAAAATAGAATCTTGACTTGAATCTTTGCTGGAAAATTCATCCAAAAGGTTCAATGAATGTGGACGCCCAATTGGTTCATTGAATGTGGACGCTTCAATTGGTTCATTGAATGTGGATGGCTAGTTCGCATCATTCCCCCCCTCTTGAGAAGGATTTGTCCTCAAATCCACCAGGCTCAAAGATCATCCTTGGTGGTAGACCATGTGGTATGTCCTTAGGAAGCATTTCCTGAAAATCCTGTAAGAGAGAAACAACAACACTAGGCAATGCAAAGTCAAGCTGGTTAGTGTTTAAAAGAGCCTCTTTGTACATGAGTGCAATTATCGGCCGTCTTGAGATCAAAGCTCTCTTAACCTCACTTGCTTTTTCATAAAAATTTCTTTGTTTCCCCTCTGGTTTTACCGCCTTGGAAGAGTTCTTTTCTCTTTTTACTACCTCTCTAGCTTCAGCCTTGCTCATTTTCTTTTCACTCTCATTCTTTTCATCACTCAAATTCGTTTGTTCACTCAAGTTCTTTTGATCACTCAATTTTTGTAACCTCACTTGATCCTCATAAACTTGTTTTGGTGGCATTGGAACTAGAGTGATTGTCCACTGATTGAACATGAATGTGTACTTGTTGGTGAAGCCATCATACTGCACACATCGATCAAATTGCCATGGTCTTCCGAAGAGAAGATGTCCAGCATGCATAGGTACCACATCACATAACACTTCATCTTCATATTTCCCAATGCGAAACGGTACCACAACCTGTTTTGTAACCCCTACTTCACCACAATTATTCAGCCACTGCAGTTTGTATGGACGTGGGTGCTTAACTGTGTTGAGCCCTAGCTTTTCAACCATAGAAGCACTAGCAACATTAGTACAACTACCACCATCAATAATAACACTACATACCTTATCTTCCACGTGGCAGCGAGTATGAAAGATGTTCTCATGTTGCACTACTTCTTCTTCTTCTTCAGCTTGCAAGCTTAAGGGTCGTCGGGTCACTAGTCCAAGCAACTCTCCATAATCTGCCCCAAACTCTTCTTCAACCTCCGTGGTGTCTCTTAGTATAGGTATGTCATCAAAATGCATTTCGTCTTTGGACTCAATCTCACCATTCTCCGAGACTACCAATGCTTGCTTGTTTGGGCATTGGCTTCCAATGTGTCCCTGTCCCTGATATTTAAAACATTGAATCTCACTAGATCGAGTCATAGTAGAGGTTGTATTACCTTGAGAAGTCATGGCAATAGTGGATGGTTTGAGCTTGGGCTTGGGCTTGGCCTTGGAAGTAGACGGATTTTCTTCATCCTTTAGGTAACTCATCCTCCAAGGTGTAGGTGATGCACTCAAGTATTGTAGTACTTGTCTTGGTCGTGTACTACCCCTCTTGAGTTGCTTCTCCACTTTAATTGCTTTATGCACCAAATCCTCTAATTCCACATAATGATGCAGCTTTATAGTGTTAGCAATCTCTTGATTTAGCCCATTCAAGAATCTGGCGAAACGCAGGAATCTTCATCTTGATACTTCCTAAGTTGTTATCAACACGATCAAGGAAAGAGTGATCCGGAAGCCTATCTTGAGTGGGAAAAGAAGATGGAATTGGTTTTCGATTGCCACAACTATTCCGATTTGAGAAAGGTAAAACTTGCTGCAATTGAATTTACTGACTATGCTATTGTTTGGTGGAATCAATTGTGCATCAATAGGAGGCGGAATGGAGAGCGTCCTATTGCAACTTGGGATGAGATGAAGAGAGTGATGAGGCGACGATTTGTACCAAGTCATTACTATCGAGATTTATACCTCAAGCTGCAAGGTCTTCATCAAGGTAATAAGAGTGTTGATGAGTATTACAAAGAGATGGAGATGGCTATGATTAAAGCCAATGTGGAGGAAGATCGAGAGGCAACAATGGCCAGATTCTTGAATGGGCTAAATCAAGAGATTGCTAACACTATAAAGCTGCATCATTATGTGGAATTAGAGGATTTGGTGCATAAAGCAATTAAAGTGGAGAAGCAACTCAAGAGGGGTAGTACACGACCAAGACAATTCTGAAATTAAATTGTGAGATTATTCTCCTTGAGTTCTCCAAGAGACTCTTTCGAACTTATCAAGGGATTCCTTGTGGTGTTCAACCTTGACTTATCAAGCGGATTTCCATCCCCGTTTGTGGCGTCTTCACCATACCAAGGTTCTTGCTTTGCTAAGCAACGGGTCGCGGTTTCCATCATATTCACTATACCAAGGTTCTTGTCTTGCTAGGCAAAGGGTCGCGGTTCCATCCATTCTTGAAAGATCTTGGGTTTGTTTTACCAATCTTGGTGTTGGGTCTTGGCACATGTTGACCAGGTTCGTATCAGTTGGTAATCAGAGCTTAGGTTTATCAGGTTTGCCTATCCTTTTTTCTTGTTTTCTTGGTCAATTTTGTGTGTCTAGATTAGGTTTCAATTTTCTTTCTTGGTTCTTGATTGAGTCTTGCTTTCAATTCCTTTTCCTTGAATTCCTCGTTTTTAGTTGTGTCTAAATTCCATGTCTTGTTTTCTTTTCAATTCCGTTTCTTGTTTTCTTGCCAAATCCGTGTCTTGCTTCCAATTCGTTTTCTTGGTTGTGTCTTAATTCCGTTCTTGTTCTTTTAATTTCGTGTCTTGAGTCTTGTTCTCCGTTTCTTGAGTCTTGTCTTCAATTTTGTTTTCTTGCTGTCAATTTCGTTTCTTGTTTAGCTTTCAATTGGCCAAACCCTAGAATCTTGAATTAGGGTTTCTTGTGCTTCTAAATTTGAATTCTTGTGACTTGCTCATTGTGTTTCGTTTCTGGAAAATAAATAAAAAAAAAAAACAGAAAAGAAAGGTCAAGAAAAAGATCAAAAAAAAAAAAAAAATTTCGGAGCTGAAAAAAAAAAAAAAAAGCAAAACAGTGAACAGTAAAAAACTTTTTTTTTGTTGAATTAGCCTTCGTGGCCAAGCTTTTCTGAAGGGAAACGACGTTCTGAGCATAACCCACAGCCTAGCTGTGGGCACCACCCTCTTAGGGCCAAATTCCAACGTTTTCTATGAGTTTTGGTCATTTTTGTGTTTTAGAATAGGGTTTTTGCAACTTTCCTTATTTTTCTAGGTTTCCTTCTTCGAGTTTTATTCAAGTTTCTTTCTCTAACCTAATTTCCAGAGTCTTAGAGGTCTGAAAAAAAAAACAAAAAAAAAAGTCAGATTCCAAAATTGATTATTACGCTGCTTGGTATTCTTGGTAAGTTCTAGGGGCTTGAAAGAGAATACGATAGGAAAAAGGAAAAGTGTGTGAGATTATTAGAGGGTAAAAGCCAAGTGAGTTAACTGAAACACGTGAGGGAGTGAAATTCAATCATGGCTCATAATCAAGAGGATGACATCAATGTAGAAGGTCAACAACCCGTAGTCCCTAATTTGCAAATGCAAGCATTGATGGGGGAGATGAGACAAATGATGAGGGCTGAATTAGAACAAATACATGTGAGGTTGGATAGAGTAGAAGATAGAGCACAACGAAGGCAGCCACAAGTTGCTCAAAACGCACCAAGGAGAAACATGGTGCCAAGAAGGGAAGTTGAAGATGTTGATGAAGAGTTTGACAGAATTTCGGTGGGCAGCAATAGGCGACATGGTCGGGATAGAGATGCTAGGGATCGTGTTGATCGTGTTGATAACAACTTAGGAAGTATCAAGATGAAGATTCCTGCGTTTCAAGGAAAGAGTGATCCGGAAGCCTATCTTGAGTGGGAAAAGAAGATGGAATTGGTTTTCGATTGCCACAACTATTCCGATTTGAGAAAGGTAAAACTTGCTGCAATTGAATTTACTGACTATGCTATTGTTTGGTGGAATCAATTGTGCATCAATAGGAGGCGGAATGGAGAGCGTCCTATTGCAACTTGGGATGAGATGAAAAGAGTGATGAGGCGACGATTTGTACCAAGTCATTACTATCGAGATTTATACCTCAAGCTGCAAGGTCTTCATCAAGGTAATAAGAGTGTTGATGAGTATTACAAAGAGATGGAGATGGCTATGATTAAAGCCAATGTGGAGGAAGATCGAGAGGCAACAATGGCCGGATTCTTGAATGGGCTAAATCAAGAGATTGCTAACACTATAAAGCTGCATCATTATGTGGAATTAGAGGATTTGGTGCATAAAGCAATTAAAGTGGAGAAGCAACTCAAGAGGGGTAGTACACGACCAAGACAATTCTGAAATTAAATTGTGAGATTATTCTCCTTGAGTTCTCCAAGAGACTCTTTCGAACTTATCAAGGGATTCCTTGTGGTGTTCAACCTTGACTTATCAAGCGGATTTCCATCCCCGTTTGTGGCGTCTTCACCATACCAAGGTTCTTGCTTTGCTAAGCAACGGGTCGCGGTTTCCATCATATTCACTATACCAAGGTTCTTGTCTTGCTAGGCAAAGGGTCGCGGTTCCATCCATTCTTGAAAGATCTTGGGTTTGTTTTACCAATCTTGGTGTTGGGTCTTGGCACATGTTGACCAGGTTCGTATCAAAAGGTCTTGGGGTCGTTTGCCATATTTGGTGTTGGGTCGCATCACATGTTGGCGTGGTTCGTATCAGTTGGTAATCAGAGCTTAGGTTTATCAGGTTTGCCTATCCTTTTCTTGTTTTTTCTTAGTTAATTCTGTGAGTCTAGGTCTAGGTTTTAATTCATTTCTTCGTTCTTGATTGAGTCTTGTTTTTCAATTCTGTTTCTTGCTTTCAATTGGCCAAACCCTAGAAACCTGAACTAGGGTTTCTTGTGCTTCTAAATTTGAATTCTTGTGACTTGCTCATTGTGTTTCGTTTCTGGAAAAATCAAGAAAAGAAAAGAAGAGAGAAAAAAATAGTCAAGAAAAGACAGAAAAACAGAAAAAAAAAAATAGAGGCAGAAATTTTTTTTTTTGAATTATCCTTTGGGGCCAAACTTTTCTGAAGGAAAATGAAGTTCTGAGCATAACTCACTGCTTTGCAGTGAGCACCACCCTCTTTTGGCCAAATTCCATCGTTTACTAGGTGTTTTTGACATTTTGTGTGTTTTCGCATAGGTTTTTTTTTTTTTAACTTTTCTTATTCCTCTAGGTTTATTTTTGCTGTTTTGTCTTAATTCTTTTTTTTCTAATCTTGTTCCCACGTCTTAGAGTCCTTTTTTCCAAAACCTTTGTTTGTCAAAAAAAAAAAGAGAAAAAAATTCAGATTCCGTGATAGAATTGTTTTCACTGCTTGGTTCTTCTTGATAGTGTGATTAGTTTCAAACGAACTAAAAGGAGAATACGAGAGGAAAAAGGCTGAGTGTGTGAGATTATTAGAGGGTAAAAGCCAAGTGAGTTGAGTGGAACACGCGAGGGAGTGAAATTCAATCATGGCTCAAAATCAAGTGGACAACACCAATGATGGAAGTCAACAAGCCGCTGCTCCAAATTTACAGATGCAAGCTTTGTTGGGAGAGATGAGACGAATGATGAGAGCTGAATTTGAACAAATACATGAGAGGTGATACGAACCTGGTCAACATGTGCCCAGACCCAACACCAAGATTGGTAAAACAAACCCAAGACCTTTCAAGAATGGATGGAACCGCGACCCTTTGCCTAGCAAGACAAGAACCTTGGTATAGTGAATATGATGGAAACCGCGACCCGTTGCTTAGCAAAGCAAGAACCTTCGTATGATGAAGACGCCACAAACGGGGATGGAAATCCGCTTGATAAGTCAAGGTTGAACGCCACAAGGAATCCCTTGATAAGTTCAAAAGAGTCTCTTGGAGAACTCAAGGAGAATAATCTCACAATTTAATTTCAGAATTGTCTAACTTTTTTAATCACAAAAAGTGCCTTATATAGGCAATAACAAATAAGTATCCTGCTTGGAAAAGGACTCCTAAACCCTAGCCCAAGTAGGAAAAACGTGAATAGTAACTAGGTCAAAGGAAACAAACTTGGAGACCAAGAAAAGACTCCTATTAACTATTCACGTGAATAGTGACGTGAATAGTAACTAAAAAGGAAGCAAACTTGCAGCCCAAGAAAAGCTCCTTTCTAGTGTGAACACCTAATCTTGTAGCCCAAGAAAGTCTCTCTCCTAGTGTGAACACCTAAATTCATCCATAGGAAATTAAACTAAAACTGAAAACTAAAACTAGGATAAAATTACAAAGAAATCAAATCTTGACTAAATCTTCAAATCTTCTTGAAACTTCTTGAAGAATCTTGAAGTTCTTGAATCTTGAAAATAGAATCTTGACTTGAATCTTTGCTGGAAAATTCATCCAAATGGTGCAATGAATGTGGATGGCTGGTTCGCATCAAGAGGCTTGAACAAATATATAAGGTCAAGCCCGAGTCCAAACAATCCACCAATGCCACGACCTCCCAAGGTAAATCAGCTTCTACAACTCGATCTCATGATATTAGATGTTTTACATGTCAGGGATGGGGACATATAGCAAGCCAAAGCCCAAATAAGCGAGCAATGGTAGTTTTGGAAAGTGGGGAGATTGAATCCGAAGATGATACATATTCTGATGACATGCCCATACTAGAGGACATGATAGAGGGAGAAGAAGAGTTTGGGGCAGATTATGGAGAGATGATTGGACTAGTGGCACGACGAGCTTTGAGCTTGCAAGCTAAAGAGGAGGAAGAAGTAGTGCAACGTGAGAACATCTTTCATACCCGCTGCCACGTGAAAGATAAGGTATGTAGTATTATTATTGATGGTGGTAGTTGTACTAACGTTGCTAGTGCTTCAATGGTTGACAAGCTAGGGCTCACAACAATTAAGCATCCACGTCCATACAAGCTACAATGGTTGAACGATTGTGGTGAGGTAAGGGTTACAAAACAGGTTATGGTACTGTTTCGCATTGAAAAATATAAGGATGAAGTATTGTGCGATGTGGTACCTATGCATGCTGGACATCTTCTTTTGGGAAGGCCATGGCAATTTGATTGACGTGTGCAGCATGATGGCTTCACCAACAAGTACTCATTCATGTTCAATCAACGGACAATCACTCTAGTTCTGATGACACCAAAACAAGTTTATGAGGATCAAGTGAGGTTACAAAAATTGAGTGATCAAAATAACTTGAGTGATCAAAAGAATTTGAGTGATCAAAATAATTCGAGTGATCAAAAGAATTTGAGTGAGCAAAGGATAAAGAGCAAGGCCGAATCTGGAAAGTGATACGAACCACGCCAACATGTGACGCAACCTAACACCAAATATGGCAAACGACCCCAAGACCTTTCAGGATTGGATGGAACTGCGACCCTATGCTCAGCAAAGCTAGAACCTTGGTATAGTTGAGGACGCCACAAAAGAGGATGGACGTGGATGCTTAATTGTTGTGAGCCCTAGCTTGTCAACCATTGAAGCACTAGCAACGTTAGTACAACTACCACCATCAATAATAACACTACATACCTTATCTTTCACGTGGCAGCGGGTATGAAAGATGTTCTCACGTTGCACTATTTCTTCCTCCTCTTTAGCTTGCAAGCTCAAAGCTCGTCGTGCCACTAATCCAAGCATCTCTCCATAATCTGCCCCAAATTCCTCTTATTCACCTACTTCGGTGTCCTCTAGTATTGGCATGTCATCAGATTGCGTTTCATCTTCAAACTCAATCTCACCACTCTCCAAGACTACCAATGCTTGCTTGTTTGGGCATTGGCTTCCTATGTGTCCCCATCCCTGACATTTAAAACATCTAATCTCACTAGATCGAGTCATAGTAGAAGCTGATTTACATTGGGAGGTCGTGTCATTGGTGGATTGTTTGGAATCTGGCTTGACCTTATATATTCTTTCAAACCTCTCATGTATTTGTTCAAATTCAGCTCTCATCATCCGTCTCAACTCTCCCAAAAAAGCTTGCAACTGTAAATTCAGAACTGGTTGTTGAGCTTCTGCTTTTGTGTCATCCTCTTGATTATGAGCCATGATTGAATTTCACTCCCTCACGTGTTTCGCTCAACTTACTTTGGCTTTTACACTCTAATAATCTCATACACTTTGCCTTTTTCCTATCGTATTCTCCTTCAAGTCCCTAGAACTTACCAAGAATACCAAGCAGCGTAATAATCAATTTCGGAACCTGAATTTTTTTTTTCCAAACCTCTAAGACTCTGAAAACAAGGTTAGAGAAAGAAAATTGACCAAAACTCGAAGAAGGAAACCTAGAAAAATAAGGAAAGTTGAGAAAAATCTAATAGAAAACACAAAAACACCCAAAACTCATACTAAACGATGGAATTTGACCCTAAGCGGGAGGTGAGCTGTGGGTTATGCTCAGAACACCGTTTCCCTTCAGAAAAGCTTGACCACGAAGGCTAATTCAACAAAAACAAGTTTTTTTACTGTTTACTGTTTTTCGATTTTTAAGCTCCAAACTGTTTTTTTTTTTTTTTTCTCTCTCTCTCTCTCTCTCTTTCTTTCTTTTATTGACTTTTCAGAAACGAAAACAATGAGCAAGTCACAAGAATTCAAATTTAGAAGCACAAGAAAACGGAATTGAAGCAAGAAACGGATTTGATAAGAAAACAAGAAACGTAATTGAAAAGAAAACAAGACACAAAATTTAGACACAACTAAAAACTGAGGATTTCAAGAAAAAGGAATTGAAACAAGACTCAATCAAGAACCAAGAAAGAAAATTGAAACCTAACCTAGACACACGAAATTGACCAAGAAAACAAGAAAAAAAGGATAGGCAAACCTGATAAACCTAAGCTCCGATTACCAATTGGTATCATAGCCACTGTTTCTAAAGTCCATGAAATCACATGTATAGCCGAAGATCTAATCTTTAAAGTGTGTAAAATGGTCGTATCTTACGATTTTGCATTTATGCATATAAACATCTATCATTGTATACAACGGAACATGTAAGTAGAGCACTTTCTCTTAGCCTTGGCAGTTTTTATTTTTGGCTTTGAGGTTAGTTTTTGAGGAACGAGCTCCTTCATGTGTATTGTACGTTATATACAATGAATCATAGAACATGCAAGTAGAGCACTTTCTCCTAGCCTTGGCCGTTTTTATTTTTGGCTTTGAGTTTGTTTTTTTAGAGAAACAAGTTCCTTAATGTGTATTGTATAATGTATATGATAATAGTACATGCAATTTATGAGTTTACATGCATATTGGCAATGATGAGGACATCAAGGCTGCTAAGAATGTTCCAGATTCAATGCAAGTGCCAGTTGGTCCAGTGACAAGAGCTCGCGCTAAAAGGTTCAAGGAAGAGCTGAATAATTTGGTTGAGAAAGTTCTACAACAAGAGGAAAGTGTGTTGGCTAGTAGAGATGAAGAAAGGCTGGTGTTACTCCTCCAAGTAGATCCACAAGAAAGCCAACTAGGTGTCCACATTCATTGAACCTTTTGGATGAATTTTCCAGCAAAGATTCAAGAACTTCAAGATTCTTCAAGAAGTTTCAAGAAGATTTGAAGATTTAGTCAAGATTTGATTTCTTTGTAATTTTATCCTAGTTTTAGTTTTCAGTTTTAGTTTAATTTCCTATGGACGAATTTAGGTGTTCACACTAGGAGAGAGACTTTCTTGGGCTACAAGATTAGGTGTTCACACTAGAAAGGAGCTTTTCTTGGGCTGCAAGTTTGCTTCCTTTTTAGTTACTATTCACGTGAATAGTTAATAGGAGTCTTTTCTTGGTCTCCAAGTTTGTTTCCTTTGACCTAGTTACTATTCACGTTTTTCCTACTTGGGCTAGGGTTTAGGAGTCCTTTTCCAAGCAGGATACTTATTTGTTATTGCCTATATAAGGCACTTTTTGTGATAATAAAGTTAGACAATTCTGAAATTAAATTGTGAGATTATTCTCCTTGAGTTCTCCAAGAGACTCTTTCGAACTTATCAAGGGATTCCTTGTGGCGTTCAACCTTGACTTATCAAGCGGATTTCCATCCCCGTTTGTGGCGTCTTCACCATACCAAGGTTCTTGCTTTGCTAAGCAACGGGTCGCGGTTTCCATCATATTCACTATACCAAGGTTCTTGTCTTGCTAGGCAAAGGGTCGTGGTTCCATCCATTCTTGAAAGGTCTTGGGTTTGTTTTACCAATCTTGGTGTTGGGTCTGGGCACATGTTGACTAGGTTTGTATCAGTTGGTATCAGAGCTTAGGTTTATCAGGTTTGCCTATCCTTTTCTTGTTTTTCTTGGTTAATTCCTTGAGTCTAGGTCTAGGTTTTAATTCCTTTCTTCGTTCTTGATTGTGTCATGCTTCCAATTCGTTTTCTTGGTTATGTCTTGATTCCGTTCTTGTTCTTTTAATTTCGTGTCTTGAGTCTTGTTCCCCGTTTCTTGAGTCTTGTCTTCAATTTTGTTTTCTTGCTTTCAATTTCGTTTCTTGTTAAGCTTTCAATTGGCCAAACCCTAGAATCTTGAATTAGGGTTTCTTGTGTTTCTAAATTCGAAGTCTTGGTTACTTTCTCATTGTCTTTGTTTCTGAAAATCAAGAAAAGAACATCAAGAAAGAAAAGAAACTTCAAGAAAAGAAAAAAAAAATTCGGAGCTGAAAAAAAAAAAAAAAAGGCAAAATAGTGAACAGTAAAAAACTTGTTTTTGTTGAATTAGCCTTCGTAGCCAAGCTTTTCTGAAGGGAAACGATGTTCTGAGCATAGGGTTTTTGCAACCACCCTCTTAGGGCCAAATTCCAACGTTTGCTATGAGTTTTGGGCATTTTTGTGTTTTAGAATAGGGTTTTTGCAACTTTCCTTATTTCTCTAGGTTTCCTTCTTTGAGTTTTATTCAAGTTTCTTTCTCTAACCTTGTTTCCAGAGTCTTAGAGGTCTAAAAAAAAATCATCAAATTTCGAAAAAAAAAAAGTAATACGCTACTTTAGTGCCTATCTTGGTACTCTTGATTAGTTCTAGGGAACTTGAAGGAGAATACGAGAGGAAAGAGGTTGAGTGCGTGAGATTAATAGAGGGTAAAAGCCAAATTGAGTTGAGTGAAACACGTGAGGGAGTGAAAATTAATCATGTCTCAAAATCAAGCAGACAACATTAATGAAGGTGTTCAACAACCCGTTGGACAGAACTTACATATGCAGGCATTGATGGGAGAGATGAGACGAATGATGAGGGCTGAATTGGAGCAGATTCATGAGAGGTTGGATAAGGTAGAACAGAGGCCGGAAAGGGTGCAACCACAAGTTGGTCCGAATGTACCCAGGAGGAACAGAATGCGGCAAAGAGTGGAAGATGTTGAAGATGTTGATGAGATCGATGAGGAAGGTTTAGATGAAGAGTTTGACAGAATTTCGGTGGGCAGCAATAGGCGACATGGTCGGGATAGAGATGCTAGGGATCGTGTTGATCATGTTGATAACAACTTAGGAAGCATCAAGATGAAGATTCCTGCATTTCAAGGAAGGAGTGATCCGGAAGCCTATCTTGAGTGGGAAAAGAAGATTGAGTTGGTGTTTGATTGCCACAACTATTCTGAGTTGAAAAAGGTAAAACTTGCTGCAATTGAATTTACTGATTATGCTATTGTGTGGTGGGATCAATTGTGTCTCAATAGGAGGCGGAATGGAGAACATCCTGTGGAAACTTGGGATGAGATGAAGAGAGTGATGAGGAGGCGATTTGTACCCAGTCATTACTATAGGGACTTATACCTCAAGCTGCAAGGACTTCATCAAGGTAATAAAAGTGTGGATGATTATTACAAAGAGATGGAGATGGCTATGATTAGAGCCAATGTAGAGGAAGATCGAGAGGCAACAATGGCTAGGTTTCTGAATGGGCTGAATCGAGAAATTGCCAACACCATTGAGTTGCATCATTATGTTGAGTTAGAAGATTTGGTGCATATGGCAATTAAGGTGGAGAAGCAATTGAAGAGGGGTAGTTCACGACCAAGACCAGCCCTGCAACACTCAAGTGCATCACCTTGGAGGTCGAGCTACCCAAGAAAGGAGGATAGTTCGTCTATTTCCAAGGTCAAGACCGAGACCAAAACATCCACCCATGCCACGACTTCTCAAGGTAAAATAGCCCCTCTTACAACTCGTTCTAGTGATATTTTGCTTTAAATGTCAGGGACGAGGGCACATAGCTAGCCAATGTCCAAACAAGAGAGCAATGATAGTTTTGGAAAGTGGGGAGATTGAGTCTGAAGATGAAACGCAATCTGATGACATGCCAATACTAGAGGACACCGAAGTAGGTGAAGAAGAGGAATTTGGGGCAGATTATGGAGAGATGCTTGGATTAGTGGCACGACGAGCTTTGAGCTTGCAAGCTAAAGAGGAGGAAGAAGTAGTGCAACGTGAGAACATCTTTCATACCCGCTGCCACGTGAAAGATAAGGTATGTAGTGTTATTATTGATGGTGGTAGTTGTACTAATGTTGCTAGTGCTTCAATGGTTGACAAGCTAGGGCTCACAACAATTAAGCATCCACGTCCATACAAGCTACAATGGTTGAACGATTGTGGTGAGGTAAGGGTTACAAAACAGGTTGTGGTACCGTTTCGCATTGGGAAATATGAGGATGAAGTGTTGTGTGATGTGGTACCTATGCATGCTGGACATCTTCTCTTGGGAAGACCATGGCAATTTGATCGACGTGTACAACATGATGGCTTCACCAACAAGTACTCATTCATGTTCAATCAACGGACAATCACTCTAGTTCCAATGACACCAAAACAAGTCTATGAGGATCAAGTGAGGTTACAAAAATTGAGTGATCAAAATAACTTGAGTGATCAAAAGAATTTGAGTGAGCAAAAGATTGAGAATGAAAAGAACAAAAGCAAGGCCGAATCTGGAAAGGTAGTGAGGAGAGAAAAGAATTCGGCCAAGGAGGTAAAAACAGAGGGAAAACAAAGAAATTTTTATGCAAAAGCAAGTGAGGTTAAGAGAGCTTTGATTTCAAAAAGACCAATGATTGTACTTATGTACAAAGAGGCTCTTTTAAACACTAACCAACTTGACTCTGCATTGCCTAGTGTTGTTGTTTCTCTCTTGCAGGACTTTGAGGAAGTGTTTCCCGATGAGATACCACATGGTCTACCACCTTTTCGAGGAATTGAACATCAGATAGATTTCGTACGTGGAGCCTCAATTCCAAATCGTCCAGCTTATAGGAGCAATCCAGAGGAGACGAAGGAGCTTCAAAGGCAAGTCGAAGAGTTGCTGGAGAAAGGGTACGTGAGAGAAAGCATGAGTCCTTGTGCAGTTCCTGTAATTTTAGTGCCTAAGAAGGATGGGACATGGAGGATGTGTGTTGATTGCAGAGCCATCAATAACATAACGGTTAAGTATAGACATCCTATTCCTCGCTTAGATGATATGTTAGATGAATTGCATGGTTCTTGTGTGTTTTCTAAAATTGATCTTAAAAGTGGATATCATCAGATAAGAATGAAAGAATGAGATGAATGGAAAACAGCGTTTAAAACTAAATATGGATTGTATGAGTGGTTAGTTATGCCTTTTGGACTAACTAATGCACCTAGTACTTTCATGCGCTTAATGAATCATGTTTTGCGTGCTTTCATTGGTAAGTTTGTTGTTGTTTATTTTGATGATATTCTGGTTTATAGCAAGAGTTTGCATGAACATGTCTCACATTTAAATTCAGTTTTGGATGTGCTTAGGAAGGAGAAGTTGTATGCTAACCTCAAAAAGTGTACTTTTTGCACCGATAAGCTTGTTTTCCTAGGTTTTGTTGTTAGTGCTAAAGGTATTGAGGTTGATGATGAGAAGATCAAAGCCATCCAAGAGTGGCCAACCCCCTCAACTGTAGGTGATGTTAGAAGTTTCCATGGACTTGTTGGTTTTTACAGGAGGTTCGTGAAAGATTTTAGCACCATTGCAGTACACTCACTGAAGTTATCAAGAAAAACGTTGGGTTCAAATGGGGTGAAGATCAAGAGAAGGCGTTTCAGCTTATTAAATACAAGCTTACTCATGCTCCTTTACTTGCTTTACCTAACTTTACTAAAACGTTTGAAATTGAATGTGATGCCTTAGGTGTAGGTGTAGGCGATGTTCTTATGCAGGAAGGAAGACCCCTTGCATACTTTAGTGAGAAGCTCAGTGGGGCTGCACTTAACTACCCTACCTATGACAAAGAGTTGTATGCTTTGGTTCAAGCTTTGGAGACATGGCAGCACTACCTATGGCCAAAGGAGTTTGTAATTCGTACAGATCATGAATCCTTGAAGCATTTAAAGGGTCAACACAAGCTGAATAAGAGACATGCTAGGTGGGTTGAGTTCATTGAGACTTTTCCATATGTCATTCGTTATAAACAAGATAAGGAAAATGTGGTTGCAGATGCATTGTCAAGAAGGTATGCCTTAATCTCTACTCTTGATGCTAAATTTCTTGGCTTTGAGCATATCAAGGACCTTTATGAAGGTGACCACGACTTTAGTGAAGTTTATAGGGCTAGTGAGAAATCTGCAGAAGGTAAGTTTTATAGGCATAAAGGGTTTTTATTTAGAGAAAATAAGTTGTGTGTGCCTAATTGTTCTTTAAGAGACTTGTTAGTTCAGGAATCCCATGGTGGTGGTTTAATGGGACACTTTGGAGTCGCTAAAACCTTAGATATTTTGCAAGAGCACTTTTATTGGCCACACATGAAAAGGGATATTGAGAGGACTTGTGGAAGATGTGTTACTTGTAGGCAAGCTAAGTCTAGGATTCAGCCACATGGATTGTACACGCCACTACCTATTCCTAGTTCACCTTGGATTGATATTTCAATGGATTTTGTTTTGGGTTTACCTAGGAGTAGGCGTGGAAGGGATTCAATTTTTGTTGTTGTGGATAGATTTTCTAAGATGGCTCATTTTATCCCTTGTCATAAGACTGGCGATGCTTCTAATGTTGCAGATTTGTTCTTCAGGGAGATTGTTAGGTTGCATGGTATGGCTAGGACAATTATTTCAGATCGTGATGCTAAGTTCTTAAGTTACTATTGGAAGACTTTGTGGGGGCAAGCTAGGGACAAAACTTTTGTTTTCTACAACTTGTCATCCTCAAACTGATGGTCAAACAGAAGTAGTTAATAGGACTTTATCTTCATTATTGAGGGCTATCATAAGTAAGAACATTAAGACTTGGGAAGATTGTTTACTACATGTTGAGTTTGCATATAATCGTACTGTTCATTCTGCTACTAAGCTTTCACCTTTTGAAATTGTTTATGGTTTTAATCCTTTAACTCCTTTGGATTTATCACCTTTACCTGTGTCTGAGCATGTGAACTTAGATGGTAAGAAGAAGGCAGAATTTGTGAAACAACTCCATGAGCAACCACGCCTCAACATAGAGAGAAGAACTGAGCAATATATCAAGCAAGCTAACAAGGGACATCGCAAGCTGGTCTTTGAGCCTGGAGATTGGGTGTGGGTACACATGAGGAAAGAAAGATTTCCAGCACAACGACGTTCTAAGTTGCTACCTAGAGGAGATGGTCCTTTTCAAGTCCTCGAGCGGATCAATGATAATGCCTACATACTTGATTTTCCAGGTGAGTACAGTGTTAGTGCTACTTTCAATGTTACTGATTTAAGTCCTTTTGATGTAGGTGACGATTTGAGGGCAAATCCTTCTCAAGAGGAGGGGAATGATGAGGACATCAAGGCTGCTAAGAATGTTCCAGATTCAATGCAAGTGCCAGTTGGTCCAGTGACAAGAGCTCACGCTAAAAGGTTCAAGGAAGAGCTGAATAATTTGGTTGAGAAAGTTCTACAACAAGAGGAAAGTGTGTTGGCTAGTAGAGATGAAGAAAGGCTGGTGTTACTCCTCCAAGTAGATCCACAAGAAAGCCAACTAGGCATCCACATTCATGGAACCTTTTGGATGAATTTTCCAGCAAAGATTCAAGTCAAGATTCAAGAACTTCAAGATTCTTCAAGAAGTTTCAAGAAGATTTGAAGATTTAGTCAAGATTTGATTTCTTTGTAATTTTATCCTAGTTTTAGTTTTCAGTTTTAGTTTAATTTCCTATGGACGAATTTAGGTGTTCACACTAGGAGAGAGACTTTCTTGGGCTACAAGATTAGGTGTTCACACTAGAAAGGAGCTTTTCTTGGACTGCAAGTTTGCTTCCTTTTTAGTTACTATTCACGTCACTATTCACGTGAATAGTAAATAGTGAATAGGAATCTTTTCTTGGTCTCCAAGTTTGTTTCCTTTGACCTAGTTACTATTCACGTTTTTCCTACTTGGGCTAGGGTTTAGGAGTCCTTTTCCAAGCAGGATACTTATTTGTTATTGCCTATATAAGGCACTTTTTGTGATAATAAAGTTAGACAATTCTGAAATTAAATTGTGAGATTATTCTCCTTGAGTTCTCCAAGAGACTCTTTCGAACTTATCAAGGGATTCCTTGTGGCGTTCAACCTTGACTTATCAAGCGGATGTCCATCCCCGTTTGTGCCGTCTTCACCATACCAAGGTTCTTGCTTTGCTAAGCAACGGGTCGCGGTTTCCATCATATTCACTATACCAAGGTTCTTGTCTTGCTAGGCAAAGGGTCGCGGTTCCATCCATTCTTGAAAGGTCTTGGGTTTGTTTTACCAATCTTGGTGTTGGGTCTAGGCACATGTTGACCAGGTTCGTATCAGGCAAGATGTTGCTAATGGGTATTAAAGATTAGATGACTGTGTTATCTTTTGTATGTGATGCATAAGATATATGTACTAGCTTGTTTGTTTAGCTTAGATTGTATATTCAATATGCATGATCTTGGCTTTATGTGTAATACCCGAGCCCAGAACATAAAATTTTTCTGTTTCTTTTTTTGAAAATTATATTTTTCCTATATTTCATGATATTTAAATGTTATTCGTTCATCGTCGCAGAATGCATCGCATGACGTGAGTGATAGCTAGAAAATGATTTCTAGTCCTTAGCAAATAGTAAAAATAGTGTTTATAGTATTTAGTATTTTAGTTTTTTTAGTGTTTTAGTTGATAGTTTAGTAGGATGGTAGTTTATGCCTTGTTTTAACTTAAATTGCCTACAAATAAACTAGCATTGACTAAGGACCAAGACCATTGACCTTTTGACTTTGAGTTATCATCTTTTATATGCATAACATACAAAAAAAGACAAAACAAAAGCTGAAAAAAGAAGGAGAAGGCCAAAACTTCAAGGAGAAAGAAAAAAAAAAAACCTTTCAACTCCATTTCATCAAATCTTCGCGTAAGGTTGCTTAGGATCAATTCCGGGGCTTTCAACATTACTTTCCTAGTGTCTAGTAGTGGCTAAGGTGAGGGATCATCGTTATTTTCGCATTTGAATATATTGTATCTAAACTTTAATTTTTGGGATTTATGCGTAGAACGTTATTCTGATCATTTTATTGCTTGGAAAATGTTCCTTGATGATTGTAGAACATGTATTTGTGAGTTTTTAGCATTTTCTGCAGTTGAATTTGGCTAATGCAATATTGGATGACAATGGAATAGTAAATTGTGAATAGTAAAACCCTCGTTTTATAATCTTGTTCTGAATTTCGTTCTTTTGATGTGGAAAGATACTAGACATGCTAAAATGCTTAAATGTATAGTTTATTTGGGTTGTGCAATGGAAAAATGGAGAAAAATGCCTTGGTACATGTTGGGATCATTTTGGTCGAGTTTGGTGTTTCCTCATTTTGCGTGATGACATTGTCTCGGGAGGCCATGGAAGCACTTTTGGTGCGGTTATGTCATTGGTTGGTGATGAGGACATCAAGGCTATACAAATCGTTCAAGAAAGAGCCACAAAAGAGCCAGGAATTAGACGTCCACATTCGTTGAACCGTCCACATTCATTGAATCGTCCAAGTTCAATGAACCATTTATTTGGGCGAATTTTCCAGCAAAGATTCAAGTCAAGATTCTATTTTCAAGATTCAAGAACTTCAAGAAGTTTCAAGAAGAGTCGAAGATTTAGTCAAGATTTGATTTCTTTGTAATTCTATCCTAGTTTTAGTTTTCAGTTTTAGTTTAATTCCCTATGGACGAATTTAGGTGTTCTAACTAGGAAAGAGACTTTCTTGGGTTGCAAGATTAGGTGTTCACACTAGAAAGGAGCTTTTTCTTGGGCTGCAAGTTTGCTTCCTTTTTAGTTACTATTCACGTCACTATTCACGTGAATAGTTAATAGGAGTCTTTTCTTGGTCTCCAAGTTTGTTTCCTTTGACCTAGTTACTATTCACGTTTTTCCTACTTGGGCTAGGGTTTAGGAGTCATTTTCCAAGCAGGATACTTATTTGTTATTGCCTATATAAGGCACTTTTTGTGATAATAAAGTTAGACAATTCTGAAATTAAATTGTGAGATTATTCTCCTTGAGTTCTCCAAGAGACTCTTTCGAACTTATCAAGGGATTCCTTGTGGCGTTCAACCTTGACTTATCAAGCGGATTGCCATCCCCGTTTGTGGCGTCTTCACCATACCAAGGTTCTTGCTTTGCTAAGCAACGGGTCGCGTTTTCCATCATATTCACTATACCAAGGTTCTTGTCTTGCTAGGCAAAGGGTCGCGGTTCCATCCATTCTTGAAAGGTCTTGGGTTTGTTTTACCAATCTTGGTGTTAGGTCTGGGCACATGTTGACCAGGTTCGTATCAGTTGGTAATCAGAGCTTAGGTTTATCAGGTTTGCCTATCCTTTTTTCTTGTTTTCTTGGTCAATTTCGTGTGTCTAGGTTAGGTTTCAATTTTCTTTCTTTGTTCTTGATTGAGTCTTGTTTCAATTCTTTTTCTTGATTCCTCATTCTTGCTAGTTTTTTTCAATTTCGCGTCTTGAGTCTTGTTCTCCGTTTCTTGAGTCTTGTCTTCAATTTTGTTTTCTTGCTTTAAATTTCGTTTCTTGTTAAGCTTTCAATTGCCCAAACCCTAGAATCTTGAATTAGGGTTTTCTTGTGCTTCTAAATTTGAATTCTTGTGACTTGCTCATTGTTTTCGTTTCTGAAAAGTCAAGAAAAGAACATCAAGAAAGAAAAGAAACTTCAAGAAAAGAAAAAAAAAAAAAAGGCAAAATAGTGAACAGTAATAAAACTTGTTTTTGTTGAATTAACCTTCGTGGCCAAGCTTTTCTGAAGGGAAACGACGTTCTGAGCATAACCCACAGAAAAGTTGTGGGCACCACCCTCTTAGAGCCAAATTCCAACGTTTTCTATGAGTTTTGGGCATTTTTGTGTTTTAGAATAGGGTTTTTGCAACTTTCCTTATTTTTCTAGGTTTCCTTCTTTGAGTTTTATTCAAGTTTCTTTCTCTAATCTTGTTTCCAGAGTCTTAGAGGTCTAAAAAAAAAATCATCAAATTTCGAAAAAAAAAAGTAATACGCTGCTTTAGTGCCTATCTTGGTACTCTTGATTAGTTCTAGGGAACTTGAAGGAGAATACGAGAGGAAAAAGGCAGAGTACGTGAGATTAATAGAGGGTAAAAGCCAAATTGAGTTGAGTGAAACACGTGAGGGAGTGAAAATTAATCATGTCTCAAAATCAAGCAGACAACATTAATGAAGGTGTTCAACAACCCGTTGGACAGAACTTACAGATGTAGGCATTGATGGGAGAGATGAGACGAATGATGAGGGTTGAATTGGAGCAGATTCATGAGAGGTTGGATAGGGTAGAACAGAGGCCGGAAAGGGTGCAACCACAAGTTGGTCCGAATGTACCCAGGAGGAACAGAATGCGGCAAAGAGTGGAAGATGTTGAAGATGTTGATGAGATCGATGAGGAAGGTTTAGATGAAGAGTTTGATAGAATTTCGGTGGGCAGCAATAGGCGACATGGTCGGGATAGAGATGCTAGGAATCGTGTTGATAACAACTTAGGAAGCATCAAGATGAAGATTCCTGCGTTTCAAGGAAGGAGTGATCCTGAAGCATATCTTGAGTGGGAAAAGAAGATAGAGTTGGTTTTTGATTGTTACAACTATTCCGAACTGAAAAAGGTAAAACTTGCCACAATTGAATTTACTGATTATGCTATTGTATGGTGGGATCAGTTGTGCATCAATAGGAGGCAGAATGGAGATCATCCAATTGCAACTTGGGATGAGATGAAGAGGGTGATGAGGAGGCGATTTGTACCTAGTCATTACTATAGAGATTTATACCTCAAGCTGCAAGGTCTTCATCAAGGTAATAAAAGTGTTGATGAGTATTACAAAGAGATGGAGATGGCTATGATTAGAGCCAATATAGAGGAAGATCAGGAGGCGACAATGGCTAGATTTTTGAATGGGTTGAATCGAGAGATTGCTAACACCATCGAGTTGTATCATTATGTGGAATTAAAGGATTTGGTGCATATGGCGATTAATGTGGAGAAGCAACTCAAGAGGGGTGGTACACGACCAAGACAAGCACCACAATACTTGAGTGCATCACCTTCACCTTGAAGGACGAGTTACCCAAAGGATGAAGAAAATCCGTCTACTTCCAAGGCCAAGCCCGAGCTCAAACCATCCACTATTGCCATGACCTCTCAAGGTAATACAACCTCTACTATGACTCGATCTAGTGAGATTCAATGTTTTAAATGTCAGGGACGAGGACACATAGCAAGCCAATGCCCAAACAAGCGAGCAATGGTAGTCTTGGAAAGTGGTGAGATTGAATCTGAAGACAAAACATATTCTGATGACATGCCCATACTAGAGGACACCGCAATGGGAGCAGAGGAGTTTGGGGCGAATCATGGAGAGATGCTTGGACTAGTGGCACAACGAGCCTCAAGCCTGCAAGTTAAAAAAGAGGAAGAGATAGCACAACGTGAGAACATCTTTCACACTCGTTGCCATGTGAAAGACAAGGTAGGTAGTGTTATTATTGATGGTGGTAGTTGCACTAACTTTGGTAGTTCTTCCATGGTTGAAAAGCTAGGGCTCATAATAATTAAGCATCCACGTCCATACAAGCTGCAATGGTTGAATGATTGTGGTGAGGTAAGGGATACAAAACAGGTTGTGGTGCCATTTCGCATTGGAAAATATGATGATGAAGTATTGTGTGATGTGGTACCTATGCATGCTAGACATCTTCTCTTAGGAAGACTGTGGCAATTTGATCGATGTGTGCAGCATGATGGCTTCACCAACAAGTATTCATTTGTATTTGGTCAGCGGACAATCACCCTAGTTCTGATGACACCAAAACAAGTCTATGAGGATCAAGTGAGGTTGCAAATATTGAGTGAACAAAAGAATATGAGAGAGCAAAAGAATGAGAGTGAAAAGAAAGAGAGCAAAAGTGAAGCTGGAGCAGTAGTAAAAAGAGAAAAGAGCTTTTCCAAGGAGGTAAAAACAGAAGGAAAACAAAGAAATTTCTATGAAAAAACAAGTGAGATTAAGAGAGCTTTGATGACAAAACGGCCAATGAATGTGCTCATGTGCAAGAAGGCTCTTTTAAACACTAACCAACTTGACTCTGCATTGCCTAGTGATGTTATTTCTCTTTTGCAGGATTTTGAGGAAGTGTTTCCCTAGGACATACCAGATGGTCTACCCCCTAGGCTAGTCTTTGAACCTGGAGGATTTGAGGACAAATCCTTCTCAAGAGAGGGGGAATGATGAGGACATCAAGGCTATACAAATCGTTCAAGAAAGAGCCACAAAAGAGCCAGGAATTAGACGTCCACATTCGTTGAACCGTCCACATTCATTGAATCGTCCAAGTTCAATGAACCATTTATTTGGGCGAATTTTCCAGCAAAGATTCAAGTCAAGATTCTATTTTCAAGATTCAAGAACTTCAAGAAGTTTCAAGAAGAGTCGAAGATTTAGTCAAGATTTGATTTCTTTGTAATTCTATCCTAGTTTTAGTTTTCAGTTTTAGTTTAATTCCCTATGGACGAATTTAGGTGTTCTAACTAGGAAAGAGACTTTCTTGGGTTGCAAGATTAGGTGTTCACACTAAAAAGGAGCTTTTTCTTGGGCTGCAAGTTTGCTTCCTTTTTAGTTACTATTCACGTCACTATTTACGTGAATAATTAATAGGAGTCTTTTCTTGGTCTCCAAGTTTGTTTCCTTTGACCTAGTTACTATTCAAGTTTTTCCTACTTGGGCTATGGTTTAGGAGTCCTTTTCCAAGTAGGATACTTATTTGTTATTGCCTATATAAGGCACTTTTTTGTGATAATAAAGTTAGACAATTCTGAAATTAAATTGTGAGATTATTCTCCTTGAGTTCTCCAAGAGACTCTTTCGAACTTATCAAGGGATTCCTTGTGGCATTCAACCTTGACTTATCAAGCGGATTGCCATCCCCGTTTGTGGCGTCTTCACCATACCAAGGTTCTTGCTTTGCTAAGCAACGGGTCGCAGTTTCCATCATATTCACTATACCAAGGTTCTTGTCTTGCTAGGCAAAGGGTCGCGGTTCCATCCATTCTTGAAAGGTCTTGGGTTTGTTTTACCAATCTTGGTGTTGGGTCTGGGCACATGTTGACCAGGTTCGTATTAGTTGGGTGTTTGGTTAGGGTAGCTGTAGTTCAAACGAACAAAGGAAAAAATCAGGGCTTTGCGGGAAATCTAGGTTAAAGTAGGGTTTTTTGGCTTCTAGTTGTGCCTTATAGTGTCCTCCTAGGTTGAATGGTGAAGTCGGTTTCCAAACCTCATGACTCATTTAGAAGTAGTAGCATTTTGAAAGTTGGGGTCGTTTTGTGTTTTGTTGGTTTTTATAATGCTTTGTTTTTAGAATGCTTATTGTTGCTTATTATGCTTGTTATAGTTGTTTATGATTGAAATGTATACCAATTGTTCCTATTGTATACGAGGGTAGCCTAATTTGTTATTCTCCCACGTGTGGCTCAATCGCTCGATTCTTGCATAGTATATTGTATTGCATCCATAGAGTCAGGCACCGGTGTGATGAGCCTCTCTAGGTAGCCTCGGGTTGCCAGGGTTGGTTGCTCTAGCACTGTGTCCTATTTGCTTTCTTGCTTGGCTTGCCGCCCAGGGAGATTTGGGTCGTAGTTTTGACTGGGTACTTCCGTAGTATTCCAAACTGAAGTTATAAGGTGGTTGGGCTAGCACGTCGTCATCGAAATCGTGATTGAGGTTGCTTGTGGAAAGTGAATCGTATCCTTTAATTGAGTGGTTATAGCCTTAGTGCTTATAATGCTTGTCTTGATTAAAGGTGTTGGCTTAGCTTTGTTTTTTTTTTTTTTTTGTTAATTCAGTGTTTATTGAATCCAAAAAAAGGCAGTACATGGTACAATTGGAAACAGCTTGGCCGTAGGCCATTACAAAGAAAAGAAATTGCAAATGCAGAAAATATCATCAGATAACAAAAATTGATCATGAGAAACAAACTGAAAATGATCAACTAAAAATCGACCCCATTAGGGGGTTCTCCATCAGAATAGTCCTCAAAAGCTTGGGATTGATCTATTTGATGAGCGGGACTTGAGAAGGACTGGACAATATCCTTGTGTGCTTTGTCACGTGCTTTGGAATCGAACTTGCTTTTAGCATGAGTATTGAAATTATCTGAAGACTTCCTGCCTCTTTGGGCAAAAATAGCTTGAGCATTCCTATAAGCTTTTTGAGGATACTTTGGATTTTTCCTTGCATGATCCACAAATTTACCAGAAGTGGAGATAGTTGCATTATTATTTGCAATATTTTCTTGACTTATTGAGACAACACCAGGGTCAATGGTACCAATCTCAGGGTTAACTGAGAAAACATCAAATCTATTATTCGTTGGGGCAGTTGTAGTCAAGGATGGCTTGGTTTTGTTCTTTTGAACTTTGCCAGCAGTCTTCCACTCATTCTTTTTGGGGGGTTGGGTAACTTTTGCATTTGCAACTGGATCTGGTAAGGTTTCCTTGGGGATGGCAGTACAGGACACCTCATTATGACCAAAAATTTTGCAATGGGAGCATTTCTTTGGTTTCCAAGTGTACTCAATTTGAACTTCAGCCAGAGATCCATTGAGAAGTTTCACAAGAGTTGATTTAGGAAAATGTTTTTCGATATTCATTTCGGTGCAAACTCGAGCATACCCCAAGTGCTGATGAGAAGCAGTAAGGGAATCCATTTGAAGGGGAATCCCAATGGTGCTGGCCAAAAAACTGAGACCCTCTTGATTCCATAGGTCCAATGGAACGTCATTTAGTTTAAGCCAGATGACCCTATTGCATTGCAGATTAATCAGCTGAGTACCCGGAGTCCAGCGTCTCAACAAAAGAGGACGATGGTAAACATGCCAAAGCTCCTCAAGAATTAAATCACAGATAGCTTCTGACTCGAATTGAAACACAAACATACCAGATTCAGTAGATCTGATATCCACCGGACCAAATTTCTTCCATTTTGTATCGACCATTCTCTGGATCAAGAAGAAAGGTGGCGATTTGTCGAAGAATTGACCAATCAAACAACGTTGCCAATTAGTGGCACCAGCATGGAAAACTTCAGCCAGGGGGCTCGCAACTGCTTTGCCATCGATCTCTTCATATTCGTAGAAATTAAGCTTGAGCGAGGAGTTAAGCTCACCCATAAAAATTCCTTTCCAGTTAGTAGAAGGGGTTTCATGGTTCTGAGCAAGATTGTGGTGACTAATTTTCTCAGAAGTTTGAAGTGGTGAGAATTCTTCTAGCTGAACATTATTTCCATGTTGGGCTATAGATGAATATGGTTGAACATTAACATTCTGAGTAATCTTGACATTGTCAATTTTCTCAGAAGGATGAAGTGATGAAAAATCTGCCAAATATGAACTGTTTGCTTGCTTATCAGAAGATGGTGCAGCTTGATCATTCTTGGCCGAAAAGTTGTGTTGAGCCAGACGAATATTTTCACGGCTTCTAAGATTAGGCGTAGGAGAATCGCCAACTTCAGGTGCTAACTCAGCATTTGCATTAGGATTCTCAACATGAGCATGTGAAGACGGGCCTTTATGTTTGTTAAAATCAACTTGATCAGCTGGAATAGAATTAATATTCAATGCTAATTGAAAGGCAAATTGGAGTCCAGGTTACTCGGGCCCGCGTGGTTCCCTTGGTAAGCCACGTGAATGCTATCATTGGAGGTCATGCCAACTGAATTATGCTCAAAATTGGAGTCAAAGACACTTGGTCCCACATGTTTCCCATGCTCATTAAAAGAATTCGTTTTCTCATCTAAATTTGGCACAATATTTGAAGTAGAATCGGCTCCATGTGCTTGGTCAAACGTTGTAGGCTCAAGATTTTTGTCCACATGTGGAATTCTTGCATTTGAATTTGAATTCTCAGCCAAAATGCTTGTTTTTTGGCCGATAGTGGCATTTTGATTCGCCCCATGTGCTAACAACTCTTGTTGGTCCCGCGTGATGTGCTTGCCAAGAGAAGGTCCCACGGCTATCCCACTCATTTGATTAAAAATTGAGGCATTTTCAGCATCCGAATGATCCAAAATTGTGGGCTGGTTTGAAAGTTTCCCATGTGATGGAGGGCCCACGGCATCTTGGACAGGTTGTGCTTCATTGGGACCCATGAAATTAGTGCCATCTGAATTTCCCAACATCTCTCGTGGGAAAGGACCAATTTGCTCATTTGCAATGTGTGTTCCAGCGGCTAAATTGGAATCATGTGCAATAGAAGGACCCACAGGAAGCTCCTTCATATGATTAATGATGGAAACATTGATACGAACCACACCAACATGTGACGCGACCTAACATCAAATATGGCAAACGACCCCAAGACCTTTTAGGAATGGATGGAACCGCGACTCTATGCTTAGCAAAGCTAGAACCTTGGTATAGTTGAGGACGCCACAAACGAGGATGGAAATCTCGCTTGATAAGTCAAAGATGAATGCCACAAGAATAATCTTGATAAGTTCGAAAAGTTTTTGAGAACTTAAGGAGAATAATCTCACAGATTTAATTTTAGAATTGTCTAACTTTATTATCACAAAAAGTGCCTTATATAGGCAATAACAAATAAGTATCCAGCTTGGAAAAGGACTCCTAAACCCTAGCCCAAGTAGGAAAAACGTGAATAGTAACTAGGTCAAAGGAAACAAACTTGAAGACCAAGAAAAGACTCCTATTTACTATTCACGTGAATAGTAACGTGAATAGTATCTAAAAAGGAAGCAAACTTGCAGCCCAAGAAAAGCTCCTTTCTAGTGTGAACACCTATTCTTGCAGCCCAAGAAAGTATTTTTCCTAGTGTGAACTCCTAATAAACTAGAATTCAAATTAATACTAAAACCAAAACTAAGATAGAATTACAAAGAAATCAAATCTTGACTAAATCTTCGAATCTTCTTGAAACTTCTTGAAGAATCTTGAAGTTCTTGAATCTTGAAAATAGAATCTTGACTTGAATCTTTGTTGGAAAATTCGCCTAAATAAATGATTCATTGAACTTGGATGCTCATGGCTGGTTTGCATCATTCCCCCTCTCTTGAGAATGATTTGTCCTCAAATCTACCAGGTTCAAAGACTAGCCTAGGTGATAGACCATGTGGTACATCCGTAGGAAACACTTCCTCAAAATCCTGCAAGAAAGAATCAAACAACACTAGGCAATGCAGAGTCAAGTTGGTTAGTGTTTAAAAGAGCCTCTTTGTACATAAGTACAATCATTGGCCTTTTTGAAATCAAAGCTCTATTAACCTCACTTGCTTTTGCATAGAAATTTCTTTGTTTTCCCTCTGTTTTTACCTCCTTGGCCGAATTCTTTTCTCTCCTCACTACCTTTCCAGATTCGGCCTTGCTTTTGTTTTTTTCATTCTCAATCTTTTGCTCACTCAAATTCTTTTGATCACTCAAGTTATTTTGATCACTCAATTTTTGTAACCTCACTTGATCCTCATAGACTTGTTTTGGTGTCATTGGAACTAGAGTGATTGTCCGTTGATTGAACATGAATGAGTACTTGTTGGTGAAGCCATCATGTCATACACGTCGATCAAATTGCCATGGTCTTCCAAGAGAAGATGTCCAGAATGCATAGGTACCACATCACACAACACTTCATCCTCATATTTCCCAGTGCGAAACGGTACCACAACCTGTTTTGTAATCCTTACCTCACCACAATCGTTCAACCATTGCAGCTTGTATGGACGTAGATGCTTAATTGTTGTGAGCCCTAGCTTGTCAACCATTGAAGCACTAGCAACGTTAGTACAACTACCACCATCAATAATAACACTACATATCTTATCTTTCACGTGGCAACGAGTATGAAAGATGTTCTCACATTGTACTACTTCTTCCTCTTCTTTAGCTTGCAAGCTCAAAGCTCGTCGTGCCACTAGTCCAAGCATCTCTCCATAATCTGCCCCAAATTCCTCTTCTTCACCTACTTCGGTGTCCTCTAGTATGGGCATGTCATTAGATTGCGTTTCATCTTCAGACTCAATCTCACCACTCTCCAAGACTACCAATGCTTGCTTGTTTGGGCATTGGCTTCCTATGTGTCCCCATCCCTGACATTTAAAACATCTAATCTCACTAGATTGAGTCGTAGTAGAAGCTGATTTACCTTGGGAGGTCGTGGTATTGGTGGATTGTTTGGACTCGGGCTTGACCTTATATATTCTTTCAAACCTCTCATGTATTTGTTCAAATTCAGCTCTCATCATCCGTCTCATCTCTCCCAACAAAGCTTGCATCTGTAAATTTGGAACAGCAGCTTGTTGACCTCCTTCGTTAGTGTTGTCCGCTTGATTTTGAGACATGATTAATTTTCACTCCCTCACGTGTTTCACTCAACTCAATTTGGCTTTTACCCTCTATTAATCTCACGCACTCTGCCTTTTTCCTCTCGTATTCTCCTTCAAGTTCCCTAGAACTAATCAAGAGTACCAAGATAGGCACTAAAGCAGCGTATTACTTTTTTTTTTTGAAATTTGATGATTTTTTTTTTTAGACCTCTAAGACTCTAGAAACAAGGTTAGAGAAAGAAACTTGAATAAAACTCGAAGAAGGAAACCTAGAAAAATAAGGAAAGTTGCAAAAACCCTATTCTAAAACACAAAAATGCCCAAAACTCATAGAAAACGTTGGAATTTGGCCCTAAGAGGGTGGTGCTCATAGCTTTGCTGTGGGTTATGCTCAGAACGTCGTTTTCCTTCAGAAAAGCTTGGCCACGAAGGCTAATTCAACAAAAACAAGTTTTTTTACTGTTTACTGTTTTGCCTTTTTTTTTTTTTTTTTCAGCTCCGAATTTTTTTTTCTTTTCTTGAAGTTTCTTTTCTTTCTTGATGTTCTTTTCTTGATTTTCAAAAACAAAGACAATGAGCAAGTAACCAGGACTTCAAATTTAGAAACACAAGAAACCCTAATTCAAGATTCTAGGGTTTGGCCAATTGAAAGCTTAACAAGAAACGAAATTGAAAGCAAGAAAACAAAATTGAAGACAAGACTCAAGAAACGGAGAACAAGACTCAAGACACGAAATTAAAAGAACAAGAACGGAATCAAGACACAACCAAGAAAATGAATTGGAAGCAAGACACAATCAAGAACGAAGAAAGGAATTAAAACCTAGACCTAGACTCAAGGAATTAACCAAGAAAAACAAGAAAATGATAGGCAAACCTGATAAACCTAAGCTCTGATTACCAACTGATACGAACCACGCCAACATGTGACGCAACCCAACACCAAATATGGCAAACGACCCCAAGACCTTTCAAGAATGGATGGAACTGCGACCCTATGCTTAGCAAAGCTAGAACCTTGGTATAGTTGAGGACGCCACAAATGAGGATGGAAATCTCGTTTGATAAGTCAAAGATGAACTCCACAAGAATAATCTTGATAAGTTCGAAAAGTTCTTGAGAACTTAAGGAGAATAATCTCACAGATTTAATTTCAGAATTGTCTAACTTTATTATCACAAAAAGTACTTTATATAGGCAATAACAAACAAGTATCCTGCTTGGAAAAGGACTCCTAAACCCTAGCCCAAGTAGGAAAAACGTGAATAGTAACTAGGTCAAAGGAAACAAACTTAAAGACCAAGAAAAGACTCCTATTAATATTCACGTGAATAGTAACGTGAATAGTAACTAAAAAGGAAGCAAACTTGCAGCCCAAGAAAAGCTCCTTTCTAGTGTGAACACCTATTCTTGCAGCCCAAGAAAGTATTTTTCCTAGTGTGAACACCTAATAAACTAGAATTCAAATTAATACTAAAACCAAAACTAAGATAGAATTACAAAGAAATCAAATCTTGACTAAATCTTCGAATCTTCTTGAAACTTCTTGAAGAATCTTGAAGTTCTTGAATCTTGAAAATAGAATCTTGACTTGAATCTTTGTTGGAAAATTCGCCTAAATAAATGATTCATTGAACTTGGACGCTCATGGTTGGTTTGCATCAAACATCATCATGTGCATGCGTGTCCGAGTGATTGCCACTTAAGCTATCACGCGCTTGGCTTTCTTGGCTAACAGAGTTTGTACTCGTGCATTACAAAGTAGTACCATCAGCAGCCAGAACTGGATTTGAATTGCTGAGATTTGAGACTGTCTTAGCCGGAGTTTGTGGACAGAGAAGATTCATTCATGCTTGAATTTCTCTGATCTCACTATGCTGATGGTCAATGTTGTCGTATGGAGAAAATTCAATACCGTCAATTCAAAATTTCAGATGACGATATTGCTCAGGATCCCGATTTTGGATTCGTTGAATGCATACAGGATTGGAACAAATTGGATCAATACAAAATTCAGAATGATGGTTGACTGTGAGTGGGGAAGAAAATGAGGACTCACCAGATCTGTTATTTTTGACAATATTCAAAAAGGCCTGCTCAAGTACCTGACTTGAATTGAGAGATTGTTCACGATTTACAGAAGCTGCGGAGGAGGACTCATCAACTTCTTCTTCTACCTTTTCCATGGTAGTAGGAGGCTGTGACTTAGCTTTAATTCGATCACTAGAATGACGTGAGGAGGAAGGGGCAGTTGTCTTGCCTCTTCTCCCCAGAGGGGGAGAATAGTATTTTTCGGGACAAGTAGTGGGCGTTTTGGTGGTGATAGAGAGATTTTAGGGTGGTTCGGTGGTGGTCAACGATGGGTCAACGACCTGGTTTTTAGAGAGAAGGTAGAGAGAAAAATCTAGAGAGAAGACTTAGCTGGAATGTTTTTAGACTATTGACAATTATCAACATGTAAGCAACTTGGCTTAGCTTTATTGTTCTTTAATGCTTAAATTGATTGGTTTACTTGGTTATTTGCATTGCACTCTCTTTTCACCTCTGTCCCAGAAGACTATTTTACCCTCATTGAGCAATAGTTTTTGCTCATCCCTTTCTATACCACATTTTAGGAGTAGTTGAGGACGTTCCTTTTGAAGTGGTCGAGGAGGAGGAGGAGTAGGTGGAAGTGTTTCCTTGATTGCACTTTGTTTGCTTAGTTGGTGGTTGGTTGCCCGACTTTTGTGGCGGGACCATGCTTGCTATATATGTACTTGGATATATGTTGTATTTTGAGGATTTGTTGCCTTGTATGTAGTTTCCATTTTGAGGCCTCTGTGGTCTTGTATTGTATAAGTTGAAAGGTTGTAAAGAGGTAAAGATTGTACTCAAATGACCAGTGAACGGATTGCATGCTAATGGCTTTAATTGTTTAATGGCATAAGTACCTGTGTAGTATGCATGTCATTTTTGGGTTAAATCAAGTTGGTTAATGGAAGAATGTATGTTTTCAAAGGAAGTTGTCTTGTTTCAATGCTATGAATAATCAAACTATATTGGATGCGTCCTATGTGAATCCAGCTAATCACGTGGCTTCTGATGGAATTTCTAATGCGAATTCCTCTTTTGAGAAATTGGAGGGCCCGCGGCATCATACTTTCCAGCCCATTTCCAATCACGCGGACCCTCTCCCACATGGCCTCACTCATCCCTTTTCTGATTTTTCCGAGCATGGCATCATTGAGAGCCCTACTCATGTGGATCCAAGACATGCCAAGGATTCTAATTCAGCCACTGCTCGCATCAATGATACAAACCAGCCATTTTCGTTGATTGCTCCTTTGACTTCAAACTTGGCTGATGCTCTTTCAATTGGCGTGAAGGATAATTCTTCTAGTGCGGCTCCACTTCCTACTACTGCACATGGAGGTTACCACAATGCCGTGGGAGACTATGCTGGAAAAAACCAAGTGGCGGACATCAATCTTCCAAATCAAACTACTCTTGATCAAGTGAGTCACCATCATGAAGGATTGGGTAATCAAGTCAAGAATTCAGATTTACATCTCCATAATGCATGGGCCACCCCACGTTTTCCTCTTGAGCATAAAGCCAACACTGATCAATTTCAAGACAATATCCATGCTAATACTTCATTCTTTGACCAATTTCCGTCGGTCCAGCAAGCTAACAACCTTGGTGTTAAGAATTCAGCAACTTTGGGACATCAACCTATTCATCACACTCCTAATTTTGTCACAAACAACTGGCAAAAACACTTTCTGGGTGAATTAAATGTTTCACTCAAGCTGAACTTCTTTGGGAATTTTAAAAACAAAGATGGGAGAACCATTGCTGTCCCTCCAGAAAGCGTCTTTCATGCAGGTGCTCAACATTGGAATTCCTGTCTTATTGGTCAGTTTATTGGCAAACCTCCCCCTTTCTTCTTAATTAGGAGAATTGTCGATACTCAATGGAAGAAGTTTGGTCATGTTGAGATTCAATCTAATGAGTCTGGGTTGTTTGTGTTCCGATTTGAATCTCAAGAGTTTTGTGATAGTGTGATGCAAGAGCTTTGGCATGTTCACCATCATCCCCTTCTCCTTAGACGTTGGGAAATTGGTCTCCAACTCATCAAGCTCAACTGTGAACGAGTGCCCATCTAGTTAAAATTGAGAAATGTTCCGCTTGATTTACTTAACAATGATGGTCTCAGTTTCGTTTCAAGCACAATTGGCCTCCCTCTTCAGATGGATTCGAAAACTGCCTCACGGTCACATCTTGGTTATGCAAGAGTATGTGTGGAAATGAATATTCTAAAGGAACTCCCAGATAGGACATATGTCGAACTCCCTAATGGGGAAGAGGCTGAGATTCTAATCGAATATGATTGGAAACCACAGAAATGTACTTTTTGTAATGTTGCAGGTCATGACACTTCCAATTGTCCTAATTCTCCAGACAATCGGGTTGAGGATAAACCTTCAGGCACCAATTCAGAATGGAATGAAGCAGATAAAAAGCATAGGAGGAGACGCGGTGCTTCACGTAAAAAAGAGCATTTGGTTAGCAATAACAGATTTAATATACTTAACTCTGATGAAGCTCATGGAGATCATGGTGATCAAATTGATGAACGTTCCCAGGAAAATTTTTCTAAGTCCAAGACTGTAGAGAATAAAACTGCTGGAACAGGTGTTTTTCACAAAAAAACCAATGTCCAAAAGGTGAACATCCCTACACAAGCACATGTACAACAACATACTTCTCACATTTCGGTTACTCAGTACCCATCTCAAGGTTCTAAGGATAAGGTTTCTACACATACTTTTGGCAAAGCCATCTCTACCAATCGTGTTGTTGGCAACTCTTCCAACCCTGCATCTACATCCAAGGTGACACATTCCTTTGATTATACTAGGGCAGTTCAAGGCATGTTCAACGGAAGACCCCCTGATCGAAGAACCCACTAAGGAGATTTTCCTTTGTTTTCTTGTCTTTTTGTTCTTTTAGTCCTTGTTTGGACTAATTCTCTTCTGCTTTCCTTGATCTTGTTTTGATGTTGTTTGTCAACAATCTGGTACTTGTACCACTTTCTTTGGATATCAATAAAACTCCCACTGAATTAACAAAAAAAAAAAAAGTTGTCTTGTTTCAAATCAATATTGTAGGTTCCGCGTGTATTCTGTTGAATGTAGGGATTTCGGATCGTCTGTGGTATAGAGGAGACTCCGTCTATGTGTCGGGTCCGGACTTGACCTTGCAGGGTCGGGTTGGGGCGTGACATCTTCAGTGATATCAGAGCATGATAATACTCCCCGGATATGTTTCTCAGTGTAACGCCCCGATCCCTCACGAGACTGGAGGCTCGAATAACCATGCTATTCTCAACCCAATTTCAATCCGGTCACAAAATTTTAGAGAAAACGAACAGAGTCTCCCCTGTACTGTGGACATTCTGGAAACCTGTAAACATAATATAAGCCACAATACAACTAAACACAAACTCTAACAACTCCAGCTCTAACTATATCCCAGCTTCAAGGTCGACTGAGCCTTAAGCAAGACATATTAACCATTAGACTTCCTTATAAACTAAAGCCAAACAACTATTAACTTTCATTAACACACAAGCATGCAGCATAAAGGAAAGTAAAGATAAACTATTACAATCTACTACCATTCAAGCCATACATTAACCTAGCTATTACAATTCTTCAACGACTCCAAGTATGTACAAACCCATAGGCACAAAATAGAACATAACATAATACAAACAAAGTCTTCCATAGTTTAGCAGGCAAACATTCCAATCTCAAGCAATAGCACACAGCAATCAAGGCAAATCCCCCAACTGCACCACCTGAAACATGTTTAGCGAGGTATGAGCAATCACAATTGCCCAATGAGGGATAAAGTCTACCAGGGATGTGCAATGCAGCAGGTAACTCAATAGGCATTTAAAACAACTAAGGAACAATCGAAATAACGAGTTACCACAAATTAAAAAGGATACGATTCACTTGCTCTTCAATCACGAATCACAAGCCATGAATTGAAATCCCGATGTAATAATGACACTGATATCGATAAGCTGGCATCCCCTTATAACTCCAAAATGGGTGTACTCCGGATGTACCCCGAAATCCTACAACCCAACTCTCCCTAGGCGGCATCCCAAGCGAGAGAGGGAATTGGCAACCATGGTAGCCGAGGTAGACTGGCAAGCCCAATGCCGCCCGGTTTCCACGACACTACCATGCCCAAATGGTTGCACAACCACGATACAATGTACTCAAAATGTTAACAATAAGTTAAACTAATAAACACATGATCGAGGGACAACAAAGTAGGTTGCCCTCACACACAATATATAGACAATAAGTGCACATTACTTCAACAATTATATTAAATCACATAACCTATGTACAAGAAAGTAAACTATTATGCACATAAAGATGAAGACTCCCTCACCTCTACCGTGCTCCAAGATGCAAAATATGGCTCCAATTCAGTCTTAAACACCTACAATGAATTCTAACCATACTCTAATCAATTCAAGCGTTAATTTAGCACTATGGACATATATGGCACAGTTAGCAACTAGGTTAATCATAGTTTTTGAATAAATTCTAGTTCACTTAGATACTACTAGACCTCCGAATAACATTATCACACAAGACTTCAATAAGCTAAGCATTAAAATAACCCAACTTCATTATAAACATGCATATAACTTTGATTCTCTTTAACTATGATTTTTATTCTCAAAACAGTTAGAACAATAGCAATAGCATATAAACGACTAAATGATTACAAAGGGGCATTAACACATTTCACATAGAACTTTACCAAAAGCTCAAGTACGTCTTAAAAACACATTTAAACACCTAAGGAACAGTTACAAGCTCATAGAAGCGTGAGACAACTGATTTCCTACTTGATCCACTTTGTAACACAAGCCATTTTCCTTCCAAACACAAGCTATTTATCTAATTTAGCAAGCGGCCTATTCTATACTTCTAATTAACCCATAAGGCACCACTAGGACCCTTGAAGCTACCCAATTGCTAGCGATTACCACAAAAGCTCCAATTTTACCCCTGTGAGTTTGTACTACAAGTACCCTAACCGGGACTCAACCGAGGTTTAGCAAAACATATCTAGCACCTATATAGCCTAAGAACACTATATGTGATGGCCAAATTAACCCGGATTTGCATTAACCCCGAAACCCCTTTTTAAAAGTCGCCTATTTCACATTTTAGCCAAATTCCGAGCAATTAAACTACACGGGGTTATTATTCTATCTTTATTAACACCTAAGGAACCTATTTGAAGCAATGAATCAAGCTATAAGGCACAATTTCACAAACCCTAGAAAAAAACGTCACTATTCATGCCCTAAGAATCAACGAACGAATTTAACCGATTAAAAAGCGAAACAATAACATAAACTTGGTCTCTAGCACTTATATATAACATATATCATCACTTTTAAGCATTCAATAGTCATTTGATAGCAAATCTAAAATTTAAAGAAAGTTGTCAACATTTAACATATGCAAAGAAATGCTTAAATCCCTTACCAATTGCGCGTAGAAGCTAGTAGAAGGCTAGAGAACACTCAAAAACACTTGCTCCTAGCTTGGAGTGGCTTGAATCCAAAGTTTGGGGCTGATTTGGTCTTTTTTTTTCTTCTTCTAAGCTTTACTGTATGTCTTTATGTTTAATAAGTATATATGCACGTGTATCAAATAATTGTGTGAGTATGTTAGTCATAAGGTGAGTCAAACTAACTTAAAATAGGCCTAAAGATGCAATTAATTGCTAGCTAGCTCAAATAACATTGCTAAACTACGTAATACTATTCATTGAACCACTAAAAACATTTTCTAAACGAAGGCTCCTAATGCAAATTGCTCAAACGCACATTTTTCTCATTCCTAAAACAATTAATATGATTTAAAAAAAATGCTAATTCGAAGTAAATAAGCAGTTGAAAAACGTTATGAATAGTGACCACAGAAAGTAACAAGTAAATGCACAGTAAAAATGCGCAAATAGTGGATGCAACAGTTAATATGTGTACGGTAGAATCTCGGGCGTCACACTCGGTCTGTGGGGTAAAGGTCTAAAATGAAAAAGTGTTATTGCGTGATTATTAAGTGAAAGGTGTTATAACATGATCATGTGAACTTGGAATGCTTATGTGGTTGAGTGAACTAGTATGACATGTCAAAATTGTGTGCTATGTGAATTGTGTGATAAGATATCTTGATTGTTATTGACTTGAGTCTCATCTAATTTTATGTGTTATATTTCTGTCTATAAATTGCTTTTACATGTTGCCACAGCTACTGTAAGTTGTTACTATAGCACTGTGTCGTCGTACTCGAGGTCAAGAGGCAGAGGCAGCAGAACATGGTCAGCAACCGATGCCTTAACAGTTTATGGCTACTATGACTACTGCAGTTGACCGGATTACTCAGGTGCTGCATGAACAAAGGCAGGAGCGGAATAATAATCCCCAAGGAAATCAAGTTAATCTTAGTGGACAGGGCCGTAGGGTTGAGAACAATCAGTTGGATAAATTCCTTAGGCATGAACCGGGTAAGTTCTGAGGAGAGCCGTATGACTAAGAAGACGAGAAATGGCTTAACCGTGTTGAGAAAATTTATGCTGCCTTGGAATACACTGATGAGAGAAAGATAGCATATGCAATATTCTTGTTTCAGGGCAACGCGGAACAATGGTGGAACACTGTTAGGCTGAGGTGGGATGGTGAGGATGTCCCGCATTTATGGGATGACTTTGTGAGTGAGTTTTGGGACAAATATATTCCCGAGATGACGAGGGAAAGACGGGAAGAGGAATTTGTGAGCTTGAGGTAGGGAAACATGACTGTCGCACAGTATGAGGCCAAATTTATCAGATTGTCGAGGTATATGTTGGAGATATGCCCTAATGCTATATAGTTAGATGACCTATTTTGGGATATTTTGGCATTAACTTGTACCTAATGGCATTTACGTCTATATATTTGTTTACATATTGACTTGTTTGTGGAATTCATATTCTCCGCCATTCCTATTATATGAATGTGTCCTTAATGTTTTTCAGAGAAGAAATATATTATAAAAGAATTTAGAATACGTTGGCATATTTCTTCGATATGATAAACATTTAAAATGATTCATAGCCCTCTGATTATTCGACCGGGACTAGAATAATCAAGTACGGGCTATCATATGTAAGTTACCTTTGATTAACATAGAGATGTTAATGATAAAAGATGGTGAGCCTTGTGCCATATCAGCATAGGGATACGACTGACTTACATATGGGTGATTGTTAGTTGACCGAATCACTAAATGTGACCAGAATAACAAACTACATGACTTTGGATTAATAATTCATTGCGAATTGTGCAAATTAATCCTTTGACTTGAGAAATTACGGTTGCCGATTATATCAGGGGTTAAATACTGCGACTAGACAATACCCGTCTTCCAAAAGGTGGGTTACGGCCTTTCGCGTTTTAGTTTTGTGGTATGAACTAACAAGTAATTGTCAAGATAGGATCCGTTAACCTCCGACGTGAGGCGATGTCCTATGCGATCTTATTTCGGTTTTTGAATGAGGAAGTCCTCAGCCGGGGCACATAACATATGGAATGATGGAAAGGGTTCCATAGGTGTCATTTCTCATTCCACAGAATAGATATATGCATAGAATCGTTTAGTGGACTTAATCGTATCATGGTCCCCAAAACCATCGGGACATATTTAATAGAAGGATCGGACTGCACGCTAATTCACAACTATAAATGGATTCATAAGAGTTGGACTTCATTACAGTATAAATTGTCATGATGCGCGTATGTTGCTAGACGTAACTCTTGAACATGAAGGTATTCCGGAGAATGACGGAGACATTCTCGGAATAGATTAAAAGCGTTTAATAGTCCCTCATCCCTATACGGTTATGAATCTAGAAAATCACACACATAAAGAGCATCAAGAATAAGAAAATTAACAAGTTTGATATTAAGTTGGAAACACGTTAAAGAGTTAACGTTGTTTATTTTGGACGTTAATAGTTAAGCAGGCCAAAAGTACAAATACTGAAAGTATTGGGGCCAAAGTACAAATACTGAAAGTATTGAGGCCAAAGTATAAATACTAAAAGTATTAGGGCCATAGTACAAATACTAAAAGTATTGGGATCTAAGTATAAATACTGAAGTATTGGGGCCAAAGTGCAAATACTGAAAGTATTAGGGTCTAAGTACAAATACTAAAAGTATTGGGGTCTATTTCCAATTAGTTATTCTAATGGGGATTATAATTAATTATTGAAAAGTTGTCACTAGAAGATAAAAGACAACTTGCACTAGTGGGCGAAATACTAGAAGGCAAAAACAGTAGTGGACGAAACACTAGAGGACAAACAACAAGTTGGCTTGAGTGTGTGCATGATTGACACTTGGCAAAATGATGATGTCTTGAGAAGACATAACATGCTGCCACTTGTCACAATCCTACACAACTCAAGACTCTATATAAAGGCCAACTATTCTACTCTTTTTGTTGTTGATTTTCGGCCAACACAAGAGCAAAAAGATTACAAAATTCTCTCCTTTCTTTCATGGTATTTTCGGCCATAGTGAAGATAGGGTGGTAGGATTTTACTCTTGCCTTCTAACCTTATACAAGCTTAGATCTATCACCGAGAAGCTAGCACATATACTTGGTTGGTGGTGTTTGCCATTGGATGCTCGTATGTTTCGATCTATGACCTTTACACTTGTGAAGGAGGCTAGTCCACGCTATCTACGAGATGAAAACTATATCTTCTTCCTTGATGCTCTCGGCCAAAGCACAAAAAAAGATAAGTGTTATTCTTTTTGCTTTATAATTATGTACAAGCTTATTTCTACTACTAAGTATCTTGCACATTAACTTAGTTTATAGTAATAACTGTTGGATGCTTGTGTATTTTGATCTAGAGTCATTGCATGTGTAAAGAAGGCTTGTCTACGCCGTAGCATCTCCATCGTGATTCTACCTTTCACTCGGCTATAAACGGTGATACGAACCTGGTCAACATGTGCCGAGACCCAACACCAAGAATGGTAAAACAAACCCAAGATCTTTTCAAGAATGGTGGAAACCGTGACCCATTGCTTAGCAAAGCGAGAACCTTGGTATAATTGAGAATGATGGAAACCGCGACCCGTTCCTTAGCTGATGAGGACATCAAGGCTATACAAATCGTTCAAGAAAGAGCCACGAAAGAGCCAGAAATTAGACGTCCACATTCGTTGAACCGTCCACATTCATTGAATCATCCAAGTTCAATGAACCATTTATTTGGGCGAATTTTCCAGCAAAGATTCAAGTCAAGATTCTATTTTCAAGATTCAAGAACTTCAAGATTCTTCAAGAAGTTTCAAGAAGATTTGAAGATTTGCCCAAGAAAGACTTCTCCCTAGTGTGAACATCAATGTCAACATGCAACGTGACCCAACACCAAATATGGCAAAGACCCCAAGATCGTTCAGGAATGGATGGAACTGCGACCCTATGCTTAGCAAAGGTAGAACCTTGGTATAGTTGAGGACGCCACAAACGAGGATGGGAAACTTGTTTGATAAGTCAAAGGTTGAACGCCACAAGAATTATCTTGATAAGTTCGAGAGTTTCTTAAAGAACTCAAAGGGGAATAATCTCACAAATTTTATGAATCAAAATTGTCTTCTTTATTATCACAAAAAACAGCCTTATATAGGAAATAACGAATAAGTATCCTGCTTGGAAAAGGACTCCTAAACCCTAGCCCAAGTAGGAAAAACATGAATAGTAACTAGGTCTAAGAAGTAGACTTGGAGCCCAAGAAAGACTCCTATTAACTATTCACGTGAATAGTAATGTGAATAGTAACTAAAAAATAAGCAAACTTGCAGCCCAAGCAAGACTCCTTTCTAGTGTGAACACCTAACTTGCAGCCCAAGAAAGACTTCTCCCTAGTGTGAACACTTGATAAACTAGAATTCAAATTAAACTAAAACTAAAACTAAGATAGAATTACAAAGAAATCAAATCTTGACTAAATCATCAAATCTTCTTGAAACTTCTTGAAGAATCTTGAAGTTCTTGAATCTTGAAAATAGAATCTTGACTTGAATCTTTGCTGGAAAATTCACCCAAATAAATGGTTCATTGAACTTGGACGATTCAATGAATATGGACGGTTCAACGAATGTGGCGTCTAATTTCTGGCTCTTTTTGGAACGATTTGTGATGAGGACATCAAGGCTATACAAATCGTTCAAGAAAGATCCACAAAGATCCAGAAATTAGATGCCCACATTCGTTGAACCGTCCACATTCATTGAATCGTCCAAGTTCAATAAACCATTTATTTGGGCGAATTTTCCAGCAAAGATTCAAGTCAAGATTCTATTTTTAAGATTCAAGAACTTCAAGATTCTTCAAGAAGTTTCAAGAAGATTTGAAGATTTGGTCAAGATTTGATTTCTTTGTAATTTTATCTTAGTTTTAGTTTTAGTTTAGTTTGAATTCTAGTTTATCAAGTGTTCACACTAGGGAGAAGTCTTTCTTGGGCTGCAAGTTTGCTTCCTTTTTAGTTACTATTCACATTACTATTCACATGAATAGTTAATAGGAGTCTTTCTTGGACTCCAAGTCTACTTCTTAGACCTAGTTACTATTCACATGAATAGTCAAAAGATGTTTTTGACTATTAAATTGTGAGATTATTCTCCTTGAGTTCTCCAAGAGACTCTTTCGAACTTATCAAGGGATTTCTTGTGGCATTCACCCTCGACTTATCAAGCGGATTTCCATCCCTGTTTGTGGCGTCTTCACCATACCAAGGTTCTTGCTTTGCTAAGCAACGGGTCGCGGTTTCCATCATTCTCAATTATATCAAGGTTCTTGCTTTGCTAAGCAACGAGTTGCGGTTTCCATCATTCTTGAAAAGATCTTGGGTTTGTTTTACCACTCTTGGTATTAGGTCTCGGCACATGTTGACCAGGTTCGTATCATTAGCAAAGCAAGAACCTTGGTATGGTGAAGACGCCACAAACAGGCATGTAAATCCGCTTGATAAGTTGAGGTTGAACGCCACAAGGAATCCCTTGATAAGTTCGAAAGAGTCTCTTGGAGAACTCAAAGGAGAATAATCTCACAATTTTAATACTAAAAAAGTCTTACTTTTATTTCATGACAATCAGCCTTTTATAGGCAAAGAACAAATAAGTTTCCTATTTGGAAAATAACTCATAAACCCTAACATGAATAGTGACGTGAATAGTGTTTCATAAATAGTAACGTGAATAGTAACTAGGTCAAAGAAGTAGACTTGGAGCCCAAGAAAGACTCCTTTCCTTAGAGCTCAAGAAACTCTCATTTTCTTGGATCCCAAGAAAGACTCCTTCCTAGTGTGACCACATAATTTTGTCCATATTGGACTCTAAGCAATAAACTATAATTCAAATTAAACTAAAACTCAAACTAAGATAGAATTACAAAGAAATCAAATCTTGACCAAATCTTCAAATCTTCTTGAAACTTCTTGAAGAATCTTGAAGTTCTTGAATATTAAAAATAGAATCTTGACTTGAATCTTTGCAAGAAAATTCGCCGAAATAAATGGTTCATTGAACTTGGATGCTTAAGGCTGGTTCTCATTATCCCCCCCCCCCCCTCTTGAGAAGGATTTGTCCTCAAATCCTCCTAGTTCAAAGACCAGCCTAGGTGGTAGACCATGTGGTATGTCCTCGGGAAACACTTCCTCAAAATCCTGCAAGAGAGAGAAACAACAACACTAGGCAATGCAGAGTCAAGTTGATTAGTGTTTAAAAGATTTTGCTCTCTTCTTACTTCCTCTCCAGATTCGACCTTTTTCCCACTCTCATTCTTTTTGTTCTCTCAAATTCTTTTGATCACTCAAATTTTGTAACTTTACTTGATCTTCATAAACTTGTTTTGGTGTCATCGGAACTAGAGTGATTGGTTGTTTACTGAACATGAATGAGTACTTGTTGATGAAGCCATCATGCTGCACATGTCGATCAAATTGCCAAGGTCGTCCTAAGAGAAGATGTCCAGCATGCATAGGTACCACATCGCACAATACTTCATCTTCATACTTTCCAATTCGAAATGGTACAACAACCTGCTTGGTAACCCTTACTTCACCACAATCATTCAACCACTACAATTTAGATGGACGTGGATGTTTAACTGTGCTGAGCCCTAGCTTTTCCACCATAGAAGTACTAGCAACGTTAGTACAACTACCACCATCAATAATAATACTACATACCTTATCTTTCACGTGGCAGCAAGTATGAAAGATGTTCTCACGTTGCACGACTTTTTCCTCTTCTTTAGCTTGCAAGCTCAAGACTCGTCGTGCCACTAGTCCAAGCATCTCTCCATGATCTGCCCCAAACTCCTCTTCTTCTACTTCAGTGTCCTCTAGTATGGGCATGTCATCAGAATATGTTTCCTCTTTAGATTCAATCTCACCGCTTTCCAAGACTACCATTGCTTGTTTGTTTGGGCATTGGCTCGCTATGTAACCTTGTCCCTGATTTTTAAAGCATTTAATATCACTAGAACGAGTTGTAGGAGGGGCTATTTTACCTTGAGAGGTCGTGGCATTGGTGGATTGTTTGGGCTTGGGCTTGGCCTTGGGAGTAGACAAATTTTCTTCTTCCTTTCGGTAGCTCGTCCTTCAAGGTGAACTCGAGTATTGTGGGGCTGGTCTTGGTTGTGTACCACCCCTCTTGAGTTGCTTCTCCACTTTAATCGCCATATGCACCAAATCCTCTAATTCCACATAATGATGTAACTCGATAGTGTTAGCAATTTCTCTATTTAACCCATTAAAAAATCTTTCCATTGTTGCCTCTCGATCTTCCTCCACATTGGCTCTAATCATAGCCATCTCCATCTCTTTATAGTACTCATCGACACTCTTATTACCTTGATGAAGACCTTGCAGCTTAAGGTATAAATCTCGATAGTAATGACTGGGTACAAATTGTCGCCTCATCACTCTCTTCATCTCATACCAAGTTGCAATAGGACGATCTCCATTCTGCCTCCTATTGATGCACAATTGATCCCACCAAACAATAGCATAATTAGTAAATTCAATTACAACAAGTTTTACCTTTTTCTGTTCAGCAGAGTTATGACAATAAAAAACCAACTCCATCTTCTTCTCCCACTCAAGATATGCTTCAAGATCACTCATTCCTTGAAAAGCAGGAATCTTCATCTTGATGCTTCCCAAATTGTGATCAACACGGTTCCTACCATCTCTATCTCTACCATGTCTTCGATTGCTGCCCACTAAAATTCTGTCAAACTCTTCATCTAGACCTTCCTCATCGATCTCATCAACATCATCAACATCTTCAACTCTTTGTTGCAATCTGTTCCTCCTTGGTGCATTCGGAGCAACTGGTGGTTGCACCCTTTCAGCTCTCTGTTCTACCCTATCCATTCTCTCATGTAGCTACTCTAATTCAGCTCGCATCATCCTTCTTATCTCTCCCACCAAAGCTTGCAACTGTAAATTTGGAACAGCAGCTTGTTGACCTCCTTCGTTAGTGTTGTCCGCTTGATTTTGAGACATGATTAAGTTTCACTCCCTCACGTGTTTCACTCAACTCAATTTGGCTTTTACCCTCTATTAATCTCACACACTCTGCCTTTTTTCTCTCGTATTCTCCTTCAAGTTCCTTAGAAACTAACCAAGAATACCAATAATGGCACCAAAGCAGCGTTGAACCTTACCACGGATTCTGATTTTTTTTTTTTTTTAGCAGACCTCTAAGACTCTGGAAACAAGGTTAGACAAAGAAAATTGAACAAAACCCGAAGAAGGAAACCTAGACAAATAAGAGAAGTTGCAAAAACCCTATTGGAAAACACAAAAACACCCAAAACTCATAGCAAACATTAGAATTGGCCCTAAGAGGGTGTTGCCCACAGCATAGCTGTGGGTTATGCTCAGGACGTCGTTTCCCTTCAGAAAAGTTGGGCCTCGCAGCCTAATTCCCCCCAAAAAAAAATTATTATTCACTACTTTGCTCTTTTTTAACGTTTCCAGCTCCGAATTATATATTTTTTTTTCTCTTTTCGTTCCTTTCTTGACTTTTCTGATCTTTTCCTGATGTTTCTTTTCTTTTCTTGATTTTCAGAAGCGAAACAATGACTAAGTAACCAAGAATTCAGATTTGAGCACACAACCAATTAGGGTTTTGTCCTAATTGAAAACCTTAACCCTACCCACGGGTTTGATGAGAAAAAAAATAAAAGACTTGAAAGCAAGAAACGGATTTCAACAAGAAAATAGAATTGAAACTCAAGGCAAGAAAGAAATTGAAGCAAGAACGGAATTGAAACACAACCTAAAATGAATTGGCAGCAAGACACAATCAAGAACGAAGAAAGGAATTTAAACCTAGACCTAGACTCATGGAATTAACTAAGAAAACAAGAAAAGGATAGGCAAACCTGATTAACCTAAGCTCTGATTATCAACTGATACAAACCTGGTCAACATGTGCTGAGACCCAACACCAATAATGGTAAAACAAACCCAAGATCTTTCCAAGAATGATGGAAACCGCGACCCATTGCTTAGCAAAGCAAGAACCTTGGTATAATTGAGAATGATAGAAACCACGACCCATTGCTTAGCAAAGCAAGAACCTTGGTATGGTGAAGACGCTACAAACAGGGATGTAAATCCGCTTGATAAATCGAGGTTGAACGCCACAAGGAATCCCTTGATAAGTCGAAAGAGTCTCTTGGAAAACTCAAAGGAGAATAATCTCACAATTTTAATAGTCAAAAAGTCTTACTTTTATTTCATGACAATCAGCCTTATATAGGCAAAGAACAAATAAGTTTTCTATTTGGAAAATAACTCATAAACCCTAACATGAATAGTGTTTCATGAATAGTAACATAAATAGTAACTAGGTCAAAGAAGTAGACTTGGAGCCCAAGAAAGACTCATTTCTTTGGAGCCCAAGAAAGTCTCCTTTTCTTGGAGCCCAAGAAAGACTCCTTCCTAGTGTAAACACCTAATTTTGTCCATATTGGACTCTATGCAATAAACTAGAATTCAAATTAAACTAAAACTCAAACTAAGATAGAATTACAAAGAAATCAAATCTTGACCAAATCTTCAAATCTTCTTGAAACTTCTTGAAGAATCTTGAAGTTCTTGAATCTTGAAAATAGAATCTTGACTTGAATCTTTGCAAGAAAATTCGCCCAAATAAATGGTTCATTGAACTTGGACGCTTAAGGCTGGTTCTCATCAAACGGGAGGTATGCCGTTTTACCTCTCGTTTACTTTATAGTATATTTAATATATTATATGTTGCATGTGGATTACCAGGGACTTTACTTTGGAAATGCATGTGATTACAAAAGTTAATGTTGAAAATTTTAAAATGCTCAACGCTTCCACTTTAACTCTTTTATGTTGTGAATCACACGTTTCCTAGAACCGATCCTTTCAAGTGGTATCAGAGCCACTATTTTTAAAGTCCATGAAATCGTATGTATAGTCGTAGATCTAACCTTTTAAGTATGTAAAATGGTCTATCTCATGATTCTAAATATATGCATGTAAAGATCTATGATTGTCTATGATGGTTCGAGAAACGAGCAAGTAGAATATTTTTCCCTTGGCTTGGCCGAGAGACACTAGGCTTTTGGATGGTTGAAAAATGTGCCACTTCATGTGTATTGTACGTTGTATACGATAAAACATGGAACATGTGAGTAGAGCCTTTTCTCCTAGCCTTGGCCGTTTCTTTTTGGTCTTGAGGTTGGTTTTTGAGGAATGTGCTTCTCCATGTGTAATGTACGTCATATATGATAGAACATGGAACATGAATATGGAGTACTTTTTCCCTTGCCATGGTCGAGAGTTTTCTTGGGATTGTAGAGGTTGAAAAGTTGTTTCTATATTGCTTGTACTTGCCACGATGATTGATCTTAACTTGCATTTGTGTTATAAGGGTGTTATGACCGCGGAATTTATTGGTTTACATACAAATTGGCAAGGTGTTGCTAATGGATGTTAAAGATTGATGGTTGTGTTGTCTTTTGTATGTAATGCATAAGATTGTTGCTAGCTTGCTTGTTTAACTTAGATTGTATATTGGATATGCATGATCTTGGCTTTATGTGTATGAATGGTTGGTTGAATGGTGAACTAGATCACGGACTTGGTATTTGAATGGTCTGTAATTGAGACATGAATCTCATTTTACATTCTTGTAATTGGGAGAATTATGTAGTGAGGACTATATGTAATCTTTCAAGAAGAAGTGCAAGAAGACCAATAAAGGCATCCAGGGAGATGGAGGGGCTTTGGAGATTCCAGGGAAGAAGAAGATCTTGAAGGCATTAGATGTGCTTTAGGATAATCTCTTGTTCCTTGTTCTAAGTCCAAGTTCATGATCCACCATTCATTTGTGTTGCTTGCATGCATGCTATGTTATTTACTTTATGAGATAATAGCCTATAAGTAGCCTTGTGTGCATGATGAGATCTTAATTTATGATTATTGCATATGCGTTTATTCGTTTGATAATATGTGATATTCGCTTATAAATAAACTAATTTGCAAAGTGAGACCTTAACAAATACAAAATCTCCCTATGTGCAAACTAATATTAGATCTATAGTCCTCCGCCATCCTAGGACTTAATGAACCCAAAGCGATCATATCCGGTCTTACCCAAAGGTAGAGGGACATGATTCGTAATAAGTTTAATTAAGTTGCTAGTAAAACATAGTGATGTGGTTATCTTCCAAAATCTAACGGCCAATTATAACCACAAAGTTTTGAGACCAAAGTGATTTGGGGACTGGATATGACCATAACTTATTTTGTGAAATAGACAACAAAGTGTTGTTGACTCCTAATATTTATATTCCAATTATAACCACAAAGGTTTGAGGGATACAAATGATTAAGAGAATTTGGTCACCTACTAAAGAATCTTAACAAATTCATGTATCTCATTAAGGGAGTTTGAGACTTGATAAAATTAGTGGGAGCTATCATTTAATTGAAGACCAAGTTAAATGATTAAACGAGTTAAAGTCAACTAGCAATCTTATTTTTTCGCATGTTTATGGCTACATGTATGAACCCATTTTATCTTAATATTCTAGACTTATATCACATGAATCGGACCAAACTTTATTGATTAAATGTTGTCTGAGAATAGTTCTTAGAAACTTAATCATATGATTAGATTGGAATGCTCTTAAGTTTCCTTCTTGATAATGCATCAAAAAGGAAAACGTGTGATACTTATGGTTGATAAGTAAACCAACTTTTATATGCTAGTTATATTCTGTTATTGATTGTATAGTAGTATACAAGATATGAAAGGAATATGATTCTGAACCTACAAAGAGTTGTGTAGTAAGCATATTTCATTGGCATAATATAGGAAGTCAATTCGTGGTCATGTTTCATCTTTGATTATCCGTAATGCAAAGAAGAAAGACATGAATTAGATGATTTCTATTAAGCTAGTGGGAGCATAATCTAAAGGATAATTAAGGAATGTAAAGGTATATGTAAAAGTGTTTACATAACTGATAAATTGGACATTAAAAGGAGGATTTATTCAATATATCTTTATAGCTTGAATGACAAGTCTATGAAGCTGTAATGAATGGTAAATCCCCTTTGCTAATGTTTGCTATTACTTTATGGTTTTGATTCTTTTGTGACATAAGGGTATATGCATTTGAAAGAATCTTAATCAAAGTATGTTTTGGAAGCGTGGAATGGTTTCAGTGTTAGCAAATGGAACAATTTTTGTTGCATTAGCTAAAGACAAACATTTTGTTAACTGATTAACCACATATCGAATATATTTTGAGATAAAGTTTGTAATCCAAGACAATTATAGTTTCTTTATGACTTAGTTAGTTCCAATATTAAGATGTTGAGTAAGTTGGTTTTCGGATCGACTTATACATCTTATTTTGGGAAGGTAACCATGTCACTCTTTGTTTGATAAACGGTTAAAAATACTAAATTGTTTGGATTAATACATTGTGATGTACAAGTTTTTTTGTGAATAAGCTACAACTATGCTTTCTCCTTTATATAACCTCACTAATGATTGTCATAGAAAGGTTATGTGCTCTTGTTGAAGAACATGTCTAAAGTTTTTTTGAATGATTCAAAGAGCATTAGACTAAATTAGAGAAACCATATAAGAAAATGTATTATTGCATTATGATGTGATCATGATTCTAAAATACTTGAGTACTATTTGGATAAGTATCTCAATTTTTCGGTATAGTATCATAATTAACAACACCCAATGCACCACAGTTAAACAGGAATTTCTTAGTAAATAAATTATGTTTTGTGCAAAAGTTGATTAGTTGGACTAATCATACTATTTACTTGTGGGTTGTACTTTCCTTATTTTCTTCTATTGAATAGTTCTTGATTCCTACCATTGCTATAACTTTATATGTGATAAAAGTTGGATAGCAGCCAAATATTAAAGGAGGTAATACTCGGATTGTCCTACGTTTGTTGAAAAGTCTTTAAGAGGACAAGTGGGAGCTTGGGTTGAAAGGTAATTTCGTGTTATGTCCTTGTCTTAAAGGATGTAATTTCTATTTTCTGATCAAGTTGTATTGATCTGTTAGATTGCGATCATTCTTGAAGAAAAGGTTTTTTTCAAGAAGGTTGATGTATTCTAATTAAATAGAAATTGAGGAAGTGTCCTCTTAGCCACAAAATCACCTAAACCTAAATATTGAATCTATTCAATTCGGTCTGAAATGTCATCATACAAGATCTTTGCAAATCTAGTAGTGTATCTCATTCAAACGCCGTTGGGATTTGGATTTTGCAATCAGGGATCGAGTTTGCTTGAAATTGTTTCCTCGTAGGGGTTTTGCTCATCATGGTAAGGGTGGTAAGCTGAGTCCGAAGTTTGCAGGGCCGTTTGAGATTACTGGTAGAGTTGGCAAGTTGGCGAATCGGTTAACTTTGTCAGAGAACTTTTCTAATGTTCAAGATGTCTTCCACGTGTCTACTTTGAGGAAGTATTATCCGGATCCTTATATTCTGGAACCAGAGCCGTTACAGCATCGTGAGAATCTGACTTATGATGAGTAGCAAATTCGCATTCTAGATCAGATGGAGCTGGAGTTGAGGTCGAAGAAGATTATGATGGTTAAAGTATTGTGGAAGTATCACAGGATTGAGGAAGTTACTTGGGAGAGAAGAGATCATATTCAGCAACAATACCTAGATTTGTTCCAAGCAGCAAGTAAGAATTTCGAGGGCGAAATTTCTTTAAGGGGGGGAGAATGTGAAACCCCAAAATTCCCTTTATGTGAAATTACGTGTTTTGACTTGTTTATATGTTATATGAATTAACATATGATAATTATGTGATTATAACTTCTATTACATGCTATGTGAGTATTCATGAAATTTTCATAAAACTCTACATTGAAAATTTTATCGTTGATTTTTGTGAATAGTATTTGAAGCACATGTCTGCTATAATTTTGAAACTGATCTTTTAAACGTTTTAAAACCTAGTCATCAGTTATTAATAGACACGTGTTTGATAAAAACTGATTCTAAAATGAATTAGGAATTTAAAAGGATTTTTCATCTTCTTTTGCAAAAATAAGCATTTTATTTTGATTATATGTATATATATGCTTATATATGCTTACATATACTTAAATATAAATGTTGTCCTCAAAAAAAAGTCTACTAAATAAAGTATTTAAGTTAGATAGTATTATTATTACTATTTTTGGCTAAAACAACTAAAAATAACTTAAGTTATCAACTTTGACTAACTTGTCTTGCATTGACCTTTTCTATAAGATGACTACACACATTAAAACAAATCAAAACACCACATTTACACACACATTGCAGCCGTGAGTTTTGGGAGAAAGAAGGAAAAATATTTCTTAGGTTTTCAAGCTTAATTTTCTCATAGAATTTGCAATTGAAGGCCAAACAACTTCATTCAAAGCTTGAAATTTCTTGTTGGGCACCTATTCTATACATTTCTAGCTTTGCTTGGGATCAAAGGTGAGGGAAAAACTAGATTTTAATTTTAAAGCTTAAGTCAAAATTTTAATATTGAGTATTTAGTTGTTGTTTTGTTAAATTGTCTTTAGGTTATTGCTAGTTAGGTGTTGTAGACTAACTTTGTGGATTTATAGCCATTTTAAACGATAGTGGCATGTTTTTTTATTTTCCGGGTATTTAAATTGATTATTTGGCTTATATTTGAAAATTTGTTGTTGTACTAGTTGAAATTGAGTTGTAGTTGCTTCTATAGGTTTTTTAATTATTGTGTAGTAATATTGTAATGCCAAATTTTCAATTTGAATATCATAGCAAAAGCCCAAAAAATCAGCCTTGAGTGCATTGCCATTTTTATTTAGCTTGTTGGGCTTGTTTTGAGTGGCTTTTGGTTGATTTCTGAGAGGGTTAATGTAGTTGCATGTGTGGTGGTGTGATAGTGATACGAACCTGGTCAACATGTGCCGAGACCCAACACCAAGAATGGTAAAACAAACCCAAGATCTTTTCAAGAATGATGGAAATTGCAACTTGTTGCTTAGCAAAGCAAGAACCTTGGTATAATTGAGAATGATGGAAATCGTGACCCGTTATTTAGCAAAGCAAGAACCTTGGTATAGTGAAGACGCCACAAACGGGGATGGAAATCCGCTTGATAAATCGAGGGTGAACGCCACAAGGAATCCCTTGATAAGTTTGAAAGAGTCTCTTGGAGAACTCAAGGAGAATAATCTCACAATTTAATAGTAAAAAACATCTTACTTTTATTTTATGACAATCAGCCTTATATAGGCAAAGAACAAATAAGTTTCCTATTTGGAAAAGAACTCCTAAACCCTAACATGAAATAGAAAAACATGAATAGTAACTAGGTCAAAAGAAACAAACTTGGAGACCAAGAAAAGACTCCTATTAACTATTCACGTGAATAGTAACGTGAATAGTAACTAAAAAGGAAGCAAACTTGCAGCCCAAGAAAATCTCCTTTCTAGTGTGAACACCTAATCTTGCAGTCCAAGAAAGTCTTTTTCCTAGTGTGAACACCTAAATTCATCCATAGGGAATTAAACTAAAACTAGGATAGAATTACAAAGAAATCAAATCTTGACTAAATCTTCGAATCTTCTTGAAACTTCTTGAAGAATCTTGAAGTTCTTGAATCTTGAAAATAGAATCTTGACTTGAATCTTTGCTTGAAAATTCGCCCAAAAGGTTCAATGAATGTGGACGCCCCATTGGTTCATTGAATGTAGATGCTTCAATTGGTTCATTGAATGTGGACGCTCAATTGGTTCATTGAATGTGGACGCTCAAGGCTGGTTCTCATCATTCCCCCCCTCTTGGGAAGGATTTGTCCTCAAATCCTCCTGGTTCAAAGACCAACCTAGGTGGTAGACCATGTGGTATATCCTCGGGAAACACTTCCTCAAAATCCTGCAAGAGAGAAACAACAACACTAGGAAATGCAGAGTCAAGTTGGTTAAATTTTAAAAGAGCCTCTTTGTACATGAGTAATATCATTGGCCATTTTGAGATCAAAACTCTCTTAACCTCACTTGCTTTTTCATAGAAGTTTCTTTGTTTCCCCTCTGTTTTTACTGCCTTGGAAAAGCTCTTTTCTCTTTTTACTACCTCTCTAGCTTTAGCCTTGCTCTTTATCTTTTCACTCTCATTCTTTTGCTCACTCAGATTCTTTTGATCACTCAAATTCTTTTGTTCACTCAAGTTCTTTTGATCACTCAAATTCTTTTGTTTCACTCGAGTTCTTTTGATCACTCAATTTTTGTAACCTCACTTGATCCTCATAAACTTGTTTTGTTGGCATTGGATCTAGAGTGATTGTCCACTGATTGAACATGAATGAGTACTTGTTGGTGAAGCCATCATGCTGCACACATCGATCAAATTGCCATGGTCTTCCAAAGAGAAGATGTCCAGCATGCATAGGTACCACATCACACAATACTTCATCCTTATATTTTCCAATTCGAAATGGCACTACAACCTGCTTTGTAACCCTTACCTCACCACAATCATTCAGCCACTTATCTTTCACGTGGCAGCGAGTATGAAAGATGCTCTCACGTTGTTCTACCTCTTCCTCTTCTTTAGCTTGCATGCTTAAGGCCCGTTGTGCCACTAGTCCAAGCATCTCTCCATAATTTGCCCCAAACTCTTCTTCTCCCTTTGCGGTGTCCTCTAGTATGGGCATGTCATCAAAATATGTTTCGTCTTTAGATTCAATCTCACCACTTTCCAAGACTACCATTGCTCGCTTGTTTGGGCATTGGCTTGCTATGTGTCCCTATCCCTGACATGTAAAACATTTAATATCACGAGATCGAGTCATAGTAGAAGCTGATTTACCTTGGGAGGTCGGGGCATTGGTGGATTGTTTGGACTCGGGCTTGACCTTATATATTCTTTCAAACCTCTCATGTATTTGTTCAAATTCAGCTCTCATCATCCGTCTCATCTTTCTCAACAAAGCTTGCATTTGTAAGTTCGAAACAGCGACTTGTTGACCTTCTTCATTTGTGTTGTCCCCTTGAGTTTGAGGCATGGTTGAAATTACACTCCCTCACGTGTTTCACTCAAATTCAACTTGGCTTTTACCCTCTAATAATCTCACACTCTGCCTTTTTCCTCTCGTATCCTCCCTTTAGTTTGTTTGAAACTAATCAATACTATCAAGAAGAACCAAGCAGCAAAACAAATCTGTCACAAAATCTGAATTTTCTTTTTTTTTTTTTTAATTTTTTTTTGCAAACAGTCCTCTAAGACATGGGGAACAAGATTAGAACCAAGAATTAAGACAAAGAAGGAAAAAGAAACCTAGAGTGATTAGAAAAGTTAAAGAAAATCTATGCGAAAACACAAAAATCGTCAAAAACACCTAGTAAACGATGGAATTTGGTCAAAAGAGGGTAGTGCTCACTGTGCAACAGTGAGTTATGCTCAGAACGTCGTTTCCCTTCAGAAAAGTTTGGTCTTGAAGGTTGATTAAATTTTTTTTTTTTTTCAGAGCTTTACTATCTTTTTTGTTTCGTTTTTGTTTGTTTTTCTTTCTTTTCAGACCTCTAAGACTCTGGAAACAAGGTTAGACAAAGAAAATTGAACAAAACTCGAAGAAGGAAACCTAGAGAAATAAGGAAAGTTGAGAAAAATCTAATAGAAAACACAAAAACGCCCAAAACTCATACTAAACGATGGAATTTGGCCCTAAGAGTGTGATGCCCACAGCAATGCTGTGGGTTATGTTCATAACGTTGTTTTCCTACAGAAAAGTTTGGCCACGAAGGCTAATTCAACAAAAAAAAAGTTTTTTTTACTGTTCACTGTTTTGCTTTTTCTTTTTTTTTTTTTTTTTCAGCTCTGAAATTTTTTTTTTCTTGACTTTTCTTGATGTTTCTTTTCTTTTCTTGATCTTCAGAAACAAACGCAATGAGCAAGTAACTAAGACTTCGAATTTAGAAGCACAAGAAACCCTAATTCAAGATTCTAGGGTTTGGCCAATGGAAAGTTAAACAAGAATGAAATTGCAGATTGTGAGTTATGAATTTTAGAAGTTTGTGTAGTCTTTCTTTGAAATGCTAAAATGTTGTCTTTGGTTGTTGGGTGGTGTTTGAGTAGTTGTTTCATGGATTGTTGGGGAGTAGGTTTGGGTTTGGAAGCATGTTGAAATGTGTGTTAAGTTGGGTTGCCTACTTTGTCATCTAACTTGGTTGTCTTAGTTGATTAGTTAATGTTATGTTGATTGAAGTACTTTAATGGATTGATGGTTATTGTTGTACCGGGGAACAACCTACTTTGTTCTTTCTCGGAATATGAAATATTTAATGTTATTGTCATGAGTCATGATAGTGTGTGCCACCTCTCAGGCAGCGTCGGGCTGTCGGGTTGAAAAGGGCATGACTATCATGTACTACCCCCAGCTCGCATGGGCGAAGATGCCATAGAGGGAGGGGCTAGATGAGGTACCTACATAATGTATTAATGGGTGATGTAAGAAGTTGGTTGAGATCGTGATGGCGTATAGATCTACACCAACTAGTGTATCCTTTCTCAACTGAATAGTTATTTATGATGCTTGAATTGAATTGTTGATGTTGATGAAGTTTATTGATTGTTATTGTATCTAGGATGATTTTCCCAAGTGGTAAAGAGAACATATTTCCAAAACATCTTTTGAACCCTCGCTGAGCTTTGTTATATATAAGCTCACCCTCTTTGCTGATTTTCAGGTGTTACCGAGCCAGAGTTAGGGTACGTGCCTCAAGAGACTGAGTACGAGCCTTTTGTGGACAAGTCAAATGTGCAAAAGTCTTATCCTTGATGCCTTAGCTGGAATGCTTGTATGTTGTTTTGTAGTATGAAATATGTTGTAATGTTTAAAGCCTTAAAGTTTGTATTGTATAAGATGCTATAAAAATAGTGGAAAGTATAGTATTCTTTCTTTTCGTATGTCAATAGATTGTTTAGCTAGTTTTATATATGATATGCATATGTAAGGTATAGCTTGTACTATATTGTTGAAACAGAGGCATATGACTTATGGTTGGGTTGTTGTATGGTTGTTAAATGAACGATGCATCCAAGAAGGGCTTGGGTTGCGTACTTATGCAGAATGGTCAGGTTATCGCCTATGCTTCTAGAAAGTTAAAACTGTATGAGGTAAACTATCCGACTCATGATCTTGAGTTGGCAGCAGTTGTATTTGCACTAAAAAAATGGCGTCATTATCTGTGGGGCAGTAGTTTCGAGATTTTCATTGATCACAAAAGTCTGAATTACTTGTTGTCACAGAAGGAGTTGAATATGCGTCAATGGAGGTGGATGGAACTTCTTGGAGATTATAATTGTTCTATCAATTATCTATCTAGGAAGGCAAATGTTGTAGCAGATGCTCTTAGCCGTAAGGCGAGTGTTGCTTGTTTGGCTGTTAAAAAGTGGGAGGCTCTTGAGGAAGTCAGTTATTGGAGACCGGAGTTGACTCAGGTTGGGGTGATGTGTTCACATCTCCACATTCAACCTTTATTCTTGTCTCAGATTAGAGATGCTCAACAACTTGATGCAAAACTTCAGAAGATCAAGGATTAGATCACAGATGATTAGTCTGACTTCAAATTACATGAGGATGGTATCATTCGGTTTCGGAACAGGGTTTGTATTCACGATGAACCGGGTTTGAGGAAAGGTATTCTGGAGGAGGCTCATAATTCTAAGTACACCATTCATCCTAGTGGAAACAAGATGTACTGTGATACGAACCTGGTCAACATGTGCCCAGACCCAACACCAAGATTGGTAAAACAAACCCAAGACCTTTCAAGAATGGATGGAACCGCGACCCTTTGCCTAGCAAGACAAGAACCTTGGTATAGTGAATATGATGGAAACCGCGACCCGTTGCTTAGCAAAGCAAGAACCTTGGTATGGTGAAGACGCCACAAACGGGGATGGAAATCCGCTTGATAAGTCAAGGTTGAACGCCACAAGGAATCCCTTGATAAGTTCGAAAGAGTCTCTTGGAGAACTCAAGGAGAATAATCTCACAATTTAATTTCAGAATTGTCTCTCTTTATTATCACAAAAAGTGCCTTATATAGGCAATAACAAATAAGTATCCTGCTTGGAAAAGGACTCCTAAACCCTAGCCCAAGTAGGAAAAACATGAATAGTAACTAGGTCAAAAGAAACAAACTTGAAGACCAAGAAAATACTCCTATTTACTATTTACGTGAATAGAAACATGAATAGTAACTAAAAAGGAAGCAAACTTGCAGCCCAAGAAAAGCTCCTTTCTAGTGTGAACACCTATTCTTGCAGCCCAAGAAAGTCTCTTTCCTAGTGTGAACACCTAAATTCGTCCATAGTGGGTCTTAGGAAATAAACTAGAATGCAAATTAAACTTAAACTAAAACTATGATAGAATTACAAAGAAATCAAATCTTGACCAAATCTTCAAATCTTCTTGAAACTTCTTGAAGAATCTTGAAGTTCTTAAATCTTGAAAATAGAATCTTGACTTGAATCTTTGCTGGAAAATTCATCCAAATGGTGCAATGAATGTGGATGGCTAGTTCGCATTATTCCCCCCCTCTTGAGAAGGATTTGTCCTCAAATCCTCCAGGTTCAAAGATTAGCCTAGGTGGTAGACCATGTGGTATCTCCTTGGGAAACACATCCTCAAAATCCTGCAAGAGAGAAACAACAACACTAGGCAATGCAGAGTCAAGTTGGTTAGTGTTTAAAAGAGCCTCTTTGTACAAAAGTACAATCATTGGCCGTTTTGATATCAAAGCTCTTTTAACCTCACTTGCTTTTGCATACAAATATATTTGTTTTCCCTCTGTTTTTACCTCATTGGCAGAGCTCTTTTCTCTCCTTACCTCCTCTCCAAATTCGGCCCAACTTTTCTTTTCACTCTCATTCGTTTGCTTTCTCAAATTCTTTTGATCTCTCAGATTCTTTTGTTTACTCAATTTTTGCAACCTCACTTGATCCTCATAGACTTGTTTTGGTGTCATCAGAACTAGGGTGATTGTCCGCTGACCAAATACAAATGAATACTTGTTGGTGAAGCCATCATGCTGCACACATCGATCAAATTGCCACAGTCTTCCAAAGAGAAGATGTCCAGCATGCATTGGCACCACATCACACAATACTTCATCTTCATATTTCCCAATTTGAAACGGTACTACAACCTGCTTTGTATCCTTTACCTCACCACAATCATTCAACCATTGCAGTGTATATGGACCTGGGTGCTTAACTGTGTTGAGCTCTAGCTTTTCAACCATAGAAGCACTAGCAACGTTAGTACAACTACCACCATCGATAATAACATTACATACCTTTTCTTTCACATGGCAACGAGTGTGAAAGATGTTCTCATGTTGTGCTACCTCTTCATCTTCTTTAGCTTGCAGGCTTAAGGCTCGTTGTGCCACTAGTCCAAGCATCTCTCCATGATTTGCCCCAAACTCCTCTGCTCCTATTGCGGTGTCCTCTAGTATGGGCACATCATTAGAATATGTTTTGTCTTCAAATTTAATCTCACCACTTTCCAAAACTGCCATTGCTCGCTTGTTTGGGCATTGGCTTGCTATGTGTCCTCGTCCTTGACATTTAAACCTTGAGAGGTCATGGCAATAGTGGATAGTTTGAGCTCGGGCTTGGCCTTGGAAGTAGACGGATTTTCTTCATCCTTTGGGTAACTTGTCCTCCAAGGTAAAGGTGATGCACTCAGGTATTGTGGTGCTTGTCTTGGTCATGTACCACCCCTCTTGAGTCGCTTTTCCACATTAATTGCCATATGCACCAAATCCTTTAATTCCACATAATGATACAACTCGATGGTGTTAGCAATCTCTCGATTCAACCCATTCAAAAATCTAACCATTGTCACCTTCCGATCTTCCTCTACATTGGCTCTAATCATAGCCATCTCCATCTCTTTGTAATACTCATCAACACTCTTATTACCTTGATGAAGACCTTGCAGCTTGAGGTATAAATCTCTGTAGTAATGACTGGGTACAAATCGCCTCCTCATCACCTTCTTCATCTCATCCCAAGTTGCAATTGGACGATCTCCATTCCGCCTCCTATTGATGCACAACTGATCCCACCATACAATAGCATAATCAGTAAATTCAATTGCGGCAAGTTTTACCTTTTTTAGTTCGGAATAGTTGTGACAATCAAAAACCAACTCTATCTTCTTTTCCCACTCCAAATATACTTCGGGATCACTCCTTCCTTGGAAAGCAGGAATTTTCATCTTGATGCTTCCTAAGTTGTTATCAACACGATCAACACGATCCTTAGCATCTCTATCCCGACCATGTCGCCTATTGCTGCCCACCGAAATTCTGTCAAACTCTTCATCTAAACCTTCCTCATCAATCTCATCAACATCTTCAACATCTTCCACTCTTTGCCGCATTCTGTTCCTCCTGGGTACATTTGGAGCAACTGGTGGTTGCACCCTTTCCGGCCTATGTTCTACCCTATCCAACCTCTCATGAATCTGCTCCACTTCAGCCCTCATCATTCATCTCATCTCTCCCATCAATGCCTGCATCTGTAAGTTCTGATAAACCTAAGCTCTGATACTAACTGATTCGAACCTGGTCAACATGTGCCCAGACCCAACACCAAGATTGGTAAAACAAACCCAAGACCTTTCAAGAATGGATGGAACCGCGACCCTTTGCCTAGCAAGACAAGAACCTTGGTATAGTGAATATGATGGAAACCGCGACCCGTTGCTTAGCAAAGCAAGAACCTTGGTATGGTGAAGACGCCACAAACGGGGATGGAAATCCGCTTGATAAGTCAAGGTTGAACGCCACAAGGAATCCCTTGATAAGTTCGAAAGAGTCTCTTGGAGAACTCAAGGAGAATAATCTCACAATTTAATTTCAGAATTGTCTCTCTTTATTATCACAAAAAGTGCCTTATATAGGCAATAACAAATAAGTATCCTGCTTGGAAAAGGACTCCTAAACCCTAGCCCAAGTAGGAAAAACGTGAATAGTAACTAGGTCAAAAGAAACAAACTTGAAGACCATGAAAAGACTCCTATTTACTATTTACGTGAATAGTAACATGAATAGTAACTAAAAAGGAAGCAAACTTGCAGCCCAAGAAAAGCTCCTTTCTAGTGTGAACACCTATTCTTGCAGCCCAAGAAAGTCTCTTTCCTAGTGTGAACACCTAAATTCGTCCATAGTGGGTCCTAGGAAATAAACTAGAATGCAAATTAAACTTAAACTAAAACTATGATAGAATTACAAAGAAATCAAATCTTGACCAAATCTTCAAATCTTCTTGAAACTTCTTGAAGAATCTTGAAGTTCTTGAATCTTGAAAATAGAATCTTGACTTGAATCTTTGCTGGAAAATTCATCCAAATGGTGCAATGAATGTGGATGGCTAGTTCGCATTATACTGGGATTTGAAACAACATTACTAGTGGAACAACATGAAAAGAGAGGTTGCTCAGTTTGTATCCAGATGTTTGACTTGTCAGTGGGTGAAAGTAGAACATCAACGACCTGTAGGGTTACTTCAGCCGTTAGCAATACCAGAGTGGAAATGGTAGCATGTTACGATGGACTTTGTCACTAGTTTGCCTAGAACACCGAGAGGTAACGATGCAGTTTGGTTTATTGTAGACCGTTTGACGAAGACATCTCATTTTATTCCGATGAGAACGGGAGATGAAGTTGCAAAGTTGGCAGATCTTTATTTGGATCAGATTGTTAAACTTCACGGGATTCCATCTAGTATTGTCTCTGATCGAGATCCTCAGTTTACTTCTTAACTTTGGGAGAAACTCCAGGAAACTTTAGGGACTGAGTTGAGTTTCAACACAGCATATCATCCGCAAACCGACGGTCAGTCGGAGAGAACTATTCAGATCCTAGAAGATATGCTCAAGGCTGGTGTTTTGGACTTTGGGAAGAACTGGGAGAAACATCTACCGTTAGCCAAGTTTACCTGTAACAATAGTTATCAAGCAACTATTAGGATGACACCTTATGCAGCTCTCTACGGTCGTAAGTGCCGATCACCTTTGTACTGGGACGAAGTGGGGGAGATGAAGGCTATTGATCCGACTATAATGCCAGAGCTTCTAGAGAAGATTGAGAATATCCAGTTGATCAGGAAGAGGATGTTAATAGCGCATAGTGGATACAAAAGTTATGCTGATAAGCATCGCCGGGATTTGGAGTTTGCAGTTGGGGACTGAGTGTTCTTGAAATTGTCTCCTCGTAAGGGGTTTGCTCGTTATGGTAAAGGTGGTAAACAAAGTCCAAGGTTTGCAAGGTTGTTTGAGATTACCGGCAGGGTTGGCAAGTTGGCGTATCGGTTGGCTTTACCGGAGAACTTTTCTAATATTCACAATGTCTTCCACGTGTCTAATTTGCGGAAATATAATCCGGATCCTTCTCATATTCTGGAGCCATAGCCGTTACAGCTTTGTGAAAATCTGACTTATGAGAAGTAGTCGATTCGCATTATTGATCAGATGGAGCAAGAGTTGAGATCGAAGAAGATTTCGACGACCAAAGTGTTGTGGAAGCATCAGGGGATTGAGAAGCTACGTGGGAAAGAAGAGACTAGATTCAGTAACAATACCCAGATCTGTTCTGTATAACAAGTAAGAATTTCGAGGACGAAATTTCTTTAAGGGCGGGAGAATGTGAAATCCCAGATTTCATCTATACGTGAAATTGCGTGTTTTGACTTGTATATGTGTTATTTGAGTTAGAATGCGCTAATTATGTGAATTATATTACATGCTATGTGAGCATTCATGAAAGTTTCGTGAAAATGGGCATTGAAAATTTTATCATCGAGTTTTATGAATAGTATTTTTGAAACACGTCTGCTAAAATTTTGACATGGGTGTTTTTAGTGTTTGAAAACCTAGTCCTCGGATATTAATAGATCCGTGTTTGATTAAGGATTTTGAATCAGATTAGGAATTTAAAAGGATTTTACCCCTTCTTTTGCAAAAATTGAGTTTCATAGCTATGTGTATGTATATGTATGCATATGAAATGTTGTCACCTACACTTAAACTACTAAATATAGTATATATGATAGATATATATGTAAGTAAACAAAGTAGTCTAGAAAAACAATTAAAAGACTAGGAAAACAATTAAAAGACTAAAAATTGGCAACTTTTTTTTTTTTTTGTTAATTCAGTGGGAGTTTTATTGATATCCAAAGGAAGTGGTACAAGTACAAGATTGTTGACAAACAACATCAAAACAAGATCAAGGAAAGCAGAAGAGAATTAGTCCAAACAAGGACTAAAAGAACAAAAAGACAAGAAAACAAAGGAAAATCTCCTTAGTGGGTTCTTCGATCAGGGGGTCTTCCGTTGAACATGCCTTGAACTGCCCTAGTATAATCAAAGGAAGGTGTCACCTTGGATGTAGATGCAGTGTTGGAAGAGTTGCCAACAACACGATTGGTAGAGAGATGGCTTTGCCAAAAGTATGTGTAGAAACCTTATCCTTAGAACCTTGAGATGGGTACGGAGTAACCGAAATGTGAGAAGTATGTTGTTGTACATGTGCCTGTGTAGGGATGTTCACCTTTTGGACATTGGTTTTTTTGTGAAAAACACCTGTTCCAGTAGTTTTATTCTCTACAGTCTTGGACTTAGAAAAATTTTCCTGGGAACGTTCATCAATTTGATCACCATGATCTCCATGAGCTTCATCAGAGTTAAGTATATTAAATCTGTTATTGCTAACCAAATGCTCTTTTTGACGTGAAGCACCGCGTCTCCTCCTATGCTTTTTATCTGCTTCATTCCATTCTGAATTGGTGCCTGAAGGTTTATCCTCAACCCGATTGTCTGGAGAATTAGGACAATTGGAAGTGTCATGACCTGCAACATTACAAAAAGTACATTTCTGTGGTTTTCAATCATATTCGATTAGAATCTCAGCCTCTTCCCCATTAGGGAGTTCGACATATGTCCTATCTGGGAGATCCTTTAGAATATTCATTTCCACACATACTCTTGCATAACCAAGATGTGACCGTGAGGCAGTTTTTGAATCCATCTGAAGAGGGAGGCCAATTGTGCTTGAAACGAAACTGAGACCATCATTGTTAAGTAAATCAAGCGGAACATTTCTCAATTTTAACCAGATTGGCTTTATGTTTGACTTAGCATATATATACATAATACGTACAATATATGATATAACAAAAGCTCAAAAACCAAAAATACACACACACACACACATGGCTGAAATCCTTGGGGACATTTTAGCTTAGTTTTTGAAGAGAATTTCTCATAGAACTTGCAATTCAAAGCCAAATCTCTTCAACCAAAGCTTGAATTCACTTGTTGGGTATCCATTTCACACATTTCTAACATCATATAGCATCAAAGGTGAGAGAAAAATATTCTAGATCTAAGAATGCTATTTTTTGTCAATTTCATATAACTATATTTTTATCTGATGTTTTGTTGAATTGTCTTTAGATTATTGCTCAGTAGTTTCCAAGGATCATTTATATGTATTATAGCTGTTTTGATCTGTAGTAGTACATATTTATATTTTTCGGGTATTAAAGTTGGCTTTTAGGTTCATTATTAAATAATTGTTGTTGTAGTGGTTGGAATTGATTGGTTGTTGCTTCTAAAAGTTTGTTAATTGTAGGGTAGTAATGTTGTAATGCCGAATTTTTGATTCAAATATTGTAGCAAAAGTCTGGAAAGTTCAGCCAAGTGCATTGCCAAAAGTAGGGTTGTTGGGCTTGTTTTGGATGGTTTTTGGTTGGTTTCTAGTGGGGTAAATTTAGTTGCATGTGTGGTTGAGTGATAGAAAGTGGTTTGGAGGTTATTGGATTTCTAGATTGTAAGTTATGACCTTTAGAAGTTTGTGTAGTCTTTCTTTGAATGTTGAAATGTTGTCTTTAGTTGTTTGGTAGTGTTCGGGTAGTTGTTCCTTGGATTATTGTTGAGTAGGTTTGGGATTGAATGCATGTTTAAATGTATGTTAGGTTGGGTGGCCTACTTTGTCATCTAACTAAATTGTTCTAGAATTGTATGGTTGTTGATTGTTCAAATGTTGTTTAATTGATTGTTGAAATATTGTTAATTGATGTTTGATTGTTGAAATGCCGAGAATCGGACAACTTTCGTTATTGATCCCTCTGAATGTAAAGAGTCAAGTGTCATTGTTGTTGTGAGTCATGATAGTGTTGTGTCACTTCTGGAGGCATCCCGGGTTGTTGGCACAGTTATCATGGTTAATCGCTATCTCGTGTGGTCGGAGGGTACTATGGAGTGTGGGTCTAGAATAAGGTACCTCAGGATTATGTCGATGGGTTTTGGAGAAGTTGTTTAACATTGGAATGGCAGATAGAGCTACATCAACAAGTGTGTCGTATCCTTAGTGTTTGTTTACTGTTATTGTATTTGTATTGATATTAAAGTTTATGGTATGTTTATTGCTCATAGGATGATTTTCCAAGGGGTAAAGTAAATGTTTTCAAAAGATCTTTTGAATCCTCACTGAGCTTTATTATATATAAGCTCACCCTTATTCGTTTATTTTCATCAGGTGTTACTGAACCAGATTTCAGGTACGTGCCTCAAGAAGCTGAGAATGTGCCTTTTATGGACGAGTCTTATGTGCCAGAGTCTTATCCATGATGTCTAAGCTGTAGTTCTGATACGAACCTGGTCAACATGTGCCCAGACCCAACACCAAGATTGGTAAAACAAATCCAAGACCTTTCAAGAATGGATGGAACCGCGACCCTTTGCCTAGCAAGACAAGAACCTTGGTATAGTGAATATGATGGAAACCGCGACCCGTTGCTTAGCAAAGCAAGAACCTTGGTATGGTGAAGACGCCACAAACGGGGATGGAAATCCGCTTGATAAGTCAAGGTTGAACGCCACAAGGAATCCCTTGATAAGTTCAAAAGAGTCTCTTGGAGAACTCAAGGAGAATAATCTCACAATTTAATTTCAGAATTGTCTAACTTTATTATCACAAAAAGTGCCTTATATAGGCAATAACAAATAAGTATCCTGCTTGGGAAAGGACTCCTAAACCCTAGCCCAAGTAGGAAAAACGTGAATATTAACTAGGTCAAAGGAAACAAACTTGAAGACCAAGAAAAGACTCCTATTTACTATTCACGTGAATAGTGACGTGAATAGTAACTAAAAAGGAAGCAAACTTGCAGCCCAAGAAAAGCTCCTTTCTAGTGTGAACACCTATTCTTGCAGCCCAAGAAAGTATTTTTCCTAGTGTGAACACCTAATAAACTAGAATTCAAATTAATACTAAAACCAAAAGATATAATTACAAAGAAATCAAATCTTGACTAAATCTTCGAATCTTCTTGAAACTTCTTGAAGAATCTTGAAGTTCTTGAATCTTGAAAATAGAATCTTGACTTGAATCTTTGTTGGAAAATTCGCCCAACTGGTTCAATGAATGTGGACGCTCAATTGGTTCATTGAATGTGGACGTTCAAGGCTGGTTCTCATCATTCCCCCCCTCTTAAGAAGGATTTGTCCTCAAATCCACCAGGCTCAAAGATCAGCCTTGGTGGTAGACCATGTGGTATGTCCTCAGGAAGCACTTCCTCAAAATCCTGTAAGGGAGAAACAACAACACTAGGCAATGCAAAGTCAAGCTGGTTAGTATTTAAAAGAGCCTCTTTGTACATGAGTGCAATTATTGGCCATCTTGAGATCAAAGCTTTCTTAACCTCACTTGCTTTTTCATAGAAATTTCTTTGTTTCCCCTCTGTTTTTACCGCCTTGGAAGAGCTCTTTTCTCTTTTTACTACCTCTTTAGCTTCAGCCTTGCTCGCTTTCTTTTCACTCTCATTCTTTTGATCGCTCAAATTATTTTGTTCACTCAAGTTCTTTTGATCATTCAATTTTTGTAACCTCACTTGATCCTCATAAACTTGTTTTGATGTCATTGGAACTAGAGTGATTGTTCGCTGATTAAACATGAATGAGTACTTGTTGGTGAAGCCATAATGCTGCACACGTCGATCAAATTGCCATGGTCTTCCGAAGAGAAGATGTCTAGCATGCATAGGTACCACATCACATAACACTTCATCCTCATATTTCCCAATGCGAAACGGTACCACAACCTGTTTTGTAACCCTTACCTCACCACAATCGTTCAACCATTGCAGCTTGTACGGACGTGGATGCTTAATTGTTGTGAGCCCTAGCCTGTCAACCATTGAAGCACTAGCAACGTTAGCACAACTACCACCATCAATAATAACACTACATACCTTATCTTTCACGTGGCAGCAAGTATGAAAGATGTTCTCACGTTGCACTACTTCTTCCTCCTCTTTAGCTTGCAAGCTCAAAGCTCATCGTGCCACTAATCCAAGCATATCTCCATAATCTGCCCCAAATTCCTCTTCTTCACCTACTTCGATGTCCTCTAGTATTGGCATGTCATCAGAATGTGATTCATCCTCGGATTCAATCTCTCCATCATCCAGGATTACCATTGTTCGCTTGTTTGGACATTGGCTTGCTATATGTCCCCATCCCTGACATGTAAAACATTGAATATCATGAGATCGAGTTGTAGAAGCCGATTTACCTTGGGAGGTCGTGGTATTAGTGGATGGTTTTGGCTCGGGCATGGCCTTGGAAGTGGACAAATTTTCTTCTTCCTTTGGGTTGCTCATCCTCCAAGGTGAGACTGGCCTTGGTCGTGTACCACCCCTCTTTAGTTGTTTCTCCACTTTAATTGCCATATGTACCAGATCTTCTAATTCAACATAATGATACAACTCAATCGTGTTAGCAATCTCACAATTCAACCCATTCAAAAATCTAGCCAGTGTTGCCTCCCGATCTTCCTCTACATTGGCTCTTATCATAGCCATCTCCATCTCTTTGTAATATTCTTCCACGCTTTTATTACCTTGATGAAGACTTTGCAGCTTGAGGTATAAATCTCGATAGTAATGACTTGGGACAAACCGCCGCCTCATCACTCTCTTCATCTCATCCCAAGTTGCAATAGGACGATCTCCATTCTGCCTCCTATTAATGCACAATTGATCCCACCAAACAATAGCATAGTCAGTAAATTCAATTGCAGCAAGTTTTACCTTTTTCAAATCGGAATAGTTGTGGCAATCGAAAACCAACTCCATCTTCTTCTCCCACTCAAGATAAGCTTCAGGATCACTCCTTCCTCGAAAAGAAGGAATCTTCATCTTGATGCTTCCCAAATTGTTATCAACACGATCCCTAACTTCTCTAACTTGACCATGTCTTTCATTGCTTCCCATAGAAACTCTATCAAACTCTTCATCAACATCTTCAACTTCCCTTCTTGGCACCATGTTTCTCCTTGGTGCGTTTTGAGCTACTTGTGGCTGCCTTCGTTGTGCTCTATCTTCTACTCTATCCAACCTCACATGTATTTGTTCTAATTCAGCCCTCATCATTCGTCTCATCTCTCCCATCAATGCCTGCATCTGTAAGTTCTGTCCAACGAGTTGTTGAACACCTTCATTAATGTTGTCTGCTTGATTTTGAGACATGATTAATTTTCACTCCCTCACGTGTTTCACTCAACTCAATTTGGCTTTTACCCTCTATTAATCTCACGCACTCTGCCTTTTTCCTCTCGTATTCTCCTTCAAGTTCCCTAGAACTAATCAAGAGTACCAAGATAGGCACTAAAGCAGCGTATTACTTTTTTTTTTTCGAAATTTGATGATTTTTTTTTTTTTTTAGACCTCTAAGACTCTGGAAACAAGGTTAGAGAAAGAAACTTGAATAAAACTCAAAGAAGGAAACCTAGAGAAATAAGGAAAGTTGCAAAAACCCTATTCTAAAACACAAAAATGCCCAAAACTCATAGCAAACGTTGGAATTTGGCCCTAAGAGGGTGGTGCCCACAGCTAGGTTGTGGGTTATGCTCAGGACGTCGTTTCCCTTCAGAAAAGCTTGGCCACGAGGGCTAATTCAACAAAAACAAGTTTTTTACTGTTCACTGTTTTGCCTTTTTTTTTTTTTTTTTTCTTTTCTTGAAGTTTCTTTTCTTTCTTGATGTTCTTTTCTTGATTTTCAGAAACAAAGACAATGAGCAAGTAACCAAGACTTCGAATTTAGAAACACAAGAAACCCTAATTCAAGATTCTAGGGTTTGGCCAATTGAAAGCTTAACAAGAAACGAAATTGAAAGCAAGAAAACAAAATTGAAGACAAGACTCAAGAAACGGAGAACAAGACTCAAGACACGAAATTAAAAGAACAAGAACGGAATCAAGACACAACCAAGAAAACGAATTGGAAGCATGACACAATCAAGAACGAAGAAAGGAATTAAAACCTAGACCTAGACTCAAGGAATTAACCAAGAAAAACAAGAAAAGGATAGGCAAACCTGATAAACCTAAGCTCTGATACCAACTGATACGAACCTGGTCAACATGTGCCCAGACCCAACACCAAGATTGGTAAAACAAACCCAAGACCTTTCAAGAATGGATGGAACCGCGACCCTTTGCCTAGCAAGACAAGAACCTTGGTATAGTGAATATGATGGAAACCGCGACCCGTTGCTTAGCAAAGCAAGAACCTTGGTATGGTGAAGACACCACAAACGGGGATGGAAATCCGCTTGATAAGTCAAGGTTGAACGCCACAAGGAATCCCTTGATAAGTTCAAAAGAGTCTCTTGGAGAACTCAAGGAGAATAATCTCACAATTTAATTTCAGAATTGTCTAACTTTATTATCACAAAAAGTGCCTTATATAGGCAATAACAAATAAGTATCCTGCTTGGGAAAGGACTCCTAAACCCTAGCCCAAGTAGGAAAAACGTGAATAGTAACTAGGTCAAAGGAAACAAACTTGAAGACCAAGAAAAGACTCCTATTTACTATTCACGTGAATAGTGACGTGAATAGTAACTAAAAAGGAAGCAAACTTGCAGCCCAAGAAAAGCTCCTTTCTAGTGGAACACCTATTCTTGCAGCCCAAGAAAGTATTTTTCCTAGTGTGAACACCTAATAAACTAGAATTCAAATTAATACTAAAACCAAAACTAAGATATAATTACAAAGAAATCAAATCTTGACTAAATCTTCGAATCTTCTTGAAACTTCTTGAAGAATCTTGAAGTTCTTGAATCTTGAAAATAGAATCTTGACTTGAATCTTTGTTGGAAAATTCGCCTAACTGGTTCAATGAATGTGGACGCTCAATTGGTTCATTGAATGTGGACGTTCAAGGCTGGTTCTCATCAAGTTCTCTTTTGCTATATTATATATAGGACTAGTTGGATTGTATTTGCTTTGGAGTTGTATTGTATAAGATGATCTAAAGATAGTAGATTGTATGTTGCTAGTTTGGTAGTCTTACTTTTGGAATATGCTTGGATTGCTAGACTAGTTTATAATGAGTATGCGTATGAATGATATAACTTTTGGTATCTTGTTGAAACGGAGGCATATGACTTGTGGTTGGTATATTGTTTGGTTGTTTAATATATGGTATTGAATGTTGATGAATGGTTGTGGAGTTGTTGTAGATATTTGGAGTTGGTTGTGCGTTGCTATAAATGGTTGGTTTAGAGCCCTGATGTCCATGTTACAAACGTTATAATGCCAAAATTCCATTGCGTCCTGACTAATTGTAAGTGGGGTCAAATTGGGGCTTGACAGCAAAAGCATCACAACTAAATGATAAGAACCATTATCAACTTGTATGATTACATTCATCCAAACAAATTCTTTTGTAGTATTACAAAAGATATAATATACACAATAGGACATACAGTTCATTCAGAACCTTTCTAACTAATTGTGGTCCATTAATCATAAACATGAACCCCGAAATAGACATTCTATTATTGGTTTCAGATCAAAAATCCAAACTAATAAACCCGTTACCACGGATTTTACCTTCTCCATAGAATATATTTTAAGTGCTTCAGAAGTACTTTAAATATATGCAAATATTATCCAACATTCTCAATTAGGATAGGATTGACATTCACTCGTAACACTTTACAGTTTGCGCAATGTCAAACGTTGTACTTTGCAACTTATGAAGTCATTATTACTCAAGCATATCATTTTCATCCTAAGCTTGCTATGCTGCTAGAGTTTCTCGAAAATCATTTGTCAGAGATGGATTCATTGTCTCAAGGACAACAATTCATTTATTTGATTTCTTTTCGAAAAACCATCTTGAACACCTTCAAGATCACTCTAGCTACAATCTTTGAAATATATTAAGTAATCTCCTCGTACTATCACCATAGGTACGAATTCCTGAGATACTAATAACATCTTCCAAGAATGGAGAACATTTAATATGACTAGACTTTAACTGACATCACATCACTTATATCATCGACTATGATATATAAGTCTGATCAACTGGACATTCTCAATCTTCTCTAGAAGTTTTGGCATCATAGTCGAATCAATAGCCTTCATCTCCCCTACCTCGTCCTAGTACAAAGGTGATCGGCACTTACGGTCGTAGAGAAATGCATAAGTGATACGAACCACGCCAACATGTGACGCGACCCAACACCAAATATGGCAAACGACCCCAAGACCTTTTAGGAATGGATGGAACCTCGACCCTATGCTTAGCAAAGCTAGAAACTTGGTATAGTTGAGGAAGCCACAAACGAGGATGGAGATCTCGTTTGATAAGTCAGAGTTGAACGCCACAAGAATAATCTTGATAAGTTCAAAAAAGTTCTTGAGAACTTAAGGAGAATAATCTCACAAATTTAATATCAAAGTTGTCTTTTTTTTTTTTTTTTCTTTTCTTGGAGTTTCTTTTCTTTCTTGATGTTCTTTTCTTGATTTTCAGAAACAAAGACAATGAGCAATTATCCAAGACTTTGAATTTAGAAGGACAAGAAACCCTAATTCAAGATTCTAGGGTTTGGCCAATTGAAAACTAAACAAGAAGCAAAATTGAAAGCAAGAAAACGGAATTGAAGACAAGATGCAAGAAACGGAAAACAAGACTCAAGACACGAAATTAAAAGAACAAGAACGGAATCAAGACACAACCAAGAAAATGAATTGGAAGCAAGACACAATCAAGAACGAAGAAAGGAATTAAAACCTAGACCTAGACTCAAGGAATTAACCAAGAAAAACAAGAAAAGGATAGGCAAACCTGATAAACCTAAGCTCTGATACCAACTGATACGAACCACGTCAACATGCTACGCGACCCAACACTAAATATGGCAAACGACCCCAAGACCTTTCAGGATTGGATGGAAACCGCGACCCGTTGCTTAGCAAAGCAAGAACCTTGGTATAATTGATGAAGACGCCACAAACGGGGATGGAAAATCCGTTTGATAAGTCAAGGTTGAACGCCACAAGAATTATCTTGATAAGTTCGGAAAAGTTCTTGAGAACTTAAGGAGAATACTCTCACAAATTTAATTTCAGAATTGTCTAACTTTATTATAACAAAAAGTGCCTTATATAGGCAATAACAAATAAGTATCCTGCTTGGAAAAGGACTCCTAAACCCTAGCCCAAGTAGGAAAAACGTGAATAGTAACTAGGTCAAAGGAAACAAACTTGGAGACCAAGAAAAGACTCCTATTAACTATTCACGTGAATAGTGACGTGAATAGTAACTAAAAAGGAAGCAAACTTGCAGCCCAAGAAAAAGCTCCTTTCTAGTGTGAACACCTAATCTTGCAACCCAAGAAAGTCTCTTTCCTAGTTAGAACACCTAAATTCATCCATAGGGAATTAAACTAAAACTAAAAACTAAAACTAGGATAGAATTACAAAGAAATCAAATCTTGACTAAATCTTCGACTCTTCTTGAAACTTCTTGAAGAATCTTGAAGTTCTTGAATCTTGAAATAGAATCTTGACTTGAATCTTTGCTGGAAAATTCGCCCAAATAAATGGTTCATTGAACTTGGATGATTCAATGAATGTGGAAGGTTCAACGAATGTGGACGTCTAATTCTTGGCTCTTTTGTGGCTCTTTCTTGAACGATTTGTATAGCCTTGATGTTCTCATCAATAAGGTGCCATCCCAATAGTCGCTTGATAACTATTGTTATAAGTAAACTCAACTAGCGGTAGATGTTTTTCCTAGTTCTCCCCGAAGTCTAAAACACAAGCCCTGAGCATATCTTCCAGAATTTGAATAGTTCTCTCTGACTGACCGTCAGTCTGTGGATGATACGTTGTGCTGAAACTCAACTTAGTACCCAAAGTTTCCTGAAGTTTCTCATAAAATTGAGAAGTAAACCGAGGCCTCGATTAGAGACAATACTAACTAGAATTCCGTGAAGTTTAACAATCTGATCCAAATAAAGATCTACCAACCTTACAAGTTCATGTCTCATCCTCATCGGAATAAAATGAGCTGTCTTCGTCAAACGGTCCACAATAACCCATACCGCATCACAACCTCTCAGCGTTCTATGAAAACTAGTGACGAAATCTATCGTAACATGTTCCTATTTCTACTCTGGTATTGGCAACAGCTGAAGTAACCCTGCAGGTCGTTGATGTTCTGCTTTCACTAGCTAACAAGTTAAACATCTGGATACAAACTGAGCAACCTCCCTCTTCATGTTGTTCAACCAATAATGTTGTTTCAAATCCCGGTACATCTTGTTTCCACAGGGATGATTGGTGTACCTAGAATTATGACCCTCCTCAAGAATACCTCTCCTCAAACGCGGTTCATCGGGAACACACACCGTGTTTCGAAATCGAAGAATACTATCCTCATATAATTTGAAGTCAGACTGATCATCCATAATCTGATCCTTGATCTTCTGAAGTTTTACATCATGTTGTTAGGCTTCTCTAATCTGAGACAACAATAAAGGTTGAATCCATAGATATGAACACATCACCCCAACCTGAGTCAACTCGGGTTTCCAATAACTAACTTCCTCAAGCACCTCCCATTTTTTAACTGCCAAACAAGCAATACCTATCTTTCGGCTAAGAGCATGTGCTACAACATTAACCTTCCCAAGCAGATAATTGATAGAACAATTATAATCTCCCAGAAGTTCCATCCATCTTCGTTGTCGCATATTCAACTCCCTTTATGAGAACAAGTACTTCAGACTTTTGTGATCAGTGAAAATCTCAAACTTACTGCCCCACAGATAATGACGCCACTTTTTCAGTGCGAATACAACTGCTACAAACTCAAGATCATGAGTTAGATAATTTACCTCATACGGTTTTAACTTTCTAGAAGCATAGGCAATATCTCGACCATTCTGCATAAGTACGCAACACAGGCCCTCCTTGGATGCATCACTATAGATGACCATATTATCGGTTCCCTTTAGCAATACAAGTACCGGAGTGGTAGTCAATCTCTTTTTCAACTCCTGAAACCCACTCTCACACTTCTCATTACAAGTGACCCCGCAATTTTAGAAAAGTCCTTCATAAACCTGCGATAGTAACCCACCAACCCAAGGAAGCTGTGAACCTCTGAAATATTCTCTGACCTTTTCCAAGACATCACCACTTCAATCTTAGTGGGATCTACTGAAATACCGTTCTGAGTAATCACATGGCTAAGAAAAGATATTTGCTATAGCCAGAATTCACATTTGCTGAACTTCGTAAACAACTGATGCTCCTGAAGTTTCTGTAGGACAAGTTGTAGGTGTTGCTCGTGCTCCGATTTAGTCTTAAAATATACCAAGATATCATCAATAAAGATTACCACGAACTAGTTCAAGTACAGCTGAAAGACTCGTTGCATAAGATCCATGAATGCTGTCGGTGCATTAGTTAGTCCAAGGGGCATAACTACAAATTCATAATGCCCGTACCGAGTCCTGATAGCAGACTTTGGAACATCATCCGTACAGATCCAAAGCTGATAATACCACTACCTCAAGTCAAACTTAGAGTAGACTTTGGCTCCCTGAAGTTGATCAAACAACTCATTAATTAGTGGCAAATGATACTTGTTCTTGATGTCACTTGATTCAAACCACGATAATCGATACATAATCTCACGGTACCATCCTTCTTCATAAATAAAACGGGTGCTCCCTAAGGTGAAGAACTCTGCTGAATGAAACCCTTTTCTAATAACTCCTGCAACTGAGTTTTCAGCTCTTTAAGCTCAGCTGGTGCCATTTGGTACGCTGATTTAGAAATAGGTTGAGTACCGGGAATTAGATTAATCACAAACTCAATATCTCTCTCCGGCGGCAGTCCTGGCAACTCCTCGGGAAATACATTGGGATATTCCCGAATTATTGGAACTTCCTCCAGCTTTAGCTTATTAGATGGCTTATTGATCAAATAAGCTAGAAAACCTGAACACCCCTTACTCACTACCTCGACCACTGGCTATTCTGGCAACCGAAACTATACCACCTTTGTTCTATAGTTTAACTGAGCATCATACTTGGCAAGCCAATTCATACCCAAGATATCATACTCTCGGATAGGAAATAAAATAAGATCCGAATGAAAATCCTGACCCTTAACATGTATTTTACAATCTTTACATACTAAGCCAGTCACATATTTATCAGTCAAATGAGTACTAATCTCAACCACATAAGGTAACTTCTCAGGTTGTACATTAACACGTTGCACACAAGTAGGTGTAATGAAAGAATGCGTAGCACTAGAATCAATCAATACTTTAACAAGTTGATTGAGTATAAAAAAGTTACCTTCCACAACCGCCGCTGCCTCAGGTAACTCCTCTAAGTTCATTGCGTAGTCCCAATCCTGAACCCGCTGCTGCTGAGGTACACTTCCTGCAGGTATACCCTGATAACCCTGGGCCGCTGGCTGACCCTCAGACCTCTGATATCTAGGACAATCTCTCGCCCTGTGTTGGTTGCTACCGCAACCTAAACATGTCCCTGCCTTTACCCAACAGTCGGCCTCCAAATGGCCTTACGTTTACAATAAGAACAATACAGTGTCGGAGCACTGACACTGCCTCCTGAAGAACCAGAAGTTGAATATGCAGTTGTACCAATCTGCTGCTGAGGTCTCACAACATATGACTTGTACTGACCTTGAGACTATGCTAGCCTCTGTTGTGACTGTGTCTAGGAGGATCCCTGCTGAAACTAGGGCCTGTATGAACTCTGTTGCCCCTGAGGTCGATAAGAATCCTACTGCACTGAAGGCCTATAAATACCCTACTGACCTTGAGGTTGAAACGGTCTCTTACTAGCCTGACTAGAACCAGCCTACTCCCATTTCCTCTTTTCCAACCTAGGAGCCACATTAAAGGCTGCAGAAAACTCATCATACTATATCAAGGCCATCACATCCTAAATCTCTATCCTTAGACCCCTAATGAACATCCGGGTCTTCCGTTCCTGATCCACCACAAACTCTGGTATATATAGGGACATCCTAGTAAAGTTGGCCTCATATTGGGCCACTGTAGAATTACCCTAAACCAAAGAAGTGAAGTCCTCCTCTCGACGTTCCCGTGCAATCCTCGGGACATACTTGGCCTGAAACTCCCGAAGAAAGGTAGCCCAAATATAGGGAGTACCCTGAGCTTCCCAATCAGACCTCACCGTACGCCACCATTCTTCAGCCTCATCGTCAAATAGAAACACTGCAAAGGTGACCTTCCTCTCATCAGTGTAATCAAGGGAATCAAATATTTTTTCAATCTTATTGATCCAAGCTTCAGCCTTCCGATCGTCAGGCTCACCCTGGACCTCAGTGGATAATATCCCAGAAATTCCTCCAACAAACTACCCCCTCGATAACCACCCTATGCATTTTGCATTTGTGTCTGCACGGTCTGTGCTTGAGCAGCCTACCCTGCAAGAATCAGCGACTGCCCTGCTATAACCTCCGTCATCCAGTCCATAGCCATTGCAAGACGGTCATAGCCCTAATCTCGTCCTGGTGCCAAATTCCCCGGTACCTCATTATCTTCCTGAGGCCTACCACGTGTTCTTGGACGTCCAACCATTCTACTATCAAAGAGTTAGCACAAGTTATAACACATTGACAGGCTATATACATTTAATAGCACATAGACAACAAACTCACGTAAGGCACATAGATCACATAAGTGTTAGTCACATAAACAAGTTACTCACATAATCATATAATCATATTAACACATAATTCACTTTTCTTTCACTTCATACATACTTTCATGCTAAGACCACTACCCACATACCGAGAATAACCCGGCTGACAGCTAAACAAGCGCTCTGATACTACTTAATGTCACGCCCCAACTTAACCCCACTTACGATTAGTCAGGACGCAACGGAATTTCGGCAATATAACGTTGTAACATGGACAACAGGACTCTAAACCAATCCTTAATAACATCACACAACCAACAACAACTCCATCAATATACAACACAACCAAACCCGTTCATTTAACAACCATACAACAACCTAACCTTAAGTCATATAACTCTGTTTCAACAACATACCGTAAGCTATACGCATATCATATATAAAACTAGTCTAGCAATCTATTCATATACCAAAAGTAAGACTACTATACTAGCATTATACTTTCCACTATTTTTATAGCATCTTATTCAATACAAACTTTAAGGCTTTAAACATTACAACATATTTCATACTACAAAACAACATACAAGCATTCTAGCTAAGGCATCAAGGATAAGACTCTTGCACATTTGACTCGTCCACAAAAGGCTCGTACTCAGTCTCCTGAGGCACGTACCCTAACTCCGGCTCGGTAACACCTGAAAGTCAGCAAAGAGGGTGAGCTTATATATAACAAAGCTCAGCGAGGGTTCAAAAGATGTTTTGGAAATTTTTTATCTTTACCACTTGGGAAAATCATCCTAAATACAATAACAATCAATAAACTTCATCAACGTCAACAATTCAATTCAAGCATCATAAATAACCATTAAGTTGAGAAAGGATACACTAGTTGGTGTAGCTCTATACGCCATCACGATCTCAACCAACTTCTTATATCACCCATTAATACATTCTGGAGGTACCTCATCTAGCCCCTCCCTCCATGGCATCTTCGCCCATGCGAGCAGGGGGTAGTACATGATAGTCATGCCCTTTTCAACCCAATAGCCCGACGCTACCTGAGAGGTGGCACACACTATCATGACTCATGACAATAACAATAAATATTTCATATTCCGGGAAACAACAAAGTAGGTTGTTCCCTGGTACAACAATAACCATCAATCCATTAACAGTACTTCAATCAACCTAACATTAACTAATCAACTAAGACAACCAAGTTAGATGACAAAGTAGGCAACCCAACTTAACACACATTTCAACATGCTTCCAAACCCAAACCTACTCCCCAACAATCCATGAAACAACTACTCAAACACCACCCAACAACCAAAGACAACATTTTAGCATTTCAAAGAAAGACTACACAAACTTCTAAAATTCATAACTTGCAATCTACTAATCAAACAACCCCCCAACCTTTTCCTATCACACCACCACATATGCAACTACATTAACCCCCTCGAAAACCAACCTAATGCCACTCAAAACAAGCCCAACAAGCTAAAAATTGCAATGCACTCAAGGCTGATTTTTTAGGCTTTTGCTATGATATTCAAATTGAAAATTTGGCATTCCAACATTACTACACAATAATTAATAACCTATAGAAGCAACTAACACTCAATTTCAACTACTACAACAACAATTATTCAAATATAAGCCAAATAATCAATTTAAATACCCGAAAAATAAAAATACATGCTACTATCGTTTAAAATGGCTATAAATCCACAAAGTTAGTCTACAACACCTAACTAGCAATAATCTAAAGACAATTTAACAAAATAACAACTAAATACTCAATATTAAAATTTGACTTAAGCTTTAAAATTAAAATCTAGTTTTTTCCTCATCTTTGATCCCAAGAAAAGCTATAAATGTGTAGAATAGGTGCCCAACAAGCAATTTCAATCTTTGAATGAAGTTGTTGGCCTTCAATTGCAAATTCTATGAGAAAATTAAGCTTGAAAACCTAAGAAATATTTTTCCTTCTTTCTCCCAAAACTCACGGTTGCAATGTGTGTATAAATGTGGTGTTTTGCTTTGTTTTAATTTGTGTAATCATCTTATAGGAAAGGTCAATGCAAGACAACTTAGTCAAACTTGATAACTTAAGTTATTTTTAGTTGTTTTAGCCAAAAAATTGTTATAATACTATCTAACTTAAATACTTTATTTAGTAGACTATGTTTTGAGGACAACATTTATATGTAAGTATATGTAAGCATATATAAGCATATATATACATATAATAAAAATAAAATGCTTATTTTTGCAAAAAAGGATGAAAAATCCTTTTAAATTCCTAATTCATTTTAGAATCAGTTTTTATCAAATACGCGTCTATTAATAACTGAGAACTAGGTTTTAAAACCTTTAAAATACCAGTTTCAAAGTTATAGCGGACATGTGCTTCAAACACTATTTACAAAAATCAACGATAAAATTTTCAATGCAGATTTTTATGAAAATTTTATGAATGCTCACATAGCATGTAATAGAAGTTATAATCACATAATTATCATATTTTAATTTATATAACATATGAACAAATCAAAACACTTAATTTCAAATAAAGGGAATTTTGGGGTTTCACAGTCAAAGGATTCCTCTCAGAATAATATATCTTAACTAAGTTTAGATACTTAACAAGGTAGATGGCAAGAAGAGGGATCAAAGACATAATTAACCTTTCTTCTTGAAATGAATAAAATATTCTCGCTAGTTCCCTAGCAATACTTTACCATCTCAACCAAGTCTACTCCATTAAAAGACTTTGGCTGCACTTAAGGATAATTACTGTAAGTACCGGAGTTAGTCAATCTATACATGATGCTTTGTCTTTTGACCAACTAAGTATTATATTGACCATAATGCCCCTCTATACTCACTCATAGCCAAAGACTGGTTCCCGAAGTGTACTATCATCTCTTTGACTACATTTTGTCTCCATAGAACCTCTAATCCACAATCCATCCATTCTCCTAAAGTTATCCACTTATCTAAAGGAGCTACCCTTAAATGTAACATTCAACACCTCAAGTGTTACTGCGACCACATATTCAAGATGATCTAGCTTGGATCATTCTAAGGGAGTGATTAATGTATAGACTCCTTATTGCATATGTACGTCCCTTCTAATCAAGTCTTATACACCCAAACCACAGAGTAAGTGATCTAACTATTAAGACCACACCCATAATGGATCAAAGTGCAAGCACTCAACTTTGTCGGTTCATCCACATATACTCAAGATTAAGAGCTATGGTCTACTTAGAAGCTTGTAGGTTTAGGTGAACTTTTTCTTTGATAGTATGTATTTAGAGTCCACACCTACGAGGTCTATCCAATGCCTACACATGCATAAGCGTAATAAGTCTGGAACGAATCCATGATCAAGGCAGATCACCCTTCTCCAAAGAGAACTTATTCCACTTTGACTTCTACCACAATAAAGCGCCCAACTCTACTACCTAGTCATGGAAAAAGTTACTTTGCTTATTCAAGTGACTATGACTTAGACATTCTGTGCGTAACCACCCCGCACCTAAGTCACTCCTTGAAGTAAGAACGTTTTATTCACACACACACACACACACACACACATACATATATATATATATATAATCCACATAATGAGAGAAATACGCCCATATGAATATGATGACACTAATTATCTTATTGCAAACCTTCCAGATGTTCTAATGACTAAGTGCTAGTAGTCTTTTGGGCATACCAATCCCAACAGATTCCCACTTGCATGAAAGAGCACTAGTCTGACCCTCACTGACTCAATATCTACAGAAAATACCTTTCTTCAAAAAAGTCCTTGTAAGAGGATTAGCTAAGAGATGTTGCACAATTCTGTCACTAAAACCCTTCTATAAAAGAACTCTTGGATTAGTGAAAGTTCTCTCAATGAATCCTGCCTTTCCATGATCTCTATTTAAGTGATTTATTGTATTATATAACTTGGTAGAATAACATACAAGCTTCTGTTCTCTGAAGAAACTAGAATGTATGTTTTCCCACTACCAATTAAGCTTGTCTTGAATTCGACTAAAAGTTAGCCACATGTTCCTTCTTAATATATACCTTGAGCCTTGTGAAAATTGCATGTTTTGACCTGTATATGTGTTATTAGGGTTAGAATGCCCTAATTCTGTGAATTATACTTTTATTACATGGTATGTGAGCATTCATGAATGTTTTGTAGAAATCGGCATTGAAACTTTTTTCGTCAAGTTTTGTGAATAGTATTTTTGAAACACGTGTTTTTAGTATTTTTGAAACACGTGAAAATTTTGACACGGGTGTTTTTAGTGTTTGAAAATCTAGTCCTCGGATATTAATAAACCTGTGTTTGATTAAAACAAATTTTGAATCGGATTACGAATTTAAATGGATTTTACACCTCCTTTTACAAAAATTGAGTTTTATAGCTATTTGTATATATATGTATGCATATGAAAATGTTGTCACCTATTCTTGAACTACTAAATATAGTATATATGATAGATATATATGTAAGCAAGCAAAATAGTCTAAAATACAATTAAAAGACTAGAAAATACAATTAAAAGACAAAAATTGGCAACTTTGACTTGGCTTTAGTTATTTGACTTTGCATATATATACATAATACATACATAATATTACAAACAAAGCTCAAAACACACTCAAAACTCACACACATGGCCGAAAATTGGTAGGGAGAAAAGAAGCCATTTTCAACTATTTTTCAAAGCAATTTTTCTTGAGAAAACTCAATTGAAGGCCAAAACTTGTCATCCAAAGTTGGATTTTGCTTGTTGGGCATCCTTTGCACATATTTCTAGCTTCATTTAGCATCAAAGGTGAGAGAAAAATTCTAGATCTAAGAATTTTTTTTTTTGTCAATTTCATATAACTGTATTTTTATCCAATGTTTTGCTGAATTGTCTTTAGATTATTGCTCAGTAGTTGCAAAGGATCATTTATATGTATTTATAGCTGTTTTGATCGGTAGTAGCATATATTTCTATTTTTCGGGTATTAAAATGGGTTTATAGGTTCATTGTTGAATAATTGTTGTTAAAGTGGTTGGAATTGATTGATTGTTGCTTCTAAAGTTTGTTAATTGCAGGGTAGTAATGTTGTAATGCTGAATTTTTGATTGGATTGTTGTAGCAAAAGGCCAGAAATTTCAGCCAAGTGCATTGCCAAAATTAGGGTTGTTATGCTTGTTTTGGATGGCTTTTGGTTGGTTTCTGGTGGGATTAATGTAGTTGCATGTGTGGTTGAGTGATAGAAAGTGGTTTGGGATTTACTGGATTAGTAGAATGTAAGTTATAACCTTTAGAAGTTTGTGTAGCCTTTCTTTAAAATGTTGAAATGTTGTCTTGGATTGTTTGGGTAGTGTTTGAGTAGTTGATTCTTGGGTTGTTGTTGTTTTAGGTTCGGGATTGAATGTATGTTCATATGCATGTTGAATTGGATGGCCTACTTTGTCATCTAACTTAATTGTTTTAGAATTGTATAGTTGTTGATTGTTTAAATGTTGTTTAATTGATTGTTGAAATATTGTTAATTGATTGATGATTGTTGAAGTGTCGGGAGTCGGGCAACTTTCGTTGTTGATCTCTTGGAATGTAAAGAGTCAAGTGTCATTGTTGTCGTAGGTCATGATATTGTTGTGTCACTTTGAGAGGCATCCCGGGTTGTTGGCACAATTATCATGGCTAATCCTTATCTCGTGTGGTCGGAGGGTGCCATGGAGTGTGGGTCTAGAATAAGGTACCTCAGGATTGTGTTGTTAGGTTTTGGAGAAGTTTGTTAACATTGGAACGGCAGATGGAGGTACATCAACAAGTGTGTCGTATCCTTTGTGTTTGTTTACTATTATTGTATTTGTATTGATATTAAAGTTTATGGTATGTTTATTGCTCATAGGATGATTTCCCAAGGGGTAAAGTAAATGTTTTCAAAAGATCTTTCGAATCCTCACTGAGCTTTGTTATATATAAGCTCACCCTCATTCGTTTATTATCATCAGGTGTTACTGAACCAGATTTCGGGTACGTGCTCAGGAAGCTGAGAATGTGCCTTATATGGACGAGTCTTATGTGCCAGAGTCTTATCCAAGATGTCTGAGCTATAGTTCTCTTTTGCTATATTGTATATAGGACTAGTTGGATTGTATTTGCTTTGGAGTTATATTGTATAAGATGATCTAAAGATAGTAGATTGTATGTTGCTAGTTTGGTAGTCTTACTTTTGGAATATGCTTGGATTGCTAGACTAGTTTATAATGAGTATGCGTATGAATGATATAGCTTTCGGTATGTTGTTGAAACAGAGGCATATGACTTGTGGTTGGTATGTTGTTTGGTTGTTTAATATATGGTGTTGAATGTTGATGAATGGTTGCGGAGTTGTTGATGATATTTGGAGTTGGTTATGCGTTGTTATAAAGGGTTGATTTAGAGCCCTGATGTCCATGTTACAAACGTTATAATGCCAAAACTCTGTTGCATCCTGACTAATTGTAAGTGGGGTCGAGTTGGGGCATGACAGGCCTATACTAGTATCTCATTCTAGTAATCTCAAAGGAGATTAACCCCTAGAACATAGCTAACATATAGTAGGTCCATTACATAAAATCTTTAAGAAGTAAGTCAAACTTCTAAGGATGTATATCTAAACAGTTTAGCTATTTCATTTTCCAAAGTATAACATCTAACAAAGCCTTGCTCAAAGTCAACGACTTCGACTGCTCATTTGAAGATGTTTTTTCCCTTTGTAATGGATTTCGTCTGGTTTGAAATATTGTCAAGATTCCGGTTAAGGAATGTGACCTTGACATTTATCAGCCAAGTTTCTGCATTTAGCAATGACTAAGAGATCTTCTTATGAACTACAGTAGGGCTACTAGTGTAAAAGTCTTCACATGACTGATACTCTCATAAGAGTGTACCATTTTCATCATTAGTCTTACTGTCCTTGTCCATTAATCTCTTTCTTGTATTCTTGTTACACACTAAGGATCCTACCCTTGTCTAAGTATAACTACTAGATTCCAGACAAAAGAAATCCAATAACAATAACCAAGTCATTATTTCATCGTTCTTAGTGGATAAGGCAAACTTGCATGGAAACTGTCCTGAGAGACTTCCAAGTTAGTCTGATTGTTTCCTTAGTCTCCCACTACGATGAGGTTCCATGGTACTTTAAGGAAATTTCTGTTTTACTCACTTACTAATGCAGGTATAGTGGAAGTTCTGAAAAACTTCCGCTTTTTTAACTTCTGAACGTAATCCCTCATAAATGGATCATACCATCATTCTCCAAGTTTCTTAGCAAAATACTTATTAGTACCTTTTGCTTCCTAGAATGATGGAAATTCCACTTTTGTTCTTCTAGAATGATTCATTGAAACTACACATCTTGAACTTACAACCTCAGCCAGGAAATGACACAAACCTCGCCAACATGTGATGCGACCCAACACCAAATATGGCAAACGACCCCAAGACCTTTCAGGATTGGATGGAACCACGACCCTATGCTTAGCAAAGCTAGAACCTTGGTATAGTTGAGGACACCACAAACGAGGATGGAGATCTCGTTTGATAAGTCAGAGTTGAACGCCACAAGAATAATCTTGATAAGTTCGAAAAAGTTTTGAGAACTTAAGGAGAATAATCTCACAAATTTAATATCAAAGTTGTCTTCTTTATTATCACAAAAAACAGCCTTATATAGGCAATAACAAATAAGTATCCTGCTTGGAAAAAGGACTCCTAAACCCTAGCCCAAGTAGGAAAAACGTGAATAGTAACCTAGGTCAAAGAAGTAGACTTGGAGCCCAAGAAAGATCCCTATTAACTATTCACATGAATAGTAATATGAATAGTAACTAAAAAGGAAGCAAACTTGCAGCCCAAGAAAGTCTCCTTCCTAGTGTGAACACCTAACTTGCAGCCCAAGAAAGACTTCTCCCTAGTGTGAACACCTAATTTTCGTCCTTAGTGGACCCTAGGAAATAAACTAAAATTCAAATCAAACTGAGGCTAGAACTAAGATAGAATTACAAACAAATCAAATCTTGACCAAATCTTCAAATCTTCTTGAAGAATCTTGAAGTTCTTCAATCTTGAAAATAGAATCTTGACTTGAATCTTTGCTGAAAAATTTGCCCAAATAAATGGTTCATTGAACTTGGGCGCTTAAGGCTGGTTCTCATCATTCCCCCCCTCTTGAGAATGATTTGTCCTCAAATCCTCTAGGTTCAAAGGCCAGCCTAGGGGGTAGACCATCTGGTATATCCTCGGGAAACACTTCCTCAAAATCCTGCAAAAGAGAAATAACAACACTGGACATTGCAGAGTCAAGTTGGTTAGTGTTTAAAAGAGTCTCCTTGTACTTGAGTACAATCATCGGCCGTTTTGAAATCAAAGCTCTCTTAACCTCACTTGCTTTTTCATATAAATTTCTTATTTTCCCCTCTGTTTTTACCTCTTTAGCCGAGCTCTTTCCTCTTTTTACTACGTCTCTAGCTTCAGCCTTCCTCTCTATCTTTTCACTCAGATTCTTTTGCTCACTCAGATTCTTTTGATCACTCAAATTCTTTTGTTCACTCAAGTTCTTTTGATCACTCAAATTCTTTTGTTCACTCAAGTTCCTTTGATCACTCAAATTCTTTTGTTCACTCAAGTTCTTTTGATCACTCAAGTTTTGTAACCTCACTTGATCCTCATAAACTTGTTTTGGTGGCATTGGAACTAGAGTGATTGTCCGCTGATTGGACATGAATGAGTACTTGTTTGTGAGGCCATCATGCTGCACATGTCGATCAAATTGCCATGGTCTTCCCAAGAGAACAACATGTATAGGTACCACATCACACAATACTTCATCCTCATATTTTCCAATTCGAAATGGCACCACAACCTGTTTTGTAACCCTTACCTCACCACAATCATTTAACCATTGCAGCTTGTATGGACGTGGATGCTTAATTATTGTGAGCCCTAGCTTATCAACCATTGAAGCACTAGCAACGTTAGTACAACTACCACCATCAATAATAACACTACATACCTTGTCTTTCACGTGGCAGCGGGTATGAAAGATGTTCTCACGTTGCACTACTTCTTCGTCCTCTTTAGCTTGCAAGCTCAATGCTCGTCGTGCCACTAATCCAAGCATCTCTCCATAATCTGCCCCAAATTCCTCTTCTTCACCTACTTCGGTGTCCTCTGGTATGGGCATGTCATCAGATTGCGTTTCATCTTCAGACTCAATCTCCCCACTTTCCAAAACTACCATTGCCCTCTTGTTTGGACATTGGCTAGCTATGTGCCCTCGTCCCTGACATTTAAAGCATTTAATATCACTAGAACGAGTTGTAGGAGGGGCTGTTTTACCTTGAGAAGTCGTGGCATGGGTGGATGTTTTGGGCTCGGGCTTGACCTTGGAAGTAGTCGAACTCTCCTCCTTTCTTGGGTAACTCGACCTCCAAGGTGATGCACTTGAGTGTTGCGGGGCTGGCCTTGGTCGTGTACCACCCCTCTTCAATTGCTTCTCCACCTTAATTGCCATATGCACCAAATCTTCTAACTCAACATAATGATGCAACTCAATGGTGTTAGCAATTTCTCGATTCAGCCCATTCAAAAATCTAGCAATTGTCGCCTCCCATGATGCGAACCAGCCATCCACATTCATTGCACCATTTGGATGAATTTTTCAGTAAAGATTCAAGTCAAGATTCTATTTTCAAGATTCAAGAACTTCAAGATTCTTCAAGAAGTTTCAAGAAGATTTGAAGATTTAGTCAAGATTTGATTTCTTTGTAATTCCATCATAGTTTTAGTTTTCAGTTTTAGTTTAATTCCCTATGGATGAATTTAAGTGTTCACATTAGGAAAGAGACTTTCTTGGGCTGCAAGATTAGGTGTTCACACTAGAAAGGAGCTTTTCTTGGGCTGCAAGTTTGCTTCTTTTTTAGTTACTATTCACGTTACTATTCACGTGAATAGTAAATAGGAGTCTTTTCTTGGTCTTCAAGTTTGTTTCCTTTGACCTAGTTACTATTCACGTTTTCCCTACTTGGGCTAGGGTTTAAGAGTCCTTTTCCAAGCAGGATACTTATTTGTTGTTGCCTATATAAGGCACTTTTTGTGATAATAAAGTTAGACAATTCTGAAATTAAATTGTGAGATTATTCTCCTTGAGTTCTCCAAGAGACTCTTTCGAACTTATCAAGGGATTCCTTGTGGCGTTCAACCTTGACTTATCAAGCGGATTTCCATCCCCGTTTGTGGCGTCTTCACCATACCAAGGTTCTTGCTTTGCTAAGCAACAGGTCGCGGTTTCCATCATATTCACTATACCAAGGTTCTTGTCTTGCTAGGCAAAGGGTCGCGGTTCCATCCATTCTTGAAAGGTCTTGGGTTTGTTTTACCAATGTTAGTGTTGGGTCTGGGCACATGTTGACCAGGTTCGTATCATCCCAATCTTCCTCTATATTGGCTATAATCATAGCCATCTCCATCTCTTTGTAATAATCATCCACACTTTTATTACCTTGATGAAGACCTTGCAGCTTGAGGTATAAGTCCCTATAATAATGACTGGGTACAAATCGCCTCCTCATTACTCTCTTCATCTCATCCCAAGTTGCCACAGGATGTTCTCCATTCCACCTCCTATTGAGACACAATTGATCCCACCACACAATAGCATAATCAGTAAATTCAATGGCAGCAAGCTTTACCTTTTTCAACTCGGAATAGTTGTGGCAATCAAACACCAACTCAATCTTCTTTTCCCACTCAAGATAGGCTTCTGGATCACTCCTTCCTTGAAACGCAGGAATCTTCATCTTGATGCTTCCTAAGTTGCTATCAACTCGATCAACACGATCCCTAGCATCTCTATCCCGACCATGTCGCCTATTGCTGCCCACCGAAACTCTATCAAACTCTTCATCTAAACCTTCCTCATCGATCTCATCAACATCTTCAACTCTTTGCTGCAATCTGTTCCTCCTTGGTGCATTCGGAACAACTGGTGGTTGCACCCTTTCCGGCCACTGTTCTACCCTATCCAACCTCTCATGAATCTGCTCCAATATAGCCCTCATCATTCATCTCATCTCTCCCATCAATGCTTGCATCTGTAAGTTCTATCCAACGGGTTGTTGAACACCTTCATTAATGTTGTCTGCTTGATTTTGAGACATGATTAAATTTCACTTCCTCACGTGTTTCACTCAACTCAATTTGGTTTTTACCCTCTAATATTCTCACACACTCTGCCTTTTTCCTCTCGTATTCTCCTTCAAGTCCCTAGAACTTACCAAGAATACCAAGCAGCGTAATAATCTATTTCGGAATCTGACTTTTTTTTTTCAGACCTCTAAGACTCTGGAAACAAGGTTAGACAAAGAAAATTGACCAAAACTCGAAGAAGGAAACCTAAAAAAATAAGAAAAGTTGAGAAAACCCTATTGGAAAACACAAAAACACCTAAAACTCATAGAAAACAACGGAATTAGGCCCTAAGAGGGTGGTGCTGTGGGTTATGCTCAGATCGTCGTTTCCTTTAGAAAAGTTTGGCCTCGCAAGCTAATTCTCCAAAAAAAAAAAATTTACTGTTCACCATTTTGCTTTCTTTTTTTTTTCAGCTCCGAACTGTTTTTTTTTTTTTTTGATCTTTTCTTGACCTTTCTTTTCTTTTCTTGATGTTCTTTTCTTGATTTTCAGAAGCGAACACAATGAGCAAGTCACCAAAAATTTGAATTTGACACTAAGACAATAAACGGGATTGAGCACACAACCAATTAGGGTTTTGTCCTAATTGAAAACCTTAACCCTACCCACGGATTTGATGAGAAAAACAAGAAAATACTTGAAAGCAAGACATGGATTTCAACAAAAAAATAGACTTGACACACAAGATAAGAAACGAAATTGAAGCAAGAATGGAATTGAAACAAAACCTAAAATGAATTGGCAGCAAGACACAATCAAGAACAAAGAAAGGAATTTAAACCTAGACCTAGACTCACGGAATTAACTAAGAAAACAAGAAAAGGATAGGCAAACCTGATAAACCTAAGCTCTGATTACCAACTGATACGAACCACGCCAACATGTGACGCGACCCGACACCAAATATGGCAAACGACCCCAAGACCTTTCAGGATTGGATGGAACTGTGACCCTATGCTTAGCAAAGCTAGAACCTTGGTATAGTTGAGGATGCCACAAACGAGGATGGAGATCTCGTTTGATAAGTCAGAGTTGAACGCAACAAGAATAATCTTAATAAGTTCGAAAAAAGTCTTTTTTTTTTTATAGATCAGTGAATATAATTGTTTTTGTCTTCTTTATTATCACAAAAAACAGCCTTATATAGGCAATAACAAATAAGTATCCTGCTTGGAAAAAGGACTCCTAAACCCTAGCCCAAGAAAGACTCCTATTAACTATTCACATGAATAGTAATATGAATAGTAACTAAAAAGGAAGCAAACTTGCAGCCCAAGAAAGTCTCCTTCCTAGTGTGAATACCTAACTTGCAACCCAAGAAAGACTTCTCCCTAGTGTGAACACCTAATTTTCGTCCTTAGTGGACCCTAGGAAATAAACTAAAATTCAAAACAAACTGAGACTAGAACTAAGATAGAATTACAAAGAAATCAAATCTTGACCAAATCTTCAAATCTTCTTGAAGAATCTTGAAGTTCTTGAATCTTGAAAATAGAATATTGACTTGAATCTTTGCTGGAAAATTTGCCCAAATAAATGGTTCATTGAACTTGGGCGCTTAAGGCTGGTTCTCATCAAGAAGCTAAGTAGTTCAGCACTCAAGCCAGACGCCCTACATGTGAATGTGCCTTATACTGGGCTTTCCAACCCAATCACATGTCTTAAGGAATCTTAAGTACTGATCTTGAAGGCACTTGTTGTTAAGATCAGTGTGGCTGTTTCAATAATGCTCAATCCCGATATGAGTGGAGTTTTGCAACTCAACATGGATTTACTCATATCTAATGAGTGTGATTTTTTTCTTAGATACACTATTCCCTTGAGGAATGGCAGATGCAACCTACTAAGACACATTCTCTATTGTACACCAAACTCACCCAAGAGGACTATTCCTTCTTATTCTAGTGTGCTAATTGATCCACAACATACACCAATGTGCACCAATCTAACCTTCCTTATCCTATGCCTTATGAAAGAATATGACCTTTTGGACAACCTTCCTTTCAAACTAGATTCATATTGAGCTTGTGGTTTGAGATTTAATGAGCCCAAGGGCTCATCTTCAATCCAGACTTTGAACCCATCTAGGTTCATATAACCTTAATCATAGGTCTCACAAGTACTGGTTTATGGTGAACAAAATCTATCTAAAAGAGATTAGAGAATTTCAGAATAATTGCATATTGGAAAAAGAGATAAGACAAAAATCATGCACGCTTCCAGACTTTGAATAAAACTTCCATTAATTGAATAAAATACTTAAAAGTTATCAAAACAGTACTTTAAAACAATTATCAAAATTTAAAATTGTAAATAGTCTGGAACATGATAAGATTGTCTTTGAAACAAATCTTTAAGTAACAAGATTGTCTTCCAATAGTATCCGTCCAAGCCATCACTCTTAAGCCTACTTCCAAAGTAATTCCCTCTTTACTTAGTCTCCTCGTTACCCGAAACTCCTGCACAACAATGCAGTCACTGTAAGTGGTTCTTGATTCTACTATTCATGATTTTGTAGAATCAACCACTACACTAGTTTCAATGATGTAAGTAAAGTATGTACCTTTATTTTGCTTGGGTAGGTACTTAGGGCAGTCTTAATTCCAATGGCCTTTTTGACCACATTCAAAGCACTTCCCCTTGGGCTTCCCTGTACCTTTCTTGTGTTTTTGCTGATGCTTAGGCCTATTATCAACCTGGCCATTCCCCTTCTTATTTCCCTGCTTTTCCTTATCCCAAGACTTCTTCCCCTTTGGGTTTTTTCCAAAAGTGGATGTCTGGGGCATATGGGCTTGACCTTTGGGCTTCATGATTCCCTCGGCTACTTGAAGTTCCTTCATAAGCTCAATGAGCCCAATGTCCATCTTGTTCATATTGTAATTGAGCTTGAACTCGGCAAAGGATTCAGGTAGCATCTCTAGAATCATTTCGACCTTGCTGCAATTATCAATCTAGACCCTAAAGACTTCTACAAGGTTAAAATTGTCCATCATCTTGAGAACATGTTCTCTGACGGACATACCTTCTGTCATCTTGGCCGTCATGATTTCCCTCATAGTAGCTTGCTTAAAAGGCATATTCTTATCTAAGAACATCTTAAATAACGAGGTCATGATGTCTTTAGCAGTGTCTTTCTTCTCGTGTTGCACAAGCAGTACGTTAGACATAGAGGCTAGCATATAGCTCTTGGCCATGCTATCTACCTTTTGCCACTTATCATGAGCCTCTTTCTCAACATTAGTAGAGTCATCCTTTAGTGTAGGACATAGCTCAGTCAAAACATACTTGTACCCATCAGTTGTGAGTACTATGTCCAACTTCCTCTTCCAATCATTAAAATTCGGACTAGTCAACTTGTCATTAGACAGAATGGCTGACAAGGGATTGAAAGAACCAGTCATCTTAGTCTAGATATGCAATATAATTAGGAATGAGCAATTTATATATGACAAGCATATGTGAACAGCATGCATGAAAATATGACATTAGGAATTCATGAATGCATATGCAAAAACATAGATGACCCGTTAAACTATGACTAGTGCCCTTAGTGATTACTCTACCACTAATCGATTTGGCTTCTCAAGACCTGATAGTACTTACTCCGAAGGGAGGTTACTACCTATCTTGAGTTGAGTGTAAGCATCATTCCTTATGGGACTTTCCTAGATAACTTAAACTAGAGCCTTCGAATGGAGGTTACCCCAATCCTTATTATCTATAAGATGTCCTATAGCTCAGAACTCCATTGAAGGATGGCCGATCAACTAACATCTTTAATGTGAATTCCCAATTTGAGATTATACTGCTAAATCCAAACAATGCCACCCTCCGAAGGGAGGTTAATGACACTATCCTTTAGCAAAATCTGAATATGGAAAGCCGTGGGATTTCCTAGTTCCCTCTCCCACTCGATTATTTGAAACAAAGGTTTCTAATTATGTGGTTTTTGCTTAATACTTAATTTTTGGTTTTTCCAAAATTTCTAGATTAAAGTGCATAACCAATTTTGTTTGAAAAAACCTCTAAGTATACTTCAAATCACATAGTCCTAATCTAGGTTATCATCTTTACCCTAAGTTTGGCTTTCATGGGTCTTTTAGTCAAGTCTAGGTTTCTAAGGAAAAATAATATCCATGTAGTTTTTCCTTAACCAATTTTTAATTAATCTTTAGACTATAGTATTACTAGTCTTATTTTCAAGATTGATAATTACATTGACCAAAAGTTCTAACAATTACAACAATGGAAATGCTTGTAATTCATTCACATATATATTATTTAATGTCAGTACAATTTTTATTTTTTATTTTTTATAATTCAGTGAAATTTATTGATATCCAAAAAGAAGAGGTACAAGTACAAAATGCGTGACAGCCAATGTCACAACAAGAACAAAAAAAGAATCAAAACAAAACCAAATCAGTCAAAGACTGAATGATTACAAGAAAAATTGAGAATCAATCACAAGCCCAACGGAAAAAAACAAAGAGAATCTCCTCATTTAATACGTCGATCTGGGGGTCTTCCATTGAAGATGCCTTGAACAGCCCGAGTGTAGTCAAACGAAGGAGTTGCGCTTGAAGTTGCCCTAGAAGTAGAGGCTTTGGCGTTATCATTACCAAACGAACTAATAGATGATCTGTCTTTGCCTGAAGCAGCTATGAAAATTTTATCCTTGGAAACTTGTGACGGGAACGGGGTGACAATGTCAGTACAATTTATAATTATGTACAAAACATAACTTACTACAAATTGTTTCTCTAGTATTTTAGACAAATAATATATATATATATATATATATATATATATATATATATATATATATATATATAATACATATTTGAAATAAAACAAAAAATTATGCTATACCATATAATTTTACAAACCACTATTTCAAATATATAATGGCATACAATTTGAACAAATAAATTATGCTAAACCACACTGTGAGACCCTGAAATTTGCCTTATTTGCAATTACGTGTTTACCTGTTTAAATGCTATTAGAATTAATACATATGTATATATATGAGATATTAGATAATCTTAGATTAATTGTGCATTTAGAAGACATTTGCAAAACAAATAATGTGACTTTTCATCTTCTTTTGCAAAATTGAGCATTGTACCTTAGTTGAATGTATATATATGCTATTATATAAAGTTGTCCCCAAAATATAGTCTACTAAATATATAATATAAGTTAGATTATATATATATATATAAGCATTGTGGGCAAAATCAACTAAAAAACAACTAAGTTGACAACTTTGACCAAGACTAAAATGTTTGACTTTGCTATATATATGCCGTTATACATACATTATACACATAACAAGCTCAAAACAGACATTTTTCTCACTCACCTTGCCATGAGCTCCCAAGGAAGGAAATAAAATATTTTACTTAGGTTTCAAAGCATTTTTCAAAGGCAAAACTTCATTTCAAGGCCTAGTCACTTCATTCCAAGTTAGATTTTGCTTGTTGGGAACCCATTCTACCTATTCCTAGCATTTCTTTGGATCAAAGGTGAGGGAAAAACTAGATCATTTTTTTAAAGTTCATGTCAAATTTTTGTTGATGCATATTTAGTTGTTGTTTTGTTAAATTACCTTAAGATTATTGCTAGATAGGTGATATAGACCAACTTAGTGTAATTGTAGCCATTTTAAACAGTAGCAAGATGTATTTTTATTTTTCATGTATTATATTGATAATTTGGCAAATATTTTGAATAATTGTAGTTGTAGTAGCTATTTTCAAGTTGTTGTTGCTTTTATAGTCTTGTTAATTAATGTGTAGTAATGTTGTAATTCCAAATTTTCAATTTGAATGCCATGGTAGAAGTCAAAAATTTCAGCCCATAGTGCATTGCCATTTTGGACTTGTTGGGTTTGTTTTAGATGGCTTTTGGTTAGTTTTCAAGGGGGTTTATGTAGTTTCTTGAGTGGTTAGGTGGTAGGAGAAGGTTTGGGGGTTGTTTGATTGCTAGATTGTAAGTTATGTTGTTTAGAAGTTTGGGTTGTCTTTCTTTGATTTAGCTAAGTATTGTCTTTAAGTGTTTGGTGTTGTTTGTGTGATTGATATTTGGGTTGGAGTTAAGTAGGCTCGGGTTTGAATGCGTGTTGAAGTGTGTGTTGAGTTTGGATGGCCTACTTTGTCATCTAACTTGGGTGTCTTAGTTGTTTAGCTAATGTTTAGTTGTTTGAGTGTTGTTGAATTGGTTGTTGATTGTTGAAGTGCTGGGAGACAACCTACTTTGTTATTCTCTCGAAATATTAAGTGTTAAGTGTTAACTGTTGTGAGTCATAATAGTATGTGTCACCTCTCGGGCGGTATCGGGCTTGCCGGGTTTTGTGCCCACAACTATCATATGTTATCCCCTATCTCATTTGGTCGGAGAATGATCATGGAGTATGGGTCTAGATTGAGATACTTTCGGAATGTGTCAGTGGGCGATCTAAGAAGTTGGTTGAGATCGTGATGGCGTATAGAGCTACATCAACTAGTGTATCATTTCCTTATTGCTTGGTTACTTGTGTTGCTTTAATTGTGTTGTTGCTGATGCATATAATGTTCATTGCTCCTAGGGTGTTTTCCAAAACTTCCTTTTGAACCCTCGCTGAGCTTTGTTATATATAAGCTCACCCACCTTTCCTGTAACTGAGCAGGACCTAGGGTACGTTCCTCAAAAAGCTGAGAATGAGCCTTTGTTGATAAGTCCAATGTGCCAGAGTCTTATCCATGAGTCTATGCTGGAGTTTCTCATATGTTGTCTTGAATTTGTAACATGATGTATTGTATTAAGTTTTGAAGTTTGTATTGTATAACTTAACCTAAAGTTAATGGATTGTATAATGCAAGCTTAGTAGTCTTTCTTTTGGAATATGAATACATTGCTAGACTAGCTTAATATCTATTTCACATATGTATAGTATAGTATGTTGTACGTTGTTGAGACGGAGACATTATGTCTTGTTGTTTAAAAGTTGGATGAATGATTTATGAAAGTTGTTAGATGTGTTGTTTGTTGTTGAAGTTGTGGTTGGTTGTGAAGTGTTTGTAGGGAACCGGTTTAGGGTTTTGTTGTCTATATTACAGATGTTATAATGCTGAAACTACCCCGCGTCCTGACTGTTCATAAGTGGGGTCGTGTTCGGGCGTGACACACATAATTTCACAAATTTGTATTTCTGGCATTAAAAAATAATACAATGCTTATACAATAATAAATTATGCAAGAAAAAAAATCTCTCATTATTGTATTTATAGCATTAATAAAAGGATAAGACTTTACCATATTTAAAATATGCAAAACAATACAAATAATTAAAAAACTGAAAAAAAAAAATTTTAAAAAAAGGCAATGGGGACCACACCAGCGGTTCCCACGCACGCAGACCCCCTCCCTATTATTTTTTTTTTGTGTTGTTTGGTTTAATGAGGATTAACTTATTTTGGGTAAGTTTTCAATCCTCATCTAAAATCAAATTTGCAATAAATATGAAAATCCAAATTCTAGGAATCTTACCATAAAACTTCAAGTAAACCTGTTTCATTAAAATTCCTTATTTAAATGTGATATTCTATTAATTGTATTTCTATTTAAATTACTTTTCCAAACAAGTAATTTACCTTAAATATAATTACTACCGTAAAATCACATAAAGTAATTTACCTTATTCATTTATGTAGAAACAAATTACAACACAAAAATTCTTGCATCTATAACCAAATGCAAATCTGAACTTTTTCTAGTGTTCATGTAATTTATAAGTTTCTATCATCCATGAATCAAATTGTTCTTAACTGTTCTTAACTATTTGCACGTTTAATTTGCAGTGGCTCTGATACCATTGAAGGAAAACGGGATTAGGTTACATGATTCATATTCAAAAATTTATATGAACATTGCGAAAACAATCATGTAGGATCTTACTGCGATTGAACATGTAATAGTAAAACAAAAAAAAAAAACAATTTACAATTTAATTCCCAAATGAAACAAGGATCTAGGCATACCTCTTACGAAGAACGATGCAAGAACACAAAATACCTTGATTTACAAGTCTGGGATATATTGCTTCCAGTTCTCTACTTTGATCTTCTCCTCTATGACTAACACATTTCTAAAGTATAATCTAGTTGTGGGACTAGATTTTGCTAATCTAAAAGATATAAACTAGAATTGAGTTTCTTCACAAAGGCGAAGCTTACTCAAGAGAAAGAAGAAAAATCTCAAAAGAGATGGTGTGTAGAGCATTTTTCAGAGTTAGAGAAGAAGTCTATTTATAGGCAGAAGATCTAGAGAAAAATTCCTGAAATTCCGATGTGGGATTTGGTCAGAGAAAAGTCCAAATCTCTTCCACAAGTAATTTTTTATTTTTTCTCCTTCTCCTTTCTTTTCCTCCCCATAGCCAATTTTCTTAAGGTGGGTGGGTCCCACCTCCTGTGTCTAGCCTTGGCTTATGAGCCATGGTCCTGGTTCAGCCAGCTTGCTCTAATTTAATTTAATCCTGACAATAATTAAAAAATAGAAATCTCTTTCCATAAAATAGAAAGTCTATTTTTAAATATCTAATTGCCAATAAATTAAATACTTCTTGATTACTTCCAAAAAGTCTAAATCCAAACTACTATTTAAGAATAATCTTTTTTTTCAATAGTGGAAAAATTATCTTCAATATCTTAGCAGTCTTCTAGACTTTAATTAATCAATTAATTACATAATCCAATATCTTGACAATTCTCAAAATAGAAACTCCTTCCCAAAATGGATAGTCTACTTTGGTTCTAACCATCAAAGGATTACATCCTCTCTCAAAATAATATATCTTAACTAAGTTTAGATACTTAACAAGGTAGATGGCTAGAACAGGGACCAAATACATAATTAACCTTTCTTCTGTAAATGAATAAAATATTCTTGATAGTCCCCTAGCAATACTTTACCATCTCAACCAAGTCTACTCCACTAAAAGACTTTGGCTGCACTCAAGGATAATTATTGTAAGTGCAGGAGTTAGTCAATCTATACATGATGCTCTGTCTTTTGGCCAACTAAGTATTATATTGACCATAATGCCCCTTTATACTCACTCATAGCCAAAGACAGGTTCCCGAAGTGTATTATCACCTCTTTGACTACATCTTGTCTCCTTAGAACCTCTAATCCACAATCCAACCATCCTCCTGAAGTTATCGACTTATCTGGATCATTCTAAGGGAGTGATTAATGTATAGACTCTTTATTGCATATGCACGTCCCTTCTAATCAAGTCCTATACACCCAAACCACATAGTAGGTGATCTAACTATTAAGACCACACCCATAATGGATCAAAGTGCAAGCACTCAACTTTGTCAGTTCATCCGAATATGCTCAAGATTAAGAGCTATGGTCTACTTAGAAGCTTGTAGGTTTAGGTGAACTCTTTCTTTGATAGTACGTATTTAGAGTCCACACCTACGAGGTCCATCCAATGCATACACATGCATAAGCATAATAAGTCTGGAACAAATCCATGATCAAGGCAGATCACCCTTCTTCAAAGGGAACTTATTCCACTATGACTTCTACCACACTAAAGCGCCCAACTCTACTACTTAGTCGTGGACAAAGTTAGTTTGCTTATTCAAGTGACCATGACTTAGTCCTTCTGTGCATAACCACCCTGCACCTAAGTCACTCCTTGAAGCAAGGACCTTATATATATATATATATATATATATATCTATGTCAATCCACATAATGAGAAAATATACCCATATGAATATGATGACACTAATTATCTTATTGCAAACCATCCAGATGTTCTAATGACTAAGTGCTGGTGGTATTTTAGGCATACCAATCCCAACAGATATGTCATTTAACTCATTTTTTAATGTTGTTAGCTTAAAACAGACGAAAGGAAGCGGTGTAACGGGTTTCAAAAAAATACTGGGGGGTATTTGATAGTTTTTTAAACATATGGAGTAGCGTGATACTTTTGCATATCTACTTTGGGCTCAATTTTTTAGTGAAACCTAATGGTTTATGAAATCTAGCCTAGGGTGGACACATTTTAAATTTCATATGGCATATAAAATACACAGGCATTCATAAACATTTAAACCACGAATCAATGCAATAAAATACTCTAGTAATCGAAATAGCATGTGGAATCAAAGTATAGGCGACCTTCACGTGTTGGCTTAAGAACTCAACACAAACGTATTGAATGGACTGACCAAGAGCTGGAAAATGCATCCAAGGCTATTGTTTCTCCAAGAGAACAAAACTCCTTGAGTCTTCTCCCCTATTCCACAATCCTAACTAATGGCTTGTGAAATTGGTGGAAGAATTCTTCTCAACCTCTTCTTTTCTCTCTTAGCCGTGAGTTATTGTAACACCCGAGCCGAGCATGGAAATTTTTCTATTTCTTTTTTTGAATTTCATATTTTTCCTTTAATACTTGCTATTTTAGATGCATATGTCCATTGACTTTGTCTGCATAGCATATCAGGAGCAACGGAAAAAAATTAGTAAGCGAGCGTAATGAATAGTGAAAATTTTCCAGCATTTTCCAGCTTTTTCATTTTACTACTCTTGACCCAAAACTTGATCCATTTGTATTCTATTTGACCCAACCTTGACCCATTGACCCATTTGACTCTTTGATCAACTTATTAAAAGGCTTGGCTTCATGTAATAGTGCCAAAACAAAACAAGACCAAAGAGAAAAGAGGGAGAAGGCCGTGAGCTTCTCTTTGGCCTTCAAAAATTTTTGCTTTCATTTTCTTGGATCAAATCTTCCTAGCTTGCTCAAGGTTCATCCTAGAGACCTCAACAAGCTTTCTTCCTCTTGCATTAAGGCTGCATTCATTTTGTGTGATTTTGCAATTCTAGTATAGACTTTAATTTAAAGATCTTGCAATATATTGGTTATCTATGCTTGTTTATACTTCAAATATCTTCTATTGTGATTATAGAACATTGTTTTATAGTTAGATTGCAAAGTTTATGGCTAGAAATTGAAATTCGTTCGACTACACTCGGGCTGTTCAAGGCATCTTCAATGGAAGACCCCCAAACCGACTTATTAAATGAGGAGATTCTCTTTGTTTTTTGTCCATTTCCTTGCCTGTGATTTATTCTCAATCTTTCTTGTAATCATTCAGTCTTTGACTGATTTGGTTTTGTTTTGATTCTTTTTTGTTCTTGTTGTGACATTGGCTGTCATACATTTTGTACTTGTAACCCTTCCTTTTGGATATCAATAAATTTAGCTGAATTATCAAAAATAAAAAATAAAAAAAATTGAGAAATAGACCTTGAATTGCAAAAGGGATGTTTTGACCAAGTGTGAAATTTGCTCAGTTTGAGTGTTGGCATTGTCTTAGGAGGTCATGGAAGCACTTTTGGTGTGGTTATGACATTAGTTGGGTGATCAGTTAATGTAGTTGTAGTACAAATCGACTAAGGGGTCAAATGGAGTTTTGTAGTTATTGTGGTTGAAAACTGATTTTCTTTGCATTTAAGTGGATCATAATGTGGATAGGTTCGAGTGGTGAAATCGGATTTCTAGTATCATAGCTCATTGGGATGTGATAGCTTGAGAAAGTTAGAGAAATGAATAGTATTCTATTGAGTTTTGTGACTTTTGCTCAATTGATGATTTTAGTGCTTGCATTTAGTGCCATAAGTGTTATAGTTGCTAGATTGGTGCACAAATTGAGTAGATTTGATTGGAGTTTGTCATGGTTAGTTTGAATACAAAGGGGCCTTTTGTGTGGTTTTGGGTCATATGAGTGTTATGTATGTTTATAGAGCGTGGATGTGGTTCATAAGTGATTGTGAGGGGTCTAGAGTGCCTATAATGTGTCTTCGATGTTAAATGACTAGTTTTATAGTTATAAAGCAAAAGGGGCTAAATGGAATAAAGTTAGTTGAATGTTGGCATTTGAATGTGGATTGACTAGTTGAGTTGTTTAATGAACTTGATTAGAATGTGGGGTTAATGGGGGAAACAAAGATGATCGAAATGCATGGATGCGTAGGTATTTGAGTGTTATGAACATTGATGCGCCATGTGTATTACATTAAGATTTAGGTGTTTGGTTGGAGTTCTTGAATGCTTTGAGTGTTCCTTGAATATGAAATGTTTGATTTCGTGAGGGTTGTATTGATTTGAGTTAAATTGGATTATTGGAGGGGTTTTCGTAAAGTAGGAAATGTTTAGGTGAATGCCATAGCTTAGTTGAATTGAGGTTCTATGAATATTGATAGCTTTGGACTTAGTTGTTAGCATTCTTGGTTTATATATTGATTGTATAGATTGACCCTTATATATTAAGTGGTGTGTCTAGCAAGATTATAGAGTAACCTTGTGGTTATATAACTTGTCTAATGGTTAGAAAATGTAAAAAGGTTAGTTAAGATAATTGAATTAGTGGTTGATAATAATCTTGCAATTGATTAACTATGTGTTTAGTTGCATTGGTATAGAATGTTAACTCCTTTTGGAGGAGTTCGTAAGTTGAGCTATAAGTTGCCTTGTTAAAGATTGAGTGAACATGTCTATAACTTGTCTATATTACTTATGTTGCTTGATTGAGTGAATCTGCATGTTCTCTTGTTTATATTGATTGCATAGCTAGTAATGGTATTTTATTATTTATTTGTGAGAGTGTTAAGTATAGTTGTATTAATTTATAGATGTTCGAAGAGATTCTAGAAGTTAAGAGCTATCTAGTTATGATTTGTATGATGTATAATTGCGTGGATTGAATATTTTTTATAGTTGTTCTAATTGCTAATGTTATATGCTTATCAAATTGTAGGATTCATAAAGAATGTTTAATGTGTTGTTTAAGTAGTGAAACGTAATGCATGCTAAATAAGGAAATGGATTTGATAGTTATTTTAGTTCAATGAAATCAATGAAAATGAATTAGTTAATGGAGTTATGAACTAGCTTTAATTGAGTGTGAATGTGGAAACTACTTGTAGAATGAATGTATAACTTCCTATGCAAATAGTTGATTGTATTATGTAGTGGAAATTGAAGGGAATTGGTGCTTTTGGTGAATATTGAAGGAGTCTTGGCTAAATTCGTATAGGTTTGGCATCCTAAAAGGTGAGGGATTCATTTTGCGTGTCATCGTAATTGATTCATTGCTCTCTATTGTTAAGGATATTATGGGGCTAATAAGTATTAGAGTTATTTTGTTGGGTAAAATATATTTTAAAGTTATCTTGATTGAATTGCTTATTAATTGTTTCGTATGTATGAGGACAACCTCTTTTGTTATCCTCATTTCATGTTTATCCGTTGTTTGTTTATCGTATCGTGTGATTATATTTGTTCATTTCTTGCGTGTGTTATGGTATTGTTTCGATGGTTGCACAACCTCATCGTTGCGGCAGATGCGATGGCCTCGCTAGGCGGCATCGGGCTTGCCAGTGTTGGTTGTCTTAGCTCCATTTGCTATTCCCTCACTTGCCTGGTCAGGAGATTGTTAGAGGGTGTTGGGTTGTGGGTATTAGGTACATTCGGAGTACCCATTGGTGTTTGGGATGCCGACATATTGAGATCATGGATCATGGTTCGTGGTTCGTGAATCGAGGAACGAAGTGATAAGGGTTATTGATCGTATCCTTTTTAAAGTGTGTAGTATTCTATTGTATTTAATTGTTTATTTATTTGTATAGTTATTATTTCTTGTGATAACTATTGCATTGCACATAAATATTTTCAAAAACCCCAGCTAACTGTGTCCCTCCCTCACTGAGTATACATGTATTGTATGCTTACCCCTCCTTTTTAACATCTTCCAGGTAAAAAGGAACTGGGCCCCTAGAGGAAGTTTGGAGGCTTCATTGCTTGCTTGTAGTTGTGGATGAGTGTTTTACGTGTTATGATGTAAAGTATATTGATATTACAAAGTTGTATGTATTTACGTTGTCTGAGGGATTGTAATATGAGTTAAAAGATTTATATAATTAGATAGTTGTAGAGGACATGTAATAATTGTAATGTTTTACTTTATTGTCTAAGTTTAACTTGCATGCTTGTGTGGGATTTAAAGGAAGATGATTGATGACTTAAATTATAAGAAAAAAGGTAAATATGATTAGAGTGGTAAGATAAGTAGATTTAAAACATAGAATTTCAATGGATTTGATTCTGCCTGCTTGTTTGTGAACTTTTGTTGAAGTCCAAGGCTCGGATGGCCTTGAGGAGTTGTTGAAGGTGTTGGAAATGGAGGATGGAAATTGTTAAGGAGATTGGTTTATGGGTTTGTGGTCAAATATTCTGTGCACAAGTAAACTGTTAGTCCTATAAACAGGGAGACTCCGTCCGTTTTCCCTAATTTTTCGTGACCTCGGGAATGGGTTCGGAAACTTCGGTCTCGTGAGGGAACGGGGCTTACAGTTACCATGCGAGTGTGTAGTGTATCGTGTGTTTTTGTTCTGCCTAAGCTAAGAGATATAGCCATGTAGTGTAGAGTGATTAGGAAGATCTAGGAGATCAGGTAATTTGGTTGTTTTAGGATAGTTTTATTTGATTTGCTTTAGAATTATCAGAAGATAAATGACATTATCTTCTTAATTCTAAAACCAGAAAACATCTTATCATATCCAAACTAACTCCATACTCTTCCACAGCCATAACTTGTTCCCACCACACCCTGTTAAGATAATATCATCTAGGATAAACATTCTTGTCTTAAGAGTGTCTTTTGTTCTAATGTCTTAACTTTCTAAATTGAGCTACATGTTCCCAAATAGGAAACCATACTCAATTAACACACAAATGCCAAGTTAAGAAAGAAGCAGTTCACCATAAAGGAAAGTGGCTAGGAGAGGGACTCGAAGACATAATTGTTGTGGTTTCAAAAATGGGCAAAATACCATTGCTAGACACTAGCTGTATGATGCGAACCAGCCATCCACATTCATTGCACCATTTGGATGAATTTTTCAGCAAAGATTCAAGTCAAGATTCTATTTTCAAGATTCAAGAACTTCAAGATTCTTCAAGAAGTTTCAAGAAGATTTGAAGATTTAGTCAAGATTTGATTTCTTTGTAATTCTATCATAGTTTTAGTTTAATTCCCTATGGATGAATTTAAGTGTTCACACTAGGAAAGAGTCTTTCTTGGGCTGCAAGATTAGGTGTTCACACTAGAAAGGAGCTTTTCTTGGGCTGACAGTTTGCTTCATTTTTAGTTACTATTTACGTCACTATTCACGTGAATAGTAAATAGGTGTCTTTTCTTGGTCTTCAAGTTTGTTTCCTTTGACCTAGTTACTGATGCGAACCAACCATCCACATTCATTGCACTTTTGGATGAATTTTCCAGCAAAGATTCAAGTCAAGATTCTATTTTCAAGATTCAAGAACTTCAAGATTCTTCAAGAAGTTTCAAGAAGATTTGAAGATTTAGTCAAGATTTGATTTCTTTGTAATTTTATCCTAGTTTTAGTTTTCAGTTTTAGTTTAATTTCCTATGGACGAATTTAGGTGTTCACACTAGGAGAGAGACTTTCTTGGGCTACAAGATTATGTGTTCACACTAGAAAGGAGCTTTTCTTGGGTTGCAAGTTTGCTTCCTTTTTAGTTACTATTCACGTCACTATTCACGTGAATAGTTAATAGGAGTCTTTTCTTGGTCTCCAAGTTTGTTTCCTTTGGCCTAGTTACTATTCACGTTTTTCCTACTTGGGCTAGGGTTTAGGAATCCTTTTCCAAGCAGGATACTTATTTGTTATTGCCTATATAAGGCACTTTTTGTGATAATAAAGTTAGACAATTCTGAAATTAAATTGTGAGATTATTCTCCTTGAGTTCTCCAAGAGACTCTTTCGAACTTATCAAGGGATTCCTTGTGGCGTTCAACCTTGACTTATCAAGCGGATTTCCATCCCCGTTTGTGGCGTCTTCACCATACCAAGGTTCTTGCTTTGCTAAGCAACGGGTCGCGGTTTCCATCATATTCACTATACCAAGGTTCTTGTCTTGCTAGGCAAAGGGTTGCGGTTCCATCCATTCTTGAAAGATCTTGGGTTTGTTTTACCAATCTTGGTGTTGGGTCTCGGCACATGTTGACCAGGTTCGTATCACTGTATTTTGACCATTTTGATCTCAACTCACTCCACTAAAGAGTTAGGGTTGCACTCCATGGCAATTAATAAACTTCTAAGGGGGGTTTTTTGGTCTTTGACCTACTCAGCAAAATTACCAAAATGCACCTCTATGTTTTACCCACAATCAAGAGTAGGTCATGCATTCACACTATCATCCTATCTTGATTACATCTATACCTTGGACCTTTATCTTTCACATAATCATCACCCAGATACTATTTCCTTGTTCCTGGGAATGACCCATAAGTCCAGTATCCAATATAGCACGAGCTATATTACTATGCACTTATATTTGGATGATTACATAGATAACTCCAAGCAAGTAGCTCACTATCACTTAAGATAGCATAAAATCATGACTCATATGCATGTTATCTAATGAACCTAGTCCATATATCCAAAACACCCAATTGTTGACCCATTATAAAATCTCATCCATAGTGAATCAAAACATATGACCTAGAATCCATTGATATATCCACATATGCTCATGATAAAGAGCATTAGTCACTTAATAGCTTACAATGCTTTTAGTTCTTTGACAATGACAGTAACGTCACTGAGATAGCATCTATTGTAGTCTCGTTCAATGCACTCACATGCACTAATGAGAGAAGTCCAGAAAGCTCCTTCAATGACCAAGGTAGGTCACCCTACTAAATAGGAGACTCTCTCATTATAACCTTACTATAGTGAAGTATCCAACTTTACTATTCGGTTATAAACGAATAGTTTTGATCCAAGCCTCATAGCATAGTTCTTCTGTGCGGATCACCACGCACCTATGCTATTCAATTATATCAAGGAGACTTTTTGCATACATATATATCAAATAAGAGAGATAATATAACATGCTCATAATAAATGTACTAATTTTATAACTGAATTATATTCATTTACATGAGATGTCTTAGTATTAGTAGTCTTTAGGGCATACAATTCCCAACAAGACCTACATGTTTAAGTGAGAAGGTCCGAAAAGTATCGTGTTTTTCATTCCAAGTAGATGAACGTGGCATATTTATATGTCAAAAAATGGTTAAAGATGAATTTGAAATTTGGGATTAAAGTGAGTGACATATGTGGTATCACTTTTAGTTGGAAAGTGTAATTATACTTGTCCGACATGGAAAAAATAAGACTTTGAAGTTTACCTTTTATATGGTTACTTTAGCACATGATTGCTACCATGTGCTTAGTTCATAGTCTCACCATTGTAAGTATGAACTAAACACCCATCACACGCGCTCGCCAAGGCATGGGTGAGAGTGCGATACAGGTGTGGGGGTATGGGTCGGGTTCTACCCGAACAACTTTTTTTTTTTTGGATGTTTCAAACTTCAATTGGAATTTAATAATAAAAAATGTGGGTCTTAAATTCTGATCTTCGTGACTTCCTCCAACGTTTAATAGCATTATTTCAGGACTTTATTGTCATATCCCGACCCAACCCCACGTTATAGGTCAGGTTTGGACCGAACAAATGGACAGTCTCCTCTGTACCGTGGACTAACCAATTACCTACACTCCGAAGAATACAACACAAACCATAATATACAACAATGTACAAAAATACCATATTCATTTGACATTCCAATTCTAGTTCATATAGTAGTTCTAGCCTTATACTTAGCCATTATGAAACCATTCATGCATTCTAGTTTGACTAACTAAGATATAACAACTACATAGACTATTATATGCCACTACTAGAAGACTTTAACTTGAACTTACATCCCTTACATATGAAGTGTAATACCCCGAACCCGGCATTTACTTAATAGCATTTAATTGCATTTAATTACGTGCTTACCTTAATTTATTCCTTCATATTGAGGCATTATTTTCATAATTCGTTTTAAATATTTAGATAATAGTTTAATTAGTTATTTTAAATGAATATTATCTATTTTGATTATTTTTAATATTCAGTTTCGTTTTCTTGCATTATTGACTTTGTTTTCAACTAAATAGCTAGTTTTGACTTTTTAAATGGACCATTTGTGAGGACCCGAGTGTTCATTACATGTGCATTCATTTATTTTAATCATTATTTGAAAAAATAATATGTGCATTTACATGACTTATTTAGTGTTTTAAAACTAAAATTGCACTTAAAGTTCATTTAAATTGCATCTTGTTGCCTTTTCACCTTCTTTAACCAAACTAGTTGACTTTTCATCTACATTAACCAACTAGGACAAGGTACGACTCCTAAGCAACAAATTCGTTTGCCTTGATTTCTACAGAAGCTGTTTCCGTGCAAGGTACGACTCCTAAGCCACTTGGTACTAGCCCGAATTGCATTGCTCTTCCCAGCCAACAACTGTCAAACATTGGTTATAGCCCACGTGATTTGGACAACTTGGATGGCAAAAATAATTCAGCTGGATCCAATTTCAATGGTGGGCCCGTGGACACCTTTGGTGGAAGAAATAATTCTGCTGTTTCTAATTTCAATGGTGGGGCCATAGCTCTTGACTCAAACATTAACCAACTTGAGAAGTCTAACAATACAGCCATACCACGTGAGATGCGTGATACTTTTGGTGGTAGCAATAATATCGTGGGTCCCTCTGGTAATCCCACTCGTGTGCACGAGAATTCTGATCAAGCTGAGGGAAAAAATCTTTTACTTTCGGCGGGTCCATCAACACATGGGGATGTTGTGCCTGCATTGAATAATTCTTTAAAGTCCAATTCACACGGAGTTCAAACTCTACAAGATGCTGTAGGTCCTACCACTAGTTTGCAGATCCAAAATGTTTCAATTCAAGTATCCAATTTTCAAATGCATGGGAATAAAAGTCTGGGTGGTCCCGATTTTGCACACACCAACTTTAGTAAGCATGCTAATGCTGACCTTGCCATTTCGGATGGGCAAGCTTTGGATTCTTTCTCTTCAGCCGATGCTAGACAAATTAGGGAACACGATGCCCCACCATCTGAATTGGCTCATGGTAATTCAAATGTTTGGCTTTCCAGTCCATTTATGCATCATACGAGTTTCTACTCAAATGCTCCTTTGGACGAATCTTTACCCCTCTCACCTGGAGATCATATTAATTCATTTTTTGAGGGAGTTAACACCCCTGTTCCGGTTAATGGCCATACTGATAAGTCTTTTTTGGAGAATTTCCCTGCTCTTCATCATGCATCTACGAGTATTTCCTCTAAGAAAGCAGAGACTGACTCTCCTCAACAACCTAGGCCACGACAACAGAATGATTTTGTAAATGAGGGTAGCCAAATTCCTCCTTCACAGAAAAATTGGAAGGATTTCTTTGTTGGTAATCTTCAAAGCTCGCTCAAGCTTGACTTTTTCCCCTCTGACATCAGTGATGAAGATGGAGAACCAATTGCTTGCCCCCCCCCCCCCAAGGAGGTTTATGATGAAGGTAATATCCTATGGGCTTTATTGGTAAACCACCACCATTTTTTCTCATTGGGACTATGGTTAACAATCAGTGGAAAAAGTTTGGGCATGTGGATATTAAATCTACAGACAAAGGACTGTATGTGTTCAGTTTCGAGAATCTTTCCATTTGTGATGTTATTCTGGAAGAATTATGGCATGTTAATCACAGGCCTCTTCTCTTACGCAAATGGGATCCGGATATCCAACTTGTTGACTTCAAAGCTGCTAGGGTTCCAATGTGGATGAAACTCAAAAATGTCCCAATTTCGCTTTGGACAAGATTTGGATTGAGCTATGTGGCTAGTACTATTGGCTATCCTTTACAAATGGATTCTGTTACTGCCTCTAGGAATCATCTTCGGTATGCTCGGGTTTGCATTGAAGTTAATCTTGAAAAGCCTCTTAAGGATACCACCAAAGTGAAACTTCGTAATGGCCAGATTGCTTTAGTTTATATTGAGTATGCTTGGAAGCCCCAAAGATGTAGTCACTGTAACATTATTGGTCATAGTTCCAATAATTGTCCCACATATGTTCCGATAACTAATGTTAGTGTTGATCCTCCTGTTGCTGTTGCTGTGGAATCCAAAGACTCAGATTGGCAAAATGGTAGTAAAAAGAAGCGGAACGCAAAGCGTAACAAGAGTCGGGGTGCTCAAGTTAGCAACCAAAATTCTGGAACCGTGAGCAAAAATCAATATGAGATTTTGAGTTCAAATGAAAATACGAATGCAGAAACTACTGCTAGCAAGCTGGAAACTGAAAACCATCGTGGTCAAAAGGAAACTGCATTGAAAACAACTGCTTTTTCTAAAGGCTTAGGTCCATCAAAGGAAATTAATGATCGGATTCAAGGTAAAAGTACTTTGAAGTTTAACAGTAAGGAGAAAGATGAATCCTCCAAGTATCACAGTAAGGAATGGAAACCTTCTCTCTCGAAGGCCTTTAATGATTACATGAAACAGAATATCCCTCCGGACTTAGATGATGGTACTCTTGATTTTTAGAGCTTTGAGGGCTATGGGCTTTTATGATCTTCGTGTCTTATGGGTTTTCCATGTTTTCTTTGTAGGTTCATTGTTGGTTTCTCTGTAATTTCTTTGTTGTCTTTCTCGATCTTTGATTTGTTCATTGATCGGTTTTTGTACCATGTATGATACGAACCTGGTCAACATGTGCCCAGACCCAACACCAAGATTGGTAAAACAAACCCAAGACCTTTCAAGAATGGATGGAACCGCTACCCTTTGCCTAGCAAGACAAGAACCTTGGTATAGTGAATATGATGGAAACCGCGACCCGTTGCTTAGCAAAGCAAGAACCTTGGTATGGTGAAGACGCCACAAACGGGGATGGAAATCCGCTTGATAAGTCAAGGTTGAACGCCACAAGGAATCCCTTGATAAGTTCAAAAGAGTCTCTTGGAGAACTCAAGGAGAATAATCTCACAATTTAATTTCAGAATTGTCTAACTTTATTATCACAAAAAGTGCCTTATATAGGCAATAACAAATAAGTATCCTGCTTGGAAAAGGACTCCTAAACCCTAGCCCAAGTAGGAAAAACGTGAATAGTAACTAGGTCAAAGGAAACAAACTTGGAGACCAAAAAAAGACTCCTATTTACTATTCACGTGAATAGTAACGTGAATAGTAACTAAAAAGGAAACAAACTTGCAGTCCAAGAAAAGCTCATTTCTAGTGTGAACACCTAATCTTGCAGCCCAAGAAAGTCTCTTTCCTAGTGTGAACACCTTAATTCGTCCATAGGGAATTAAACTAAAACTAGGATAGAATTACAAAGCAATCAAATCTTGACTAAATCTTCAAATCTTCTTGAAACTTTTTGAAAAATCTTGAAGTTCTTGAATCTTGAAAATAGAATCTTGACTTGAATCTTTGTTGGAAAATTTGCCCAACTGGTTCAATGAATGTGGACGCTCAATTGGTTCATTGAATGTGGACGTTCAAGGCTGGTTCTCATCATTCCCCCCCTCTTAAGAAGGATTTGTCCTCAAATCCACCAGGCTCAAAGATCAGCCTTGGTGGTAGCCATGTGGTATGTCCTTAGGAAGCACTTCCTCAAAATCCTGTAAGAGAGAAACAACAACACTAGGCAATGCAAAGTCAAGCTGGTTAGTGTTTAAAAGAGCCTCTTTGTACATGAGTGCAATTATCGGTCGTCTTGAGATCAAAGCTCTCTTAACCTCACTTGCTTTTTCATATAAATTTATTTGTTTCCCCTCTGTTTCTACCGCCTTGGAAGAGCTCTTTTCTCTTTTTACTACCTCTCTAGCTTCAGCCTTGCTCGCTTTCTTTTCACTCTCATTCTTTTCATCACTCAAATTCTTTTGATCACTCAAGTTATTTTGATCACTGAATTTTTGTAACCTCACTTGATCCTCATAAACTTGTTTTGGTGTCATTGGAACTAGAGTGATTGTTCGCTGATTAAACATGAATGAGTACTTGTTGGTGAAGCCATCATGCTGCACACGTCGATCAAATTGCCATGGCCTTCCCAAAAGAAGATGTCCAGCATGCATAGGTACCATATCGCACAATACTTCATCCTCATATTTTCCAATGCGAAACGGCACCACAACCTATTTTGTAACCCTTACCTCACCACAATCATTCAACCATTGCAGCTTGTATGGACGTGGATGCTTAATTGTTGTGAGCCCTAGCTTGTCAACCATTGAAGCACTAGCAACGTTAGTCAAACTACCACCATCAATAATAACACTACATACCTTATCTTTCACGTGGCAGCGGGTATGAAAGATGTTCTCACGTTGCACTACTTTTTCCTCCTCTTTAGCTTGCAAGCTCAAAGCTCGTCGTGCCACTAGTCCAAGCATCTCTCCATAATCTGCCCTAAACTCCTCTTCTCCCTCTGTGATGTCCTCTAGTATGGGCATGACATCAAAATGTATTTCGTCTTCGGACTCAATCTCACCACTCTCCAAGACTACCAATGCTTGCTTGTTTGGGCATTGGCTTCCAATATGTCCCCATCCCTGATATTTAAAACATCTAATCTCACTAGATCGAGTCATAGTAGAAGCTGATTTACCTTGGGAGGTCGTGGCATTGGTGGATTGTTTGAACTCAGGCTCGACCTTATATATTCTTTCAAACCTCTCATGTATTTGTTGAAATTCAGCTCTCATCATCTGTCTCATCTCTCCCAAAAAAGCTTGCAACTGTAAATTCAGAACTGGTTGTTGAGCTTCTGCTTTTGTGTCATCCTCTTGATTATGAGCCATGATTGAATTTCACTCCCTCACGTGTTTCGCTCAACTCACTTTAGCTTTTACCTTCTAATAATCTCACACACTTTGCCTTTTTCCTCTCGTATTCTCTTTCAAGCCCCTAGAACTTACCAAGAATACCAAGCAACGTAATAATCAATTTTGGAATCTGACTTTTTTTTTTTTGGTTTTTTTTTTCAGACCTCTAAGACTCTGGAAACAAGGTTAGAGAAAGAAACTTGAATAAAACTCGAAGAAGGAAACCTAGAAAAATAAGGAAAGTTGCAAAAACCCTATTCTAAAACACAAAAATGCCCAAAACTCATAGCAAACGTTGGAATTTGGCCCTAAGAGGGTGTTGCCCACAGCTAAATTGTGGGTTATGCTCAGAACGTCGTTTCCCTTCAGAAAAGCTTGGCCACGAAGGCTAATTCAACAAAAACAAGTTTTTTAGTGTTCACTGTTTTGCCTTTTTTTTTTTTTTTTCAGCTCCGAATTTTTTTCTTTTTGTTTTTTCTTTTCTTGAAGTTTCTTTTCTTGATTTTCAGAAACAAAGACAATGAGCAAGTATACCAAGACTTCGAATTTAGAAACACAAGAAACCCTAATTCAAGATTCTAGGGTTTGGCCAATTGAAAGCTTAACAAGAAACGAAATTGAAAGCAAGAAAACAAAATTGAAGACAAGACTCAAGAAACGGAGAACAAGACTCAAGACATGAAATTAAAAGAACAAGAACGGAATCAAGACACAACCAAGAAAACGAATTGGAAGCAAGACACAATCAAGAACGAAGAAAGGAATTAAAACCTAGACCTAGACTCAAAGAATTAACCAAGAAAAGGATAGGCAAACCTGATAAACCTAAGCTCTGATTACCAACTGATACGAACCCGGTCAACATGTGCCCAGACCCAACACCAAGATTGGTAAAACAAACCCAAGACCTTTCAAAATGGATGGAACCGCGACCCTTTGCCTAGCAAGACAAGAACCTTGATATAGTGAATATGATGGAAACCGCGACCCGTTGCTTAGCAAAACAAGAACCTTGGTATGGTGAAGACGCCACAAACGGGGATGGAAATCCGCTTGATAAGTCAAGGTTGAACGCCACAAGGAATCCCTTGATAAGTTCAAAAGAGTCTCTTGGAGAACTCAAGGAGAATAATCTCACAATTTAATTTCAGAATTGTCTAACTTTATTATCACAAAAAGTGCCTTATATAGGCAATAACAAATAAGTATCCTGCTTGGAAAAGGACTCCTAAACCCTAGCCCAAGTAGGAAAAACATGAATAGTAACTAGGTCAAAGGAAACAAACTTGGAGACCAAGAAAAGACTCCTATTTACTATTCACGTGAATAGTAACGTGAATATAAAATGGAAACAAACTTGCAGTCCAAGAAAAGCTCATTTCTAGTATGAACACCTAATCTTGCAGCCCAAGAAAATCTCTTTCCTAGTGTGAACACCTTAATTCGTCCATAGGGAATTAAACTAAAACTGAAAACTAAAACTAGGATAGAATTATAAAGCAATCAAATCTTGACTAAATCTTCAAATCTTCTTGAAAAATCTTGAAGTTCTTGAATCTTGAAAATAGAATATTGACTTGAATCTTTGTTGGAAAATTCGCCCAACTGGTTCAATGAATGTGGACGCTCAATTGGTTCATTGAATGTGGACGTTCAAGGCTGGTTCTCATCAATGTACCTCATTTTTTTTGGCAATGATAATCACTGATCTATCAAAAAAAAAGAATTTTTGAAATATTTAATGAAGGGCAAACTTGGGATTAGAAACAAAATGCAAGGTTAAGTTAGTCAAATTTTGGATCAACTTTGGGATTAAATCTAAACCAATTTGGGAAGAGTTATGTGAAACCTCAGTTTTCGTCTTTACCTCGATTTACGTGTCTTTACCTCGATTTGCGTGATTTGACATGTTTATGTGTTATATGACTTAGAATGTGATAATTTTGTGATTAATACTCCTAATACATGCTAAGTGTGCATTCATGAAATTTTCATTAAAAACGGAATTAGAAATTTTATCGTCGGTTTTGGTGAATAGTATTTTTGAACACATGTCCGCTAAAATTTTTACAGGGGTGTTTAAAACGTCTTAAAACCTAGTCCTCTATTATTAATAGACCCATGTTTGATAAAAATTGATTCTGAAACAAAATAGTAATTTAAATAGACTTTTCGGGCGAAAATAGCATTTTTGAGCCAAATAGTGATTTCTTCTAAACCCGATTCTTGTATTGACTTTTGTTGACCTAGTATATATTAATATAAATGTATTTATATGTGGTATTAAATGATTTTAGATTAATTGTGCATTCAAAAGACATTTGAAAATAAATAATATGACTTTTCACATTCTTTTGCAAAAATCGCGTTTTAAGCCGACTCGGGTGAAATTGTTTGAATGTAAAACTTATTGTCACCTAAAAATAAACTACTTGAGATAGTTTAGGTGTTGCATAATTAATTTGAGCAAGAGTAGTCAAGAAAATGAATTAAAAGACAAGAAAACACTAAAAATAATTAGTTTCCACCTTTGACTTTCTTTTATTTGTTGACCTTTGCTTAATATATCACCAACACACATTAAAACAACACAAAACACACTCATTTTACACACATCTTACCGAAATTCCATGAGGGAGAAGAAAGAAGACATTTTTCAAAGGTTTTCAAGCATTTTTCACATAGATTTTGCAATTCAAGTCCAAATCACTTCATTCAAAGCTTGATTTCACTTATTGGGCATCCATTATACACATTTATTGCATCAAAACACATCAAAGGTGAGAGAAAAATTCTAGATCTCAAAACTTATCTTTTGTGTTTTTGCGTAGAATCGATTATCGAACAGTTAGAATGTTAATCTGATGTTAGATTATTGATCCATACATGCTAGGGATCATTTATATGTAATCCTACTAGATTTGAACCGTTGTAGCATAATTATTATTTTTTGGGTATTTAAAGTTGATTAATTTGCTAAATCTTGATTATTTTGAGTTGTGTTGATCGGAATCGATTGTCGTCGATTTCTAAAAGTTTGATAATTACGTGGTAGCGCCGTTATAATGCCGAATTTTCGATTGCGATGTTTGGGTGAAAATCCAAAAATTTCAGCCTAGGTGCCTTGAGGTTTTAGGGTTGTTGGGCTTGATTTTGAGGTGTCTTGGTGGGTTTCCGAGAGGGCTAATGTAGTTGATCGAGTGGGTGAGTGTTTGAAACTGATTTGGGGTTGTTTGGATTTGTAGAATGTAAGATATGATTATTTGAAGTTTAGGTTATCTTTCTTTAAATTATTGAATCGAGCCTTAGTTGATCGGGTGTGGTTTGAGTGATTGAATGGTGAGTTGTTGATGGGTAAACTAGGGTTTGATTGTGTGTTTAATGCATGTTCGATTGGATGGCCTACTTTGTCATCTAACTTAGTTATTTGTTGTTAAATTGATTATTGATGTTATTATGATGATAATATGATTATTGATGATGATTGATGATTATTGATTAATGATTGATGCCGGGAGGTAGGCAGTTCTGCTAGACTGTCCTCCTGTGAATGATTGATGTTTATTATTACTGTTGAGTCTTTGGTATGTGTGTGCCACCTCTCGGGCAGCATCGGGTTGTCGGGTTGATAACTGCATGACTACCAGAGACTGCCTCCAGCTCGCATGACGGAGGTGTCATAGAGGGAGAGGTTATTAGGGTACCTCGGGTGCATGAGTTTATGGGAGTCACAAGAAGGATGTTGTGATCGTGATGGCGTTTGGAGCTACACCAACTAGTGTATCCTTTATTGAATGGTCATTATAGATTATGTGATGATAATATTATTGATGTTATTGTGTGTTTACTTGCTCAAAGGATTATTTCCAAGGAGTATAGTGAATACTGTTAGAGATCTATCGAATCCTCACTGAGCTTGTTTATATAAGCTCACTCTCTATTATTGCATGCATACAGGTGATATTGATCAAGATTATAGATATGTGCCTCAGGAAGTTGAGAATGTGCTTTATATGGACAAGTCCTATGTGCCAAAGTCTTGTCATTGATGTCTGAGATGTAGTTCTCTTTTGTTATCTTGTATATTAAAACTAGATGTTTTGTATTTACTTAGAAGTTTATGATGTATAAGATGTTGTAAAGATAATAAATTAAATGTTGTAGCTTAGTAGTCTTGGTTTGGAACATGATTAGGTTGCTAGGTAGGCTATAATCTATTTTGGAAGTGTATGTTATATAGTAAATGTATTATGTTAGAACGGAGGCGCATAACTATGAATGAGTTGATGAAAGAATGTTTAATGTATGAAATGGTTGCGTTGTATGTTGTTAATTTGATTGTGGAGTTGGTTGGTGATTTGTGGAGTTTGATGTATGTTGTTATTAAGGGTTGGTTTAGAGCCCTGATGTTCATGTTACTGTTATTATGCTGCCGAAATTCCGTTGCGTCCTGACTGATTGTAAGAGGGGTCGAGTTGGGGCGTGACAAGTTAGGTGGAAAATTATATATGGTTAGAAATCTCTACGAGTCTAGGTTCTAATGCTTCAAACCGTTCATGAATTGGAGTTTTCTAGAAGAAGTTATTGCTATTATTGTTTGACCATTGCTTTGACTTTCACTTAAGCTTATAAAACAAAAACAAAGCACAAAAATCAGCCATTTTCTTCTTCATTTCAGCCAAGAGCTTCAACCAACATGAATAGTAAACCTTTTCACATTTTAGCTAATATCTTGAGTTTGGAGTGGAACCAAGGCGCAATTCCAACATTTTTGAGTTCATGGCAACGTCTACCATCTTTCTAGCAGTTTATTTTCCGTTTATTTTGCCAAAAAAATGTAAGGGCATTTTCTAACCCATTTTTCAAAAGTCATTATTTATGTTAGATATTGCTAAATCTATGCCTAATACTTGTTATTTAGGTGCTAGAGAACATATTTCTTGCTTTATAACTTGTGTAGAGATAAATTTTGTTGTAGTTAATTTCTAGGAGTATTTTGATGATATTATGCCTTTGATTATGTGTTAGCTTGCTTCCTAGACTAAATGTGATGTTTATGAATGTTATTGTATCATTCTAACTTAGTTAGATAGCTTAAACAAGTCAAATGGTGCAAGAAAATATAGAATGACTTTGTTGAAGTTTTTAGTTTTTGGGCATTTAGGGGCTGACCAAGTTGGGCAGTTTTATGCCATCCTTAAATTGCTTATTTTAGTCTATAATATGGTTTAATGACTTGTATTTAGGTAGGGAAAAATGTTGGTAGTTGAAGGTTGGTTTGGCTTGGAGATGTGTTTTAGTGGTTATTTTGAGTCTATTTGACTAGTTTAAGTGCACTTGTGTACACTTATGTGTTGTGTGAATTGAATATGCTTTATGGTTGTTCTAATTGCTAATGTTTATATGCCTATCGAATTGTGGGTTTGAACCATGCCAACATGCGACGTGACCCAACACCAAATATGGCAAACGACCCAAGTCCTTTCAGTAACGGATGGAACCGCGACCCTATGCTTAGCAAAACTAGAACCTTGGTATAGTTGAGGATGTCACAAACGAGGATGGAGATCTCGTTTGATAAGTCAGAGTTGAACGCCACAAGAGTAATCTTGATAAGTTCGAAAAAGTTCTTGAGAACTTAAGGAGAATAATCTCACAAATTTAATATCAAAGTTGTCTTACTTTTATTTCATGCAAATCAGCCTTATATAGGCAAAGACAAATAAGTTTCCTATTTGAAAAAGAACTCCTAAACCCTAGCTCAAATAGGAAAACGTGAATCCTATTAACTATTCATGTGAATAGTAACGTGAATAGTAACTAAAAATGAAGCAAACTTGCAGCCCAAGAAAAGCTCCTTTCTAGTGTGAACACCTAATCTTGCAGCCCAAGAAAGTCTTTTTCCTAGTGTGAACACCTAAATTCATCCATAGGGAATTAAACTAAAACTAGGATAGAATTACAAAGAAATCAAATCTTGACTAAATCTTTGAATCTTCTTGAAACTTCTTGAAGAATCTTCAAGTTCTTGAATCTTGAAAACATAATCTTGACTTGAATCTTTGTTGGAAAATTCATCCAAATGGTGCAATGAGTGTGGATGGCTAGTTCGCATCATTCCTCCCCTCTTGAGAAGGATTTGTCCTCAAATCCACCAGGCTCAAAGACCAGCCTAGGTGGTAGACCATATGTTATGTACTCGGAAAACACTTCCTCAAAATCCTGCAAAAGAGAAATAACAACACTAGGCAATGCAGAGTCAAGTTGGTTAGTGTTTAAAAGAGCCTTCTTGCACATGAGCACATTCATTGGCCGTTTTGTCATCAAAGCTCTCTTAACCTCACTTGCTTTTTCATAGAAATTTCTTTGTTTTCCCTCTGCTTCTACCTCCTTGGCTGAGCTCTTTTCTCTTTTTACTACCTCTCCCATTTCAGCATTGCTCTCTTTCTTTTCATTCTCATTCTTTTGCACTCTAATGTTCTTTTCATCACTCAATTTCTTTTGATCACTCAAATTTTGCAACCTAACTTGATCTTCATAAACTTGTTTTGGTGTCATTGGAACTAGAGTGATTGTCCGTTGATTGAACATGAATGAGTATTTGTTGGTAAAGCCATCATGCTGCACACGTCGATCAAATTGCCATGGCCTTCCCAAAAGAAGATGTCCAGCATGCATAGGTACCACATTGCACAATACTTCATCCTCATATTTTCTAATGCGAAACGGCACCACAACCTGTTTTGTAACCCTTACCTCACCACAATCGTTCAACCATTGCAACTTGTATGGACGTGGATGCTTAATTGTTGTGAGCCCTAGCTTGTCAACCATTGAAGCACTAGCAACGTTAGTACAACTACCACCATCAATAATAACACTACATATCTTATCTTTCACGTGGCAGCGGGTATGAAAGATGTTCTCACGTTGCACTACTTCTTCCCCCTCTTTAGCTTGCAAGCTCAAAGCTCGTCGTGCCACTAGTCCAAGCATCACTCCATAATCTGCCCCAAATTCCTCTTCTTCACCTACTTCAGTGTCCTCTAGTATGGGCATGTGATCAGATTGCATTTCATCTTCAGACTCAATCTCCCCACTTTCCAAAACTACCATTGCCCTCTTGTTTGGACATTGGCTAGCTATGTGCCCTCGTCCCTAACATTTAAAGCATTTAATATCACTAGAACGAGTTGTAGGAGGGGCTGTTTTACCTTGAGAAGTCGTGGCATGGGTGGATGTTTTGGGCTTAGGCTTGACCTTGGAAGTAGTCGAACTCTCCTCCTTTCTTTGGTAACTCGACCTCCAAGGTGATGCACTTGAGTGTTGCGGGGCTGGCCTTGGTCGTGAACCACCCCTCTTCAATTGCTTCTCCACCTTAATTTCCATATGCACCAAATCTTCTAACTCAACATAATGATGCAACTCAATGGTGTTAGCAATTTCTCGATTCAGCCCATTCAGAAATCTAACCATTGTCGCCTTCCGATCTTCCTTTACATTGGCTCTAATCATAGCCATCTCCATCTCTTTGCAATAATCATCCACAGGTATCAGGGGATAATAAGCAAAGTAATGATTGCAAATTAATTTAAGACTGATACAGAGTGCGCCAGGAAATGACTTTTAAATATTTCAACATATATTGATGAGATGGAACTTACAAAATGTAAGAAGACTGCGGAAACAAAAGCAAACTTCTAAAACACAAGGAAAGCTTTTAACTGGGAATTGATTTTCGGATGCTAACACTAAAACTAAGGCCTTCCTTTTATAGGAGAAGGAGGCGGTACATTGGATACCTAATCACACCAGCAACAACAGAAAAGACAAAAGCTATAAATCAGCTTTTAGAAAAGTTGTAATATCAGCAACTTGCGGGGCCAGCAGGTAAAGACTTTTGAGCCATTCTGCTTTCCTTTATGTCACGGGATGAAAAAGAGTCCTTTTCATTTCTGCTTTTGGTAAATGACAAAAGACTTTAAGTCCTTTTCTTCTTTTTAAAAAGACTACTTTAAGTCTTGTTGCTCGCTTTATTCACGTGAGACTTTAAGTGTCTCATTTCTCATTTATCTTTTTATCTTGCCGACACTCTACCTACCCCAAATGAGACATAAAGTCTTGCATGTAGGCATCGTCATCTGTGTCATCTGTGTCATCTGTTTCGTCATAGGGGTCTATACATTTTACATGTTTTCCAAATTTTACGGTCTCTCTCACAGATCCACACATCCTAGATACTCTCTCCCTTACTGTTCAAACCAGTGGTTACCACACCAAAGAAGGTAGAGAACAAGTAGCTCTTATTTACAGAGCCTGCTACAAAGCTATGAATACTGTTTTCCCAAGAACTAAACAGATTCAGGCACGAAGAGGTGAGACTACTCTTCTCACCACAAATCTAAGAAAAGCAACCATCAATGTTCCAAAAACAATACAGTGGAGTCAAGTCACTCTACCAGAACGATGGAAGCTTGAGGCTATTACACCTCCTTTCAGAGAAGAACCACGGACCATCGAGAATATCATTCAATATGAAGATGGTGATGCTGTGATCAAATTCTCAGAAAGAAGAAAGGTAAAGATAGAGTTCGAAGGCTCCTCCCGAAGAACATCTATTTCTTCAGTTCCTCAAAAGGAACAGCCAGCTTACGAGGTGACAGATCTTAAAAGATCTAGTGAAGGAGTCACCCAACCTCAATACAAGGTTGAAGTACCTGAATCAGCAGAAGGCAGCAAAAAGGCTACCTCGCCGACCTTCTCAGATATGGGGTACAATTATTCAATTGGGGTTATATCTAAACCCAACACTCTCAAAGAGTCAAAGTTTTTCGATGAAAGATACCATTATCACAGAGCATGGTATACTACTAGGCTAAGTAAAGAAACTCAAAGTTTCTATGCAGATCGATTTGAAGAATGGTTGGAAAAAACCAGGAACAAAGCTGATTTCTTTAAATGGCTTGAAATGGTGTTTAAAACGAAAAAATTCAATTGGCCTAATTTCCAAGACCAATCTTTTCTAAATGTTCTCAGTTCAACCGTTCAAGGATACAAAACCTATAAAGGCGATATTGTTAAAGCCAAGTATCCTCCAGATTGCACCGTTGTAATTCAACGAGGTTCTAAAGAAGCAATCGCTACTCCATTTAATAGTAGCAAAGAAGAAGGATCCTCAAAGGATCAAACGTCATCCTCAAAGGATGTACCTATTGGCCCTCTGATAGAACAAAACAACTACACCAATCTCTACTTACAAGCGATTGGAAGGCAAGTTGATCAAGTGGTTGCAGCTGTGGCGGCGATTACTATAAAAGGAAATCAAGAAGAAGTAAAGGAGATAAAAGAAGAGAAGCCATCTCCACCTATGATCCAGCCACCGCCATCAATATCATTGAAGAAATTCACTCTGAAAGATCCAGTTAAGCAGGAGATTGTAGATCAGCTGACTAGTCTTGTCGGAGGAATAAAAATCAAAGACTAGGGCAAGGCAATAGCCGAGGATAAGGCCTCTACACTCAATGTGATGACTCAAAATGCTGTCACATGGAGGCAAACAAATGAGCCTTATTACCCAAGGCCATCACCACCAGATCTCCTTCACGAAGACTATAAAGGAAATTCTGTCTTCGCTGGAGATAATATAGTCGAATGGAATATTGATGGCTATTCGGAACAACTGGTCATGAATGTTGTCAAACAAATGTTCATGTTCGCTCAGGCGTTTAGACTTCGTGGAAAAGATGATCAGAACATTGCTAGGGAAATTGTTTCTGGATTTTCTGGTCAACTACAGGGTTGGTGGGATAATTATCTGAGTTCAACGGCTAAAGAACAGATCTATGCCTCCACAACACCTGTATACGAAGGGGGAATTCAGACAGGGCTCAAAGCCGATGCTGTCAATACCCTAATTTATACGATTACGACAACTTTCGTCGGATCTACTGGCAAACTGAAGGAAAAAACTGGAGAACAGCTCTCCAACCTAAGGTGCAGATCTCTAGCTGATTTCAAATGGTACAAGGATGTTTTCCTTAGTAAACTTTATACCAGAGATGATGCGGCAGCCAGTTACTGGAAGGAAAAGTTTATTGATGGCCTTCCAGCAGCGTTCGCTCAAAAGCTCAGAACTCGTCTCAAAGACGAAAATGGAGGAACAATTCCATACTGCCAATATACGTTTGGACAGTTGGCAACTGAAGTAATTACAGAAGGAATGCATCTCTGTAATGACTTGAAACTCAAATGACATCTCGACAGCCAAAGGCTTAAAGGCAAGCATACCTTGGGAGATTTCTGTGAACAAATGGGTTTTCAGCCACATACAGAAAAAAGAAAGAAGTCATACCACCAATCTCATAGAAAGGAGTATGACAAGAAACGACCCTCATTTCACAAGAAAAAGTATGAGAAAAGAAAAAGGTTTATAAAGAAGCCTGATAAAGCTTCAACCTCATACAAAAAAGAGAGTCAAGACAAGGCTCCAGCTTGTTGGAAGTGCGGAAAAATTGGGCACTACCAAAACAAATATATGGTTAAAAAACGTATTCACGCTCTCGATCTTGATGAAGGTCTTAAAAGATCTTTATGTCATATCTTTCTTACTCCATCAGATGACGAAGGAGAAGATTTGGAAGTAAATCTCATAAGTTCATATAGTTCAGAAGAAGAAACTGATTCAGGATCAGACTCAAAGTCTGAATCGGACGATGAATAATCCAATAATCCAAACAAAAAGAAATGTTCTTGCAATGGTGGATGCGAGGATTGCTTCGCTAATAACATCAACGCTTTGGTCTTAAATGTTCTTTCAGCTCAAGACAATCTTATTCTCGATCTGATAAATCAGATTCATGATCCAGTAAGTAAAGCTCAAATGCTTTCAAAATATATTGAGGTCTCAAAGACTCAAGAATTAACTCAGTCTCAAAAGGATAAGCCTAAGGTCCAGCAACCTGATTTCTACTCTTTTAAAACAGTTTTAGAAAGAGTTCAAAACTCTCCAAAAACAGTAGCGAAGGAACCAACAATTGGTGAACTTCGTCATGAGGTCAGAGAAATAAAAAATGAATTGATTAGCCTTAAAGGCTTATTTCAGGCAGAAGTTATCTTGTTACAAGAAAGGGTTACTGATCTTGAAGCATAAGCAAATATCTCTACTTGGAAACAACCAGAGGATCAGTATCTTCCAGAACGTCCTGATTTTCTCAAAACTCCAGATTGTCCAGAGACGTCTGCCCAAGGAGAACTCAGAGAACATGCTCTAGTCATCAATAAACCAAGCAGCGAAGAAAAAGCGCTTAAAGCACCTGAATTGGCCTTACTGAATTGGGTCAATGTTATTGAACGAGTCGCTACGTTCAAATGGTACTCTGAACTTACTCTCATGATCAAAGGAGAATACAAAGTAAAAACGATAGTCTTAATAGACTCAGGAGCAGATCTGAACTGCATAAGAGAAGGCTTAATTCCAGCCAAATACCTTGAGAAAACAAGTCAAGGACTATCTCAAGCAGATAGTACTCCCTTGAGAATTTAGTATAAAGTTTCCGATGCAGCAATATGTCAAGGAAACACTTGTTTTAAACTTCCCTTTCTTATGGTTCCAGGATTATCCCATCCCGTTATCCTTGGAAACCCATTCCTTCATTCCTTGTTTCCGATTCATAAAATTGATGAATCAGGAATTGAAGCAGATATTCAAGGAATACCTTTTAAACTCCCTTTCATGTCCGAGCCAAATGAAAGATTCCTTGATACACTTTCAGAGGTTATCACCTCAAATGAAAACTTCTTACTTTCTCTCAAAGAGGAAATTAGTTTTCGCCAAGTAAAAGAAGGACTTAATAGTCCTAAAATGATTGCGAAAATTCGCTCCCTTGATGCTTTTATCAAAAAAGAAATTTGTCCAGAAGCACCAAATGCTTTTTGGGGGAGGAAGAGGCATGTGGTAAAATTACCATATGAGCCGAATTTTGATGAAAGATCAATCCCTACAAAGGCCCGACCAATTGCTATGGGTCCTAGATTTCTTGAATTATGCAAGAAGATGATTGCTGAATTACAGCAGAAAGGTCTCATTAGACCTAGCTACAGCCCATGGAGTTGTCCAGCGTTCTATGTGGAAAATGCAGCAGAAATAGAAAGAGGAGCTCCTAGGCTTGTTATCAATTATAAGCCATTGAACAAAGCTTTAAGATGGATTAGGTATCCGTTACCTAATAAAAGAGATCTACTTAATAGATTGCTCAAAGCAAATTTATTTTCAAAATTTGATATGAAATCTGGATATTGGCAGATTCAGATTAAAGAAGAAGAGAGGTACAAAACGGCCTTCACGGTACCTTTTGGGCATTTTGAATGGAAAGTAATGCCATTTGGGCTAAAGAACGCCCCGTCAGAATTTTAGAGAATAATGAATGAGATATTCAACCCATATTCAGAATTCATTATTGTCTATATTGATGATGTGCTGGTTTATTCCCAAAGTATTGATCAGCATGTTAAACACTTAAAAGTGTTTACTCAGGCGACTAAGCAAGCAGGATTAGCGGTCTCAGCAAAGAAGGTTAAAACCTTTCAAACAGAGATCAGATTTCTTGGTCACAACATTACTCAGGGATCAATTATCCCTATAGACAGAGCAATTGAGTTTGCAGATAAGTTCCCTGATGAACTTAAAGAAAAAACACAATTGCAAAGGTTTCTTGGAAGTCTTAATTATGTTGCAGACTTCTATCCCGGTTTAGCTCAGGACTGTAAGTTACTATATGCAAGGCTAAAAAAAATCCTCAACCATGGACATTAGAGCATACAAAGGCGGTCCAAGGCATTAAAAGGAAAGTCAAAGTTCTGCCTTGTCTGGTTCTTTCTGATCCAGAAGCTTTCAAAATAGTTGAGACAGATGCTTCTGAGCTTGGCTATGGTGGAATCCTCAAACAAAGGATTCAAGAAAAAGAAAAGCTGGTTCACTTCACTTCAGGCCTATGGAAACCAGCCCAGCAAAACTACTCGACCATTAAAAAAGAAATACTTGCTATGGTCCTTTGCATTTCAAAATTTGAAAGTGATTTATTAAATCAAAAGTTTTTGTTAAGAATCGATTGCAAATCTGCAAAAGATGTCTTAATTAAAGATGTGAAAAACCTTGCTTCAAAACAGATTTTTGCTAGATGGCAAGGACTTTTATCTGCTTTCGATTTTGATATTGAGTTTATTAAAGGAGAAACTAACTCTCTTCCTGATTTCTTAACTAGAGAATTTCTCCAGAACCCTAATGGCGGACAGATCCCCCAATCCTAAAAGGATCCGGGATATTCCATCGTCTTCTCAACTGAAGGACGAAGTTGATGACTCACTCTCACAAGAAGCTTATGCGAGAGCTGACCCTCACAGTCAGGGTAAACATCCTTTCATCATCACCGGGCATCATCCATTATACATTGCTGAAGAAAGCAATATCAGAATGGCCCCAAATCAGATTGCAAAGATTGTATTAAAAGATGACATTCTTCCTCAACATGGCCAAAAGAATGTTTATTTTTATCAACAGATTCTCATAGAATCAGGTTCAGTGACGTTCAACCCAACCTGGAGAACGAAATCTACTGAAGAAGTAGCATACTGCACGATCTCAATTAGATCGATACTAAATCCAGCAGACTGGGGTGATGATCTCTTCATAGAGAAAAGGTTAAAGTATTATGCTTTTCAACCTAAGATTTATAATTATTTTGATTATGTGTCTGCTTGGGAGCTTGCTCTTCTTTATGAAAACAAGCAAAGAAAACACACATGGTTCATACAATTTCACCTTGAGGACCCTGATCAGACTTTTCCTCAATGGTTTTTAAACTGGTACAAAACTTGGGGTCTCTTTCCCTCCAGTATTCCAATGTTCATTCGTAAACATTACGAAGATTTCATTCAGACGTTCCCTACTGAAGTTAAAGAAGGGATCATTGGCCTTCTTAATTTTGTTTTAATTGAACAAATTCCCTGGATTGTTAAATGGGATTATGTTTTAGATACAATTCCAGAGGTTTGTATGGATGGGCTCAAAGCCTCTCATGTCTGGCTCTGCAGACGAATTATGATCAAATGGTGGAGTAAATTTCACTTTGAAGGAAAAACTGTTCGTAAGAAAGGGATTGCACTACCACCTGATTCTCCGCCTTCAGATCTCAAAGATCTTTTCAAGGACCTACTGTCCTCCACGCCTAAAAAGGCGCTTCGAGATTCGCTCACAGCCGCCCTTAAAGAAATAAAAAAGGGAAAAGCTGCTGATGATCTGTATCAAGACGCACAAGACCTCTATGATGAAACAGATGACACAGATGACGATGCCTACATGCAAGACTTTATGTCTCATTTGGGGTAGGTAGAGTGTCGTCAAGATAAAAAGATAAATGAGAAATGAGACACTTAAAGTCTCACGTGAATAAAGCGAGCAACAAGACTTAAAGTAGTCTTTTTAAAAAGAAGAAAAGGACTTAAAGTCTTTTGTCATTTACCAAAAGCAAAAATGAAAAGGACTCTTTTTCATCCCGTGACATAAAGGAAAGCAGAATGGCTCAAAAGTCTTTACCTGCTGGCCCCGCAAGTTGCTGATATTACAACTTTTCTAAAAGCTGAATTATAGCTTTTGTCTTTTCTGTTGTTGCTGGTGTGATTAGGTATCCAATGTACCGCCTCCTTCTCCTATAAAAGGAAGGCCTTAGTTTTAGTGTTAGCATCCGAAAATCAATTCCCAGTTAAAAGCTTTCCTTGTGTTTTAGAAGTTTTCTTTTGTTTCCGCAGTCTTCTTACATTTTGTAAGTTCCATCTCTATCAATATATGTTGAAATATTTTAAAGTCATTTCCTGGCGCACTCTGTATCAGTCTTAAATTAATTTGCAATCATTACTTTGCTTATTATCCCCTGATACATGTTTGGTATCAGAGCCATCTTTTAGATTTAAACCTACTGTTTTCTTAGCTTCCTTAATACTGTGAAGTTACGCAGTCGGCAAAGTTTTAAGACCCGTTGTGCCGTGTGAAGGCTTTGAGGGCAATAATCAGTCTTTGTCAGTGATAACTTACAAGATATTATGGATCGTCTAAGAAGGAGTTTGTCTAGATCTAGGTCTGGTTCTGAAGCCTCCAATTCAGGAGCTAAGAACAAAGAAATTCAAGTTTTTGAAAATATTGAAAACCAGATGCTAGCTTGGAAGCTACCGGCTATGCACCCTTCTACTATTTTTCAACAAGGAAGTTTTACTTTTGCTTCCGATTATGTTATAAAAACTGTTGAAGAAACAGTCCCTCTCAAAGAAGGACATCAATCCAACGAGCATTCCACCAATTCGGTGCTTTTTTCGCCAAATGAGCTTGTGGGCAATCATGAGCCGATTTCTCTTTCAACTAAAGTGCCAAATCCTGATGATAATGCCTTTGCCATGGGTCCTACTAATTGTTTCCAGCCCCAAATCCAAGTCTCTTCCATCGTGCACAATGGGTTGGCATCCAATTTTAATAATTCTGTGGGTCCTAAGATGGATGATGGTGCTTTCAATGCGAATCAGATTCAAAATTCATATGAAGTGGATCATCTTGTTGGTGATCCTTTCAGCCAAAATCTTCCAGCTCACTTCAACAATGGCCTTTTTGCTAATTTACAAAATGAATTTCCTTCCCTGCAGCAAACTTTTTCTAAACCTGTTGAAGCTCATGGTTCTACACAGGTGATGCGAACCAGCCATCCACATTCATTGCACCATTTGGATGAATTTTCCAGCAAAGATTCAAGTCAAGATTCTATTTTCAAGATTCAAGAACTTCAAGATTCTTCAAGAAGTTTCAAGAAGATTTGAAGATTTAGTCAAGATTTGATTTCTTTGTAATTCTATCATAGTTTTAGTTTTCAGTTTTAGTTTAATTTCCTATGGACGAATTTAAGTGTTCACACTAGGAAAGAGACTTTCTTGGGCTGCAAGATTAGGTGTTCACACTAGAAAGGAGCTTTTCTTGGGCTGAAAGTTTGCTTCCTTTTTAGTTACTATTCACGTCACTATTCACGTGAATAGTAAATAGGTGTCTTTTCTTGGTCTTCAAGTTTGTTTCCTTTTACCTAGTTACTATTATCATTTTTCCTACTTGGGCTAGGGTTTAGGAGTCCTTTTCCAAGCAGGATACTTATTTGTTATTGCCTATATAAGGCACTTTTTGTGATAATAAAGGAAGACAATTCTGAAATTAAATTGTGAGATTATTATCCTTGAGTTCTCCAAGAGACTCTTTCGAACTTATCAAGGGATTCCTTGTGGCGTTCAACCTTGACTTATCAAGCGGATTTCCATCCCCGTTTGTGGCGTCTTCACCATACCAAGGTTCTTGCTTTGCTAAGCAACGGGTCGCGGTTTCCATCATATTCACTATACCAAGGTTCTTGTCTTGCTAGGCAAAGGGTCGCGGTTCTTGAAAGGTCTTGGGTTTGTTTTACCAATCTTGGTGTTGGGTCTGGGCACATGTTGACCAGGTTCGAATCATAGTTACTATTCACGTTTTACTATTTCAGCTAGGGTTTAGGAGTCTTTTCTAATTAGGAAACTTATTTGTTCTTCGCCTATATAAGGCTGATTTGCAAGAAATAAAAAAAGACAACTTTGATATTAAATTTGTGAGATTATTCTCCTTAAGTTCTCAAGAACTTTTTCGAACTTATCAAGATTATTCTTGTGGCGTTCAACTCTGACTTATCAAACGAGATCTCCATCCTCGTTTGTGGCGTCCTAAACTATACCAAGGTTCTAGCTTTACTAAGCATAGGGTCGCGGTTCCATCCATTCCTGAAAGGTCTTGGGGTCGTTTGCCATATTTGGTGTTGGGTCGCGTCACATGGTGGCGTGGTTCGTATCAAGTTCTCTTTTGTTATATTGTATATTAAAACTAGTTGGTTGTATTTACTTAGAAGTTTATGATGTATAAGATGTTTTAAAGATAATGGATTAAAATGTTGCTAACTTAGTAGTCTTGTTTTGGAACATGATTAGGTTGCTAGATTAGTTATAATCTATTTTGGAAATGTATGATATATAGTAAATGTATGATGTTGGAACGGAGGCGTATAACCTATGGATGCAATGGTAAAGGAATGTTTAATGTATATTATGATTGTGTTGTTTATTGTTGAATTGTTTGTGAAGTTGGCTGTATGAGTTGCGAAGAGCTTGGTTTAGAGCCTCGGTGTCCTAATTAGTGTCGTTATACTGCTGAAATTCCGTTGCGTCCTGACTGATTGTAAGAGGGGTCGAGTTGGGGTGTTACATTAAGTGGTATCAGAGCGCATGTTTATCTGTCAACCGGGGTATCCTCGGAATGTGGGTAGTGGTCTTGACATGAATGCATGTACTAAGTGTAAAGAGAATTATATGTTTATATGTTTATGTGATTAATTTACTTATGTGACTAACTTTCTAATTGATCAATATGCTTTATGTGTTAAGTGAATTAAGGTGGTCAATATGCTTTATGTGACAACGTGCTTTATGTACTCAATGTGTTGTAATTAATTTGCATTATGTGATTAATGTGTATTATGTGACAAATGTGTTTTATGTGATCGAAGTGTCTTGTGTGAAGTTAGTTGTTTATGTGGTCTTAATTGTTTATAACTAGCTTATGTGAAACAACGTGCTTTAGGTGCTCAATGTACTTTAAGTGACTAATGTGAGTTACGTGATCAACTTGCCTTATGTGAAGTTTGTTGCTTATGTGACTTTAATTGCTTATAACTTGCTTACGTGATGTAACCTGCTTTGGTGATATTTGCTTCATATGTGTTGAGTTGTGCGTTATGTGATAATATTGCATTTTATGATAATTGTGTATTACGTTGTACTTGTCTTTCATATGATATAGTTGCATACATGTTTATTTCGTGAGTGACCATTTAATGCCAAGGGAAGCTGTAAGAGCTTTTGGAACCAGAGGTAGGCTGTGATTTTGAGTTATTATTATTCTGATAGTTTATCATTGAGATCTTGATTATTATGCTTATGGATGTTAGTCTCAGCTTAATAGATTGATCTTGATGATCCTTTAGCGAGAATGAAGTTGTTCGAAGAAATAACAATCTATTTTGATGATTAGAATTACTTTTCTTGTCATGTTTAACTTGTTATTACTTGGAGATTGCTCATAAGTTGAGGTTTCCGTGAGGTTGTGATTAGATACTTTTGGAGTCCCAACTCATATTATACTTTCTTGAGGTTATTTTAGAATGAATTTATTTGAGGAATTAGTGATGTATATTTGTGAATGGAATGAAGTGTAGTATAACATGTGAATATTTCTACTATTTGGGATTGCCATATTATTAATGGATATTTTGGAGTTTTGATCTTTAAACCTTGGAGCCAATTAGAATGATTCCTGACTAAAGTTACTTTATTCGAAGATGTAATTGTTGGGAGATAGAATTATTTAAGGAAATAAGAATGCATTTTGGTGACTGAACATTTACTTGCCTACATCGAGCTTTTGAGTTCTAGGTGGTATGACTTTCTAAATTGTTGATTGGGTATTCTCTTGTGTTATAATGGGTTAGTATGATCTGTATTGTGTTATCAGATTTTGGAGTCTTCATCAATCAATCTTGTTGGGTAATCGGTGATTTATCTTGTTTGATGATTAGTCTGGTATGGAATGTAAATTTTGGAGTGATTGTATGACTCCTCAGGTTCTCTAGATCTCCTTAGTGTCTTGTTTTGGAGAGAGATAGATTGTAGGATTTGAATTAATGGTGTTTAAGTGTATAGGTGGGACACCCTTCTTGTGCTTCATAATTCTATCGGTCGTATTATTCTCTTTTACTCTATTCTCACTTATTTGAGAGAGAGTTACACTTTTCTAGCCTATCAATTGTCTCTTGAAAGTTTGCTTATTGGATTAATGGATCCTATACTCATTTGACATTGTTTATGTTCTTAACATTCATATTTGCTTCCTATAACAATGTCACTTATTAAAGTTAAGCTTTGAGACTTCTATGTTTCATATAGATCTCCAGCCATTGGTTTCAATATTTCATTTCATCCTATTACTATTCATTTGAAAGTAATTTCTCCTTTGGTATACCATTTTACTTATTCGAATTTCACTGGCTTGATGTACTCCTTACTTAAGTACATTATTATCATTCTTGCTAATCCTTGTTAATCCTATTGTTTTAGTATTAAATCCTGAGCCATTACTTTGCTTGTAATTGCTCATTCAATATACTCAGCACTATCCTTTCTTAATTGTATTTCTTTGGTTATTGCGTGCTGAGATACTCATTATATTGACACTCATATTTTCTATTGAATTAATCATCTCTTATTTCTTAATTTCATTTCGCCTCGAGTACAACTTACTTGTTGGTTCCTTGAACAATCATTGAGAATTGAAATGTCTACTTGTTCGGGAATTTTTGTTCAATATACTCAGCACTGTTTTGACTCGTTATCATCCTTTGTTCGTACTTATTTAACTGATAGGTGCTAAGATATATATTATCTTAGTTATCGTGCTTCCTTATTAAACTATTAGCCTTTTGATTCTCTAACCTGTTTGACCTCTTGTTCACTTGATTGTTGGGTCAAATATGACTTTCCATATTCTTTTTTCCTTGTAAATTTCATAAGAGCCATATTCTGACCAATGTCACTTTTGAGATATTCCCTTGATCAGTAATCATTCATGTTACCGTGAATGAGTTTTTTTTAAAAAAACCCTTGGGGTGTTCATAGAGCTCTTTTGTGTAGTAGTGGATGATTGATAAGTAGTGGTGTCATGCTAAGACCTTGGAGTTGTAATTTCTTTCATATGCAATATGATGTTAGGTGGGAGAGAATTATGAATTGAAGATTGTCTTGGAATTATGATCATCAACTTGCAGTCAACAAAGTTTATTTCAATTGAGGTCTTTGTTTAGGTGTCATCCTAAGAGATAAATGGGAACTAAGAGAAGTATTGTTAAGTGTAACGATTGAGGACTTAGTTGTTTGTCAGTTGGAGAATTGCGCGGACGCAATTGTTTTAAGGGGGGAAAAATGCAAAACCCTAGATTTTACCTTTGCATAGAATTGTGTGTTTTGATCTGTTTATGTGTTATATGAGTTAGAATGAGCTAATTCTGTGATTTATATTCCTATTACATACTATGTGTGCATTCATGAAATTTTCATTAAAATCGGCATCAAAAATTTTATCGTCGGTTTTTGTGAATAGTATTTTGAACGCACGTCTGCTAAAATTTTTACACGAGTGTTTTAAACCTTTTAAAAACTAGTCTTCCATTATTAATAGACCCGTATTTGAATAAAAATTATTTCTAAAACTGATTAGGAATTTAAATAGAATTTACAGGCGAAAAAGTACGTTTTTAAGCTAAAATAGTGATTTTTGCTCAAAACGATTCTTGCGTTGACTTTTATTGAACTAGTATATATTAGATACAAATTATATTTCATTTTAAATATTTATAGAATGGCACAATTGAAAAATGCATTTAAAAGACATTTGAAAACAAATAATAACATTTTTTATCTTCTTTTGCAAAAACCGAGTTTTCACCCGAGTCGGGTGTAAATGTATGCATGTGAAACTCCTTGTCAACTAAAAATATGCTACTAAAATAGTCTAAGTGTTAAGTGCACATATTTGTGACCAATATACTACAAATAGTCTAAAAATAACTAAAATACTAAAAATACTAAACTAGTTTCAACTTTGACCAATTCTTTTTGCATTCACTCATTTCTTAACTTAATATATACTCAAATATCAGCCAAAACACCACAAAAACACATCAAAAATCATGGCTCGATGAGGGAGAAGAAAGAAGGCATTTTCAAGGTTTTTCAAAGTATTTTTCTCATAGATTTTGCAATTCAAGTCCAAATCACTTCATTCAAAGCTTGATTTTTCTTGTTGGGCATCCATTCTACCTATTTCTAACCTTAGTTTGCATCAAAGGTGAGAGAAAAATTCTAGATCCCAAAATGTCATTTTTATATTAATTCATATAATTGAATTTTTAGCCATTGAAATGTTAAATTGTTGTTATATTATTTCTCAGTAGATGCTAAGGATTGATTATATGGGTTTATAGTAGTTTTGAACCGTGGTAGTATGTATAAAATTTTTCGGGTATAAAAGTTGAGAATTTGACAACTTGTTGAATAATTGGAGTTGTGGTGGTTGGAATTGGTTACTGTTAGTTTCTAAAAGTTTGTTAAATACGTGGTAGTAATGTTGTAATGCCGAAATTTTGATTGCAATGTCGTGGTGAAAGTCCGGAAAAATCAGCCATGGTGCATTGAGGTTTTAGGGTTGTTGGGCTTGTTTTGGATGGATTGTGGTTGGTTTCCCGGGGGACTAATGTATTTGCTTGCGTGGGTGAGTGATAGAAACTAGTTTGGAGGTGATTGGATTAGTAGATGGTAAGTTATGACTTTTAGAAGTTTGAGTAGTCTTTCTTTAAATGTTGAAATAATGCCTTTAGTTGTTTGGGTGGGGTTTGAGTGATTGAATCATGGGTTGTTGTAGGTTAGATTTGGGTTTGGTTGAGTGGTTTAATGCATGTTAAGTTGGATGGCCTACTTTGTCATCTAACTTAGTTGTTGAGTTGTTAATTGATTAATTGATGATATGTTGTTGAAATGTTATTAATTGATTATTGAATATTGATTATTGATGAAGCCGGGAGATAGGCAACCTACTTTGTTGTCCTCCTGAGATATGAATGATTATTATTATTGTCATAAGTCTTGGTATATGTGTTCCACCTCTCGGGCAGCGTTGGGCTGTTGGGTTGATAACAGCATGACTATCATAGGCTACCCCCAGCTCGCATGGGAGGAGGTGCCATGGAGGGAGGGGCTAGAGAGGTACCTCAGGTGCGTGAGTAATGGGGAGTTATAAGAAGAAATGGTTGAGTTCGTGATGGGGTTTGGAGCTACACCAACTAGAGTATCCTTTATTGATTGATTATTATTATTGTTGTGCTTATGTTGTTATTGATGATTATTATGTGTTTACTGCTCAAAGGATGATTTTCAAGGAGTATAGTAAATACTGTTAAGAGATCTGTCGAATCCTCACTGGGCTTGTTTTATATAAGCTCACTCTCAATTATTGCATGCATACATGTGAAATTGAACAAGATTATAGGTATGTACCTGAGGAAGCTGAGAATGTGCCATATGTGGACGAGTCCTATGTGCCAGAATCTTGTCCTTGATATCTGAGATGTAGTTCTCTTTTGTTATATTGTATATTAAAACTAGTTGGTTGTATTTACTTAGAAATTTATGATGCATAAGATGTTTTAAAGATAATGGATTAAAATGTTGCTAACTTAGTAGTCTTGTTTTGGAACATGATTAGGTTGCTAGATTAGTTATAATCTATTTTGGAAATGTATGATATATAGTAAATGTATGATGTTGGAACGGAGGCGTATAACCTATGGATGCAATGGTAAAGGAATGTTTAATGTATATTATGGTTGTGTTGTTTATTGTTGAATTGTTTGTGAAGTTAGTTGTATGAGTTGCGAAGAGGTTGGTTTAGAGCTTCGGTGTCCTAATTATTGTCGTTATACTGCCGAAATTCTGTTACGTCCTGACTGATTGTAAGAGAGGTCGAGTTGGGGCGTTACAAATGCGATGGGCCTCTCTGGGCGGTAACAGGCTTGCCAGGGTGTTGCTCTAGCTCTATACCCTAGTCCCTCACTCACCTGGTATGAAGTATGCCAGAGGGTGTGGGTCATAAGATTGGGTACATCCGGAGTACCCATTGGTGTAAAGGGATGCCGGCATATCGTGTTCGAGAACGAGTTCGTGGTTCATGGTTCGTGATTCGAAGAGTTGGAGTGATAAGGGTTATCGATCGTATCCTTTTTCAATGTGTGGTATCTTATTGCTTATTTGTCATGTTAATTGTTTAATGGTTTTACTTGTACATAGTTGTTGCATTGCACGAATCCCATATTAAATGTTTCCCGTATATTGTTCCCCTCCCTCACTGGGTATACATGATTGTATACTCACTCCTCATTACCCACCTTTCAAGTATTACCACACTAGAAGGAATGTCCGTGCTTGTGGTGCTTGGTCCTTGCTTGGGAGTCAGTGTTATGTGGCGTGGGTTGTAAAGATGTTACTTTTGAGTTGTATGTATTCAATGAATAAAGAAATGTAATTTAAGTATAATTAGGTCATTAGAGTGGCATGAGAACCTAGTTTATGTAATAGGTTAATATTATTTCAATTCAAAGCATGAGCATACTTGTTTAAAGAAAAAGAGTTAGAATATCCTTTGAATTTTGAAATGTATAATTGCTTGTGTTTGTTTTTTGAGAACCAAGGCTCGGATGGCCTTGAGGAGTTGTTGAATGTGTTGGACACTACTGGTTCATTTATATTCTGCTTGCAGGTTTTGGTTTGTCCTATAAACAAGGGAGACTCTGTCCGTCTTTTCTCGTTTTGCGTGACCTCGGGTATTAGATTGGGGCTCTGGTCTCGTAAGGGATCGGGGCGTTACATGAAGTTCATACAAGATCATAAGACCTCAAAATATAATACAAGTACTTAAAGCCAATATTCTTTACGATCCAACACATAATCCGATCACATAGCACACATGCATTCTAACCTCAAAGCAAGCATAGTCAAGTTAAGATTTCAACTTGAACCTCCTCCTTCTCAACAACAATCTGAGGATCTACTTGCGCCTCTCCCAAAACATGTTAAATAAAAAGGGTAAGCAAAACACAATGCTCAGTGAGGGAGGTAATAATTAATCCAAGGATCTTTCGAAAATATTTTCATGCAATGCATATAAACAACTATCAATCAATAACAATATAAGATAGTCAATCAAAACACTAAACTATATAGCACATTAAAAAAGAGATGATACGATAACCGTTATCATTCCAATTCATTGCTGATCATGATCTCGATCTCAATCACGAACACAATCATGCTAATGATAATATCAGCATCCCTGTACACAAATGGGTACTCTGAATGTACCCAATACCTATAACCCAACACCCCCTGGCAATCTCCAGACCAAGCGGGTGAGAGAATAGGGTACGGAGATTGAGAAACCAACCCTGACAAGCCCGATGCTGCCTAGAGAGGCTCAACACATCCGTCCTGACAATAAGGTTGCGTAACCATCGATACAATAACACGATATATCACTTAACACATAACATTCACACAATTCGATAAACACATAATTGAGGAACAACAAAAGAGGTTGTCCTTGCACATAAGCTGTGAGACCTTGGACCTGCATGCATGTACATTTACTACTTTAGTGTCAATTTATGAAGTTTTTTGAATAGTAGAAATAGGTACTATTCACAGTGGGTTTTCGACTATTTCATTTTTCTGATTTTATATATTTCTCATGAAACTTGTCATTTATGAGGCATGAGAAAAATAGAATTTTGTGCATTGCATGTCCAGAGAATGCATTAGGAAAATAATTTTCATACCGTGTGAATAGTAAAACTCTTGCATTTAGTAGGTTAACAAGACTTTAATTGCATTTTGGGCCTTAAAATCACTTAGTCTTGCATTGTTTCAGCCCAACTTAACTATCTACACTTCATATATAATCTATACAACACATATACCAAGCAAATAACCAACAAACAAAATACAAAATGGCCATTTTGTCCTCCTAGGAGCCGTCGGCCTTAGGGCTTAAAAAAGGGGAGAATTTCATCTTTCAACCTCAAGATTTTGATCAACCAAAGCTTCTAGGAGTGGATTCAAGTCTTTCTAAGCCTTCTTTTAGCATATTTTGAGCTATTTGGTGAGGGTTTTTGCATTTTCATGTTGTTTCAAGTTTATGATCTAAACTTTGGATTTATAGATTTGATGTTATATGGCTATTTTATGCTTGAATCCTTTACAATGTGTTGTCTATATGTTCTAAAGACATGGTTTGTGAAGTGCATTGGTTTATTTGCTAGAATTTTGTAAATCGTTTCATGAACAGGATGATGAATATTAAATTTCATAGGGATTTTGTCTAAAGTTGATGCTAAGCTTGTGTTTATGGTATCTATTGGTTCTATAGGTGCTAATGAACATAGATTACTGTTTATGTGTGATTGGTTTGATTGGAACTTGAGGAAATTTGTGAAATTGGCTTAAAATCGAAAGGGGCCTCGCACAAAATTGTCAACCATGTATAATTGGACATTATAGTTAGTGATTATTAGGTATGTAAGTGCTTAAAATTCTTTTATGGCATTGATTGGAGGGATGGTTTGTTTAGTTGTAGTTCAAAGTGACTATGGGGCAATTGGGGCTTTTGTGATACTTGTAGTTAAAAGTGTGTTTTCATGACTTATAGGGGTGTCATAAAGTGTCATTAAGGGAATGAAATGATTGGATTGTGGGTTGTTTGGGTTTTGTTTGTATGTGCTTGTAATCTAAAGGAGCCTAAAATGTAATTATATAAAAAAAAGGAGCCTAAAATGCAAAGTGTTAATCGAGTGTAATTTGATGTGTTCTAGGGTCCAAAATATGTTAAATAATGACCGTGGTGCATTTATGGCATTGATATCTTGATCAGGTTGGGTAGTTGCAGTGTAAACGAACTAAGGGGTCATTTGGGGTTAAGTGGTAGTCATGAGTTAAAATGAGTTTTCTTGGCTTATAAAGGGGTCACAAAGTAGCCTTAGTAGAATAGAATCGTTGGATTGTAGTTTGCGTAGCCTTCGTTTAGTATGAGCCTATAATTGGATTAAAGAGGTTAGTTTATAGAAAGTTGTAATGTTTGTAAATGGCTTCAATTGATTGGCTAGGTATTTAAATGCATTGGTATAGCGTGTGTAGTTGTTTGGTGAAGTTTCATGAATTGTCTTGCATGATTACTTGTTTAGATTATGCTTGTATCTTGTTATATTGCTAAATTGTTATATAATGTGAACTTTATTACATTGGCTATGAATGACAACTATGAGATTACTTGTGATTAGTATATGTTCTACTACATGCTAGGGTTTGATTCATTGAGCCAATCCAAGGTATTTGAGAGTAGATTCCAAGGTGAGGGATTCTACTACATACTATGTGTGTTTGAGCTATTTTATTGGGTTAGAATATGTGTAAGTTATATTGATTATAATTGCCTATGTGTGAGGACAACCTCTTATGTTATCCTCATTGTGTGCTAATCGCTTTATATACTTATTGAATTGTGTGATTATAATTGTTATCAATATCGTGGTTGCGCAACCATTTGGGCATGGTAGTATTGGGGAAGCCGGGGGGCATCAGGCTTGCCGGTATACCTTGGCTACTACCCACTGGAGTGATTGGGGTTATGCCGGCTTATCATTATCGTTATCATTATTATATCGGGTTTCTATTCGTGGTTCGTGGATCGTGGTTCGTGGTTCGTGTTTGTGGTCAACATTGTATCCTTTTGAGTAACTCTTGCTTAGGCCCTTGTTCCTTGAAGAGTTACCTTTGATTGTATTCTCTTGCTTGTTTAACTTACATTGAAGTGTATTGTTTAGCTTGTTTATTTGTTTAATATGCTAGTTTGTATTGTTAATTTACTTAATTGTTGGTTGTTGCATTGCACAAAAGGTTTTCAAAACACCCCGGATATCTGTTTTCCCTCCCTCACCGAGCAACTGTTCCCTCTTTTTTGTTTTTGATAATTCAGTGGTATTTTATTGAAAGAAAAAGGAAAAGTACATCAAAGTACACAATGCATGGCACCTGGTGTCGCAATCAAGAAAATGCAGAAAATGCAGAAAAAAGCAAAAGCTAAATCGGTCGCAGACCGAAGGCAACAAAAGACATGAAAACGGAAAAAAAAAAAAACAAAGAGAATCTCCTCATTTAATACGTCGATCTGGGGGTCTTCCATTGAAGATGCCTTGAACAGCCCGAGTGTAGTCAAACGAAGGAGTAGCGCTTGAGGTTGCCTTAGAAGTAGAGGCTTTGGCGTTATCATGACCAAACGAACTAATAGTTGATCTATCATTGCCTGGAGCAGCTGTGAAATTTTTATCCTTGGAAACTTGTGACGATAATGGAGAGACTGACATTCTTTGAATTTGTTTTTCATAAATTTGAGAGCTTGGCACTTCCACATTGACCCTACTAAAAGTGTTAGCAAGCAGAAAATTGACCTGATTCTTTGGGGAGTTTGTTTGCTTGTGATAAACACCCGTACCAGAGGAAAGATGATGATCAACCGCCTTTGACCTAGTAAAGTTGTCCTAAGGATGAACAAACGATTGGTTAAAATAATCTTCATCAATAACACTGAGAGCATTAAATCTGTTGGTTGTAGCCTTGTTCTCTTTTCGGGATGCACCACGTCTCCTTCTAGGTTTCTTACCAACATCAGTCCATTCTGGATTATCGCTATTGGTGTCTTCGTTAACTTTCGTCTCCGTAGATGTCTTGTATGTATTTGATTTGTGTCGTGGAAAATTGTATTAAAGTATCGAAATGTTAATGGCTTGTAATAACTTTTATTGTTTTACTTTATTGTCTAGATAGTTTGCATGCTTGTATGGTTGAATGGAGAATGGTGAGTTGACTTAATATATAAGAAAGTTAAATAGAGAATATTAGAGTGGTAAGATAAGCAGAATTATGATCACAGGTTTTCAATAGGTAATGTAAATGCATGCTTGTATGTTTATTTGTGTTATAGTAGGAAGGCTCGGATGGCCTTGTAGACTTGGGGAGTTATGTAATGAATGTGAATATTGTTGTTGTGGTCATTTCCTCTGCGTACAGGTTTGTGGATAGGCCTAGAGACAGGGAAAACTCTGTCAATTTTCTCTCATTTTAGTGACCTCGGGAATTGGTTCAGGGCTCCGGTTTCGTGAGGGATCAGGGTGTTACATAAGCTATAGCAATCAATATGACAATCAAACATGTTGGTAGCCTAAAGGGCTTCTAAATCTTGGTTTTTATGATTACAACCATAAATGTGTTTAATGAGTTTGTTAAGTGTTCATAAGTAAAGATGAATCAAGATTGACTCAGATTCCAAGTTCATCAAGCTGAAGAAGAAAGAAGAACATCCATCAACTCAAGGAAAAGACTCGAAGAATGAAGATGGAGTTATAAGGATCGAGACGGAATCATAAGGGGTACCGGTTAGGATTTGACCGGGATTTTGGGTCTTGCAAATGGTATATGTTCAATAATGATTTTCAAATATAGTTTTGAAATATTTGAAAAATGTCTTAAAAAAGACGTTAAAAAAGAAACGCTTTTAAAAACCCAACGCTTGCAGTTTTAAGCCCACTGGATGACCCCATGGCTACCGGTTGACCCGTGGCAAAAGGGTCGTCCGCCCGAGGCCTATCCACCAGACAAGGGTCTCTTGACCGGTCGACCGGTGGAACAGGGGTCGACCGGTCAAGCCAAAACGCTGATTCAAAATATAGTCGTTTTATGAATGTTAGGGTGCATTAATTACACATTTTCAACTCTATTAAACTCTCACAACTGAAAAACTTTCAAGTATTGATTCAAAGCAATTACTCTTGAGTTCTTTCATTCATTTTCATCTTTTAATCATCATTGAGCTATACTTGAGCAAGAATTTGTGAGCAATATTGAGAGAAACATTCATTGTATTCATATACCCTAAAAGAGAGCTTTTATTGTGAATCTCAAACACTTATAAAAAAAAAGAGTTAAACACTTTGAAAGGAATGAATTCCTTGTTAAAGGTGTTAGGATTGAAGCTTTGTATTTAGAAGGATTTTTCTATTGTAAAAGCTTGAACTACCATTGTAGTTGGTTTGTGGAGTCACCAACTTTTGAAGAGCCACCATAGTGAAGATTTTTAAAATCCTAAGCGGGAAGCTTAGGTCGTGGACTTAGGCAGGGTCGAACCACGCTAAATCGCGATTTGCAATCTCTTTCTCTCAACTCTCTCTTTGAATTATTTTCTGCTCACCAATTGTTTGATAAATTGTCTCACTCACATTTTATATTGCTAGAGTGCATATTTATTTAAGATTGTTTTTGATTAATCATTGCTAGTATATTGCCTAATCAAAAAAGTAGTATTATTGCCTATATAACCTAATTCACGCCCCTTCTTAGGTTTAATTAAGGGACAACAAGTGGTATCAGAGTTAGTGATACGAACCTGGTCAACATGTGCCCAGACCCAACACCAAGATTGGTAAAACAAACCCAAGACCTTTCAAGAATGGATGGAACCGCGACCCTTTGCCTAGCAAGACAAGAACCTTGGTATAGTGAATATGATGGAAACCGCGACCCGTTGCTTAGCAAAGCAAGAACCTTGGTATGGTGAAGACGCCACAAACGGGGATGGAAATCCGCTTGATAAGTCAAGGTTGAACGCCACAAGGAATCCCTTGATAAGTTCGAAAGAGTCTCTTGGAGAACTCAAGGAGAATAATCTCACAATTTAATTTCATAATTGTCTAACTTTATTATCACAAAAAGTGCCTTATATAGGCAATAACAAATAAGTATCCTGCTTGGAAAAGGACTCCTAAACCCTAGCCCAAGTAGGAAAAACGTGAATAGTAACTAGGTCAAAGGAAACAAACTTGGAGACCAAGAAAAGACTCCTATTAACTATTCACGTGAATAGTAACTAAAAAGGAAGCAAACTTGCAGCCCAAGAAAAGCTCCTTTCTAGTGTGAACACCTAATCTTGTAGCCCAAGAAAGTCTCTCTCCTAGTGTGAACACCTAAATTCGTCCATAGGAAATTAAACTAAAACTAAAAACTAAAACTAGGATAAAATTACAAAGAAATCAAATCTTGACTAAATCTTCAAATCTTCTTGAAACTTCTTGAAGAATCTTGAAGTTCTTGAATCTTGAAAATAGAATCTTGACTTGAATCTTTGCTGAAAAATTCATCCAAATGGTGCAATGAATGTGGATGGCTGGTTCGCATTATTCCCCCCCTCTTGAGAAGGATTTGTCCTCAAATCTACCAGGTTCAAAGACCAGCCTAGGTGGTAGACCATGTGGTACATCCGCAGGAAACACTTCCTCAAAATCCTGCAAGAAAGAAACACTATGTCTTGATTCCATTCTTGTTCTTTTAATTTCGTGTCTTGAGTCTTGTTGTCTAGACCTAGACTCAAGGAATTAACCAAGAAAAACAAGAAAAGGATAGGCAAACCTGATTGTGTCATGCTTCCAATTCGTTTTCTTGGTTGTGTCTTGATTCCGTTCTTGTTCTTTTAATTTCGTGTCTTGAGTCTTGTTCTCCGTTTCTTGAGTCTTGTCTTCAATTTTGTTTTCTTGCTTTCAATTTCGTTTCTTGTTAAGCTTTCAATTGGCCAAACCCTAGAATCTTGAATTAGGGTTTCTTGTGTTTCTAAATTCGAAGTCTTGGTTACTTGCTCATTGTCCTTGTTTCTGAAAATCAAGAAAAGAACATCAAGAAAGAAAAGAAACTTAAAGAAAAGAAAAAAAAAATTCGGAGCTGAAAAAAAAAAAAAAAGGCAAAACAGTGAACAGTAAAAAACTTGTTTTTGTTGAATTAGCCTTCGTGGCCAAACTTTTCTGAAGGGAAACGACGTTCTGAGCATAACCCATAGCTTAGCTGTGGGCACCACCCTCTTAGGGCCAAATTCCATCATTCTTGAAAAGATCTTGGGTTCGTTTTACCATTCTTGGTAATGGGTCTCGGCACATGTTGACCAGGTTCGTATCAGTTAGGGCTTTACATATAGCTTAACATCTAGTAAAGTCAAGATCATGGCATATACTACTTCATCACCTCACATTGAAGGATACTCAATTGATGGACCTTCTATGTTTACAGGAACTAATTTCATGAGGTGGAGAAATCATATGGCAACATACATTCAATCCGTGGACTATACATTGTGGCATATTGTTGAGCATGGGCCATACGAAGTTGAAGATAAGTCAAATGAGCAGAACATTACCAAATTGACCAAAAATGCTCAAGCTATGCATATTCTCTATTGTGCTTTAAATGATCAAGAACTTGAACAAATTCAAGAATGTACATCCGCTCATGAAATATGGAATTTTCTTGAAAAGCTTCAACAAAAGGAAGAAGAAGATGTTAAAGAAGAAAATGAAGCATACATTGGTACATTTAATGAAAAGGTATGTCTATCTCATGAATCCAATTGCTCCTTATTCATGAATAATGATCTTTTTTTTTTTTGTTAATTCAGTGGTAATTTATTGAAGTCCAAAGGAAATGGTACAAGTACATAGATGTTGACAAACAGTGTCAAACAAGATCAAGACAAGAAAAGAAAAGGAATCAGTCCAACAAGGACTGAAAGAACAAAAGACAATAACCAAAAAAAAAACAAAGGGATCAAAGAAAACCCTCCTCAATGAGCTCTTCGATCAGGGGGCCTTCCATTAAAAATGCCTTGAACTGCCCTAGTGTAATCAAATGAAGTTGATGCCTTGGAAGAAAAGGCATTGTTGAAAGAGTTGCCAGCAGCATGAACGGTAGAGATGGCTTTACCAATATTGTGTGTAGGAACCTTATCCTTAGAACCTTGAGATGAGTACGGGGTGACCGAAATATGCGAGATAGGCTGATGAACATGAACCGGGTTAGGGATGTTGACCTTTTGGACATTGGTATTTTTGTGGAAAACACCAGTTCCACATTTTGATTCTCAATAATCATGGACTTATTAAGTTTCAACTCAGGTTGAGCATCAATTTGATCACCATGAACATCATCAATGTCAAGAGCATTAAATCTGTTATTGTTAACCATATTCTCATTTCAACGTGAAGCACCACGCCTTCTCCTATTCTTTTTCCCAGCCACATTCCAATCTGGTTTAGGGTCAACTGGAATTTCATCATCTCTATCTTCCTGTGAATTAGGACAATTGGAAGTGTTGTGACCCGAGATGTGAGCGGGAAGCTGTTTTTGAATCCATCTGAAGAGGGATGCCAATTGTGCTAGAAACGAAGCTGAGCCCATCTTTGGTAAGTAAATCAAGTGGGACATTTCTCAATTTTAACCAGATTGGCACTCTTTCGCAGTTGAGCTTGATGAGTTGAAGACCAGTTTCCCAGCGTCTGAGGAGAAGGGAGTGATGGTGAACATGCCAAAGCTCTATGAATTGGCCAATAAACTTGAAAAAGCTATTTTGGATATTCAAAATGAATTGATATTTGTAATTTTTAAAAATAAAAACTTGATTAAAGAAGTTGGATGTGCCCTAGTTGAAATAAATAAGATTAACAAGAAAAATACTATAATTGAAATAGATGGTATTTCCTTGATTGATAAAGTATTTCAAAATAGAATCTCATGGTCAAGAAAAATGTGAAATGAGTTGAATGAAGAAATAGAAAAAGAAAAATGGGATATTATGTGTAATTCACAATACATGGTATACAAGTTAAATGCATTAGGATATAAACCATGTCTCATTCAAAAGATATTAAAAATTTATTTTCTCAAAAGTTCAAATCATGATGGATCACCTTGTGCTTGTATATATTGTGATCAAATAGAACAAATTGATGATGGAACAAAAGTTCCATGGTGGCTAAAACACAAAGGGATTCTTAAAGTTACAACAAATGTAACTTTAACAATCCCTTTGTGTTTTAGCCACCATGGAACTTTTGTTCCATCATCAATACAACAAATGTAACTCACCCTTGAGGACCCAATTAAAAATAGGTACCTAGATCTTCCTTTATTGTAGAATGCCTAGCAATGCCAAAGAAGATGGTGATGCAACTTATGAAAAAGGCAAAGATCATTGAGATAAAGAAGCACGGGTAACATTGAAATTATTTATTTCTATATGTGCTTCTTGAGAATTGTTTAAAATTCAACTCGATTAGTCAACTATGTGTTATTCTTACATATGTGACTGAAAATGATGATGCATTATTTAATTGAGTGGAAAGGCTTATGCTAAATATAGTAATTTTGGCTAGAATATTCATTTTCTCAATAGGTCAAATTAAGACATTTTAGTGAAAATAAATTTGAGATACCACCAAAGAATGTTAAAAGATAACATTGAGAAAACTAAGAAACGGTTCTCTTTTGTGGAAGATGAAATGAACATTGATGGAGAAGATTATAAACTAGTCTCTAGTGGTGGAAGATAGAAGTCAAAAGAATCTTTTCACCCATGTAACCTATGAATCAATTTCTTTTGTTTAAATTTTGTGGAATAAAGTTAAATTGATTGAATGGATACTCATGTATGAATGTCATATGAAGTGTTTAGAAAAATGAATATCTTACAAATGAATTTTATATACTTGGTTTTGATATTATCAAATTGATGTGATTGAAATGTTGCAAGGTGTATGATAAAGATGATAAAGTGTTGTTTGTTGGAAATAGATGCGATAATTTCCATGAATTAAAATGTCAAAATGTGCTTAGTTACCATTAATGAAGACTCATGGTTATGTCATAGGAGACTTGGTCATGCTAACATGGATTTACTTGCTAAGCTTTCTGAAAAAGAACTTGTCATAGGTCTTTCTAAGACTAGATTTCAAAAAGACCATTTATGTGGTGCATGCCAATTTGAAAAACAACACAAAACATCTTTCAAAACAAGTAGCAAGGTAACCACATCAAGAGCTTTACAAAAATTACATATGGATCTTTTTGGTCCAATGGATGTGGCAAGCCTAGGTAGATCTAGATATGTCTATGTTATCATAGATGATTACACTAGATTCACATGGGTGAGACCCCTTGCACATAAAATGACGCCTTCAATGAATTTGCTTAACTTTGTAATAAAGTGTAAAATGAGAAAGGCTATTATATAAATTGTATTCATAGTGACCAAGGCACCGAATTTATAAATGCATCTTTTATGGACTATTGTGAAATACGTGGCATTAACAAAAATTTTCGGCTCCTAGAACTCCTCAACAAAATGGGGTAGTAGAAAGGAAGAATTGGACATTACAAGAAATGGCAAGAACAATGTTGAAAGAAAACAACTTGCCAACATATTTTTGGGGTGAAACCATAAATACCGCATATTATGTGCTAAATCGTGTTCTAATTAGACCTTTCTAAAGAAAACACCCTATGAATTATGGAAAGGTAGAGCACCAAATGTGTCTCATTTTAAAGTATTTGGTTGTAAGTGTTTCATCCTAAATACAAAAGAACATCTTGGAAAATTTGATTCTAAATTGGATGAAGGACTTTCATGGGTTACTCTTCAAGAAGCAAAGCTTATAGAGTTTTTAACAAAAGAAATATGCTTATCGAAGAGTCTATGCATGTGGATTTTGATAAAACTAATCATTTTTCCCCGAGAAAGAATGATAATGATGTAGGTGTTTCCAAAGTTGACATTCAAATCCTACATACAACCATTGGCAATGAGAGAACCTCAAGTGATCCAAAGGAGAAAAATGTTGAAGAAGGTCAAACCTCGAAGGATGGTAAAACTCTAGCAAATCCACAAGTCAATGAACAACGATGCAAAATGTCCAAGAAGCCACGACAAATGATGATCTACCAAAATGTTGGAAGTTTGTGAGAGATCATCCAAATGATCAAATTCTTAGTGATCCTTCCATGGAAATAAGAACTCGTTCCAATCTAAATGCTTATTGTGAACATGTTGCTTTTCTTTCTCAAGTAGAGCCTAAAAATGTTAAAGAAGCTTTAGATCATGAAGATTGGATAATTGTTATGCAAGAAGAATTAAATCAATTTGAAAGAAGTAAAGTATGGCATCACTCAAGTCTACTCCACTAAAAGGGCTGCACTCAAGGATAATTATTGTAAGTGCATGAGTTAGTCAATCTATACATGATGCTCTGTCTTTTGACCAACTAAGTATTATATTGACCATAATGCCCTTTTATACTCACTCATAGCCAAAGACAGGTTCCCGAAGTGTATTATCACCTCTTTGTCTACATCTTGTCTCCTTAGAACCTCTAATCCACAATCCAACAATCCTCCTGAAGTTATCCACTTATCTGGATCATTCTAAGGGAGTGATTAACGTATAGACTCTTTATTGCATATGCACGTCCCTTCTAATCAAGTTCTATACACCCAAACCACATAGTAGGTGATCTAACTATTAAGACCACACCCATAATGGATCAAAGTGCAAGCACTCAACTTTGTCAATTCATCCGAATATGCTCAAGATTAAGAGCTATGGTCTACTTAGAAGCTTGTAGGTTTAGGTGAACTCTTTCTTTGATAGTACGTATTTAGAGTCCACACCTACAAGGTCCGTCCAATGCATACACATGCATAAGCATAATAAGTCTGGAACAAATCCATGATCAAGGCAGATCACCCTTCTTCAAAGGGAACTTATTCCACTATGACTTCTACCACACTAAAGCGCCCAACTCTACTACTTAGTCATGGACAAAGTTAGTTTGCTTATTCAAGTGACCATGACTTAGTCCTTCTGTGTGCGTAACCACCCCGCACCTAAGTCACTCCTTGAAGCAAGGACCTTATATTCACATATATATATATCTATGTCAATCCACATAATGAGAAAAATATACCCATATGAATATGATGACACTAATTATCTTATTGCAAACCATCCAGATGTTCTAATGACTAAGTGCTGGGGGTATTTTAGGCATACCAATCCCAACAGATATGTCATTTAACTCATTTTTTAATGTCGTTAGCTTAAAACAGACGAAAGGAAGCGGTGTAACGGGTTTCAAAAAAATAATGGGGGGTATTTGATAGTTTTTTAAACATATGGAGTAGCGTGATACTTTTGCATATCTACTTTGGGCTTAATTTTTTAGTGAAACCTGATGGTTTATGAAATCTAGCCTAGGGTGGACACATTTTAAATTTCATATGGCATATAAAATACATGTAGGCATTCATAAACATTTAAACTATGAATCAATGCAATAAAATACTCTAGTAATCGAAATAGCGTGTAGAATCAAAGTATAGGCGCTATACCTTCACGTGTTGGCTTAAGAACTCAACACAAACGTATTGAGTGGACTGACCAAGAGCTGGAAAATGCATCCAAGGCTCGCGTTTCTCCCAGAGAACAAAACTCCTTGAGTCTTCTCCCCTATTCCACAATCCTAACTAATGGCTTGTGAAATCAGTGGAAGAATTCTTCTCAACCTCTTCTTTTCTCTCTTAGCCGTGAGTTGTTGTAACACCCGAGCCGAGCATGGAAATTTTTCTATTTCTTTTTCTGAATTTCATATTTTTCCTTTAATACTTGCTATTTTAGATGCATATATCCATTGACTTTGTCTGCATAGCATATCAGGGGCAACGGAAAAAAATTAGTAAGCGAGCGTAATGAATACTGAAAATTTTCCAGCATTTTCCAGCTTTTTCATTTTACTACTCTTGACCCATTTAGCACAAAACTTGATCCATTTGCATTCTATTTAACCCAACCTTGACCCATTGACCCATTTGACCCTTTGATCAACTTATTAAAAGGCTTGGCTTCATGTAATAGTGCCAAAACAAAACAAGACCAAAGAGAAAAGAGGGAGAAGGCCGTGAGCTTCTCTTTGGCCTTCAAAAATTTTTGCTTTCATTTTCTTGGATCAAATTCTTCCTAGCTTGCTCAAGGTTCATCCTAGAGACCTCAACAAGCTTTCTTCCTCTTGCATTAAGGTGAGGGATGCATTCATTTTATGTGATTTTGCAATTCTAGTATAGACTTTAATTTAAAGATCTTGCAATATATTGGTTATCTATGCTTGTTTATACTTCAAATATCTTCTATTGTGATTATAGAACATTGTTTTATAGTTAGATTGCAAAGTTTATGGCTAGAAATTGAAATTGTAAGTTGAGGAAGATGATGAATAGTAAAAAAACGTGAAAAGTAAACCCTTGTTGTGATTTTTGTTCCAAATTATATTTTCTTGATTTGGTTAGGTGCTAGAAATGTTAGAATGCTTAAATGTACAGTTTAAATGGGTTGTTCTTCGAAAAATTGAGAAATAGACCTTGAATTGCAAAGGGGACGTTTTGACCAAGTGTGGAATTTGCTCGGTTTGAGTGTTGGCATTGTCTTAGGAGGTCATGGAAGCGCTTTTGGTTTGGTTATGGCAATAGTTGGGTGATCGGTTAATGTAGTTGTAGTACAAATCAACTAAGGGTCAAATGGAGTTTTGTGGTTGTTGTGGTTCGATATTCAATCCAATGAGTCTGGGTTGTTTGTTTTCCGTTTTGAATCTCAAGAATTTTGTGATCGTGTGATGCAAGAGCTTTGGCATGTTCACCATCACTCCCTTCTCCTTAGACGTTGGGAAACCGGTCTCCAACTCATCAAGCTGAACTGCGAAAGAGTGCCAATCTGGTTAAAATTGAGAAATGTCCCACTTGACTTACTTACCAAAGATGGTCTCCGCTTCGTTTCTAGCAAAATTGTCATCCCTCTTCAGATGGATTCAAAAACTGCTTCCCGCTCACATCTCGGCTATGCAAGAGTTTGTGTTGAAATGAACATTCTGAATGATCTCCCGGATAGGACCTTTGTTGAACTCCTTAATGGTGAAGAGGCTGAGATTCTAATCGAATGTGATTGGAAACCACCGAAATGTACTTTTTGTAATGTTGCAGGTCACGACACTTCTAATTGTCCTAATTCACAGGAAGATAGAGATGATAAAATACCAGCTGACCCTAAATCGGAATGGAACTGGTGGCAAAAAGAATAGGAGAAGGCGCAGTGCTTCACATCGAAATGAGAATCTGGTTAGCAATAATAGATTTAATGCTCTTGACATTGATGATGTTCATGGTGATCAAATTGATGCTCGTGAGTTAAATTTTAATAAGTCCATGATTGTTGAGAATCAAACTGCAGGCACTGGTGTTTTCCACAAAAATACCAATGTTCGAAAGGTCAACATCCCTAACCGGGTTAATGTACGTCAGCCTACTTCGCATATTTCGGTCACCCCGTACCCATCTCAAGGTTCTAAGGATAAGGTAACTACGCACAATATTGGCAAAGCCATCTCTACCGTTCATGTTGTTGACAACTCTTTCAACAATGCCTCTACTTCCAAGGCATCAACTTCTTTCGATTACACTAAGGCAGTCCAAGGCATTTTTAATGGAAGGACCCCTGATCGGAAAGCTCATTAAGGAGATTTGTTTTTCTTTGACCCTTTTATGTTTTTGGATTTTTTGTCTTTTGTTCTTTCAGTCCTTGTTGGACTGATTCTTTTCTGATTACCTGTCTTGATCTTGTTTTGACGCTGTTTGTCAACATCCATGTACTTGTTCCATCTCCTTTGGATTTCAATAAATTTTCACTGAATTATCAAAAAAAAAAAAAAAAAGTGGATCATAATGTGGATACATTTGAGTGGTTAAATCTGATTTCTAGTATCATAGCTCGTTTGGATGTGATAGCTTGAGAAAGTTAGAGAAATAAATAGTATTCTATTGAGTTTTGTGACTTTTGTTCAATTGATGATTTTAGTGCTTGCATTAGGTGCCATAAGTGTTATAGTTGCTAGATTGATGCCCAAATTGAGTAGATTATGATTGGAGTTTGTTATGGTTGGTTTGAATACAAAGGGGCCTTTTGTGTAGTTTTGGGTCATGTGAGTGTTATGTATGTTTATAGAGCTTGGATGTGGTTCATAAGTGATTGTGAGGGGTCTAGACTACCTATAATGTGTCTTCGATGTTAAATGACTAGTCTTATAGTTATAAAGAAAAATGGGCTAAATGGAATAAAGTTAGTTGAATGTTGGCATTTGAATGTGGATTGACTAGTTGAGTGGTTTAATGAACTTGATTGGAATGTGGGGTTAATGGGGAAAACAATGATGATCGAAATGCATGCATGCATAGGTATTTGAGTGTTATGAACATTGGTGCACCATGTGTATTCCATTAAAATTTAGGTGTTTGGTTGGAGTTCTTGAATGCTTTGAGTGTTCCTTGAATATGAAGTGTTTGATTTTGTGAGGGGTGTATTGATTTGAGTTTAGTGGATTATTGGAGGGGTTTTGGTAAAGTAGGAAATGTTTAGGTGAATGCCATAACTTAGTTGAATTGAGGTTCCATGAATATTGATAGCTTTGGACTTAGTTGTTAGCGTTCTTGGTTTATATGTTGATTGTATAGATTGACCCTTAAATGTTAAGTGGTGTGTCTAGCAAGATTATATAGTAACCTTGTGGTTACATAACTTGTCTAATGGTTAGAAAATGTAAAAAGGTTAGTTAAGATAATTGAATTAGTGGTTGATAATTATCTTGCAGTTGATTAACTATGTGTTTAGTTGCATTGGTATAGAATGTTTATTCCTTTTGGAGAAGTTCGTAAGTTGTACTATAAGTTACTTTGTTAAAGATTGAGTGAACATGTCTATAACTTGTCTATATCACTTATGTTGCTTGATTGAGTGAATATGCATGTTCTCTTGTTTATATTGATTGTATAGCTATTAATGGTATTTTATTGGTTATTTATGAGAGTGTTAAGTATAGTTGTATTAATTTATAGATGTTCAAAGAGATTCTAGAAGTTAAGAGCTATCTAGTTATGATTTGTAAGATGTATAATTGCGTGGATTGAATATTCTTTATAGATGATCTAATTGCTAATGTTATATGCTTATCAAATTGTAGGATTCATAAAGAATGTTTAATGTGTTGTTTAAGTAGTGAAACGTAATGGATGCTAAATATGGAAATGGATTTGATAGTTATGTTAGTTCAATGAAATCAATGAAAATGAATTAGTTAATGGAGTTATGAACTAGCTTTAATTGAGTGTGAATGTGGAAACTACTTGTAGAATGAATGTATAACTTCTTATGCAAATAGTTGATTGTATTATGTAGTGAAAATTGAAGGGAATTGGTAACTTGGGATGAGATGAAGAGAGTGATGAGAAGGCGATTTGTACCCAGTCATTACTACAGGGACTTATACCTCAAGCTACAAGGTCTTCATCAAGGTAATAAGAGTGTTGATGAATATTATAAAGAGATGGAGATGGCTATGATTAGAGCCAATGTAGAGGATGATCGGGAGGCGACCATGGCTAGATTTTTGAATGGGCTGAATCGAGAGATTGCTAACACCATTGAGTTGCATCATTATGTTGAATTGGAGGATTTGGTGCACATGGCAATTAAGGTGGAGAAGAAATTAAAGAGGGGTGGCACACGACAAAGACAAGCCCCACATTACTCGAGTACACCTTGGAGGCCGAACTACCCAAAGAAAGAAGAAAATTCGACCAAGGCTAAGCCTAAGCTGAAACCATCCACCATTGCCGTGACCTCTCAAAGTAATACAACCTCTACTATGACTCGATCTAGTGAGATTCAATGTTTTAAATGTCAGGGACAAGGTCACATAGCAAACCAATGCCCAAACAAGCGAGCAATGGTAGTTTTGAAAAGTGGGGAGAATGAATCTGAAGATGATACAAATTCTGATGACATGCCTATACTAGAGGATGTCACAGAGGGAGAAGAAGAGTTTGGGGCAGATTATGGAGAGATGCTTGGACTAGGGGCACGACGAGCTTTGAGCTTTCAAGCTAAAGAAGAGGAAGAAGTAGTACAACGTGAGAACATCTTTCATACTCGTTGCCACGTGAAAGATAAGATATGTAGTGTTATTATTGATGGTGGTAGTTGCACTAACGTTGCTAGTTCTTCCACGATTGAAAAGTTAGGACTCACAACAATTAAGCATCCACGTCCATACAAGCTGCAATGGTTGAACGATTGTGTGGAGGTAAGGGTTACAAAGCAGGTTGTTGTGCCTTTTTGGATTGGAAAATATGAAGATGAAGTATTGTGCGATGTGGCGCCTATGCATGCTGGACATATTCTCTTGGGAAGTCCATGGCAATTTGATCAACGTGTGCAGCATGATGGCTTCACCAACAAGTACTCATTCATGCTCAATCAACGGACAATCACTCTAGTTCCAATGACACCAAAACAGTCTATGAGGATCAAGTGAGGTTACAAAAATTGAGTGATCAAAATAACTTGAGTGAAATTTCTATGCAAAAGCAAGTGAGGTTAAGAGAGCTTTGATTTCAAAAAGGCCAATGATTGTACTTATGTACAAAGAGGCTCTTTTAAACACTAACCAACTTGACTCTGCATTGCCTAGTGTTGTTGTTTCTTTCTTGCAGGATTTTGAGGAAGTGTTTCCTACGGATGTACCACATGGTCTACCACTTAGGCTAGTCTTTGAACCTAGTGGATTTGAGGACAAATCCTTCTCAAGAGAGGGGGAATGATGCAAACCAGCCATGAGCGTCCAAGTTCAATGAATCATTTATTTAGGCGAATTTTTCAGCAAAGATTCAAGTCAAGATTCTATTTTCAAGATTCAAGAACTTCAAGATTCTTCAAGAAGTTTCAAGAAGATTTGAAGATTTAGTCAAGATTTGATTTCTTTGTAATTCTATCATAGTTTTTTTTTTTTTTTTTGTTAATTCAGTGGTAGTATATTAAAATGAAAAAAAAAAAGTACATCAAGGTACAATCAAAGTACAAATAAGTTCATGAACAAAAATGAAAACAAAAAATTGAAAAAAGCCAACATTGAATCAGGCAAAATCATAAATCCCCCAATCAAACAAAGTTCGTCTGTTGAGATTGGAGGGAGAAAATTTTCGACCCATGATGATCTTCGATGTGACATCATTACGAATGTTGTTGAAAATGTGTTCCTCAGTGTAGGCTTCCTCATTGAACAATCGTCGATTTCTTTCCATCCAAATGTGGTAAATTGCTGCACAAAGAAAAGTTCTGAAAATTTGTGTCTTTGCATCATAGTTCTTGTGTTGGATAGTTTGTGAGATGTCCATGAAGCTCAAAAGAGTATAAAGTGTTTGATCAAGAGAGAGAGCAAGTAGACCTCGTTGCCAAATTCTTTTAGTGAAAGAGCATTCAAAGAAAAGATGCTCATTTGTTTCACAGTTTTAGTTTAATTCCCTATGGACGAATTTAAGTGTTCACACTAGGAAAGAGACTTTCTTGGGCTGCAAGATTAGGTGTTCACACTAGAAAGGAGCTTTTCTTGGGCTGAAAGTTTGCTTCCTTTTTAGTTACTATTCACGTCACTATTCACGTGAATAGTAAATAGGTGTCTTTTCTTGGTCTTCAAGTTTGTTTCCTTTGACCTAGTTACTATTCACGTTTTTCCTACTTGGGCTAGGGTTTACGAGTCCTTTTCCAAGCAGGATACTTATTTGTTATTGCCTATATAAGGCACTTTTTGTGATAATAAAGTTAGACAATTCTGAAATTAAATCTGCGAGATTATTCTCCTTAAGTTCTCAAGAACTTTTCGAACTTATCAAGATTATTCTTGTGGCATTCATCTTTGACTTATCAAACGAGATTTCCATCCTCGTTTGTGGTGTCCTCAACTATACCAAGGTTCTAGCTTTGCTAAGCATAGGGTCGCGGTTCCATCCATTCCTGAAAGGTCTTGGGGTCGTTTGCCACATTTGGTGTTGGGTCGCGTCACATGTTGGCGTGGTTCGTATCATAAATGCATCTCTAAGATCATTGTGAATCGTCTTCAGGGTTGTCTTCCTCATATTATCTCTCATAATCAATCTGCTTTTATTTTTTATTTTTGATAATTCAGTGAAAATTTATTGAAATCCAAAGGAGATGGTACAAGTACATGGATGTTGACAAACATCGTCAAAACGAGATCAAGACAGGTAATCAGAAAAGAATCAGTCCAACAAGGACTGAAAGAACAAAAGACAAGAAAACCAAAAACACATAAGGGTCAAAGAAAAAACAAATCTCCTTAATGAGCTTTCCAATTAGGGGGCCTTCCATTAAAAATGCCTTGGACTGCTTTAGTGTAATCGAAAGAAGTTGATGCCTTGGAAGTAGAGGCATTGTTGAAAGAGTTGTCAACAACATGAACGGTAGAGATGGCTTTGCCAATATTGTGCGTAGTTACCTTATCCTTAGAACCTTGAGATAGGTACGGGGTGACCAAAATATGTGAAGTAGGCTGATGTACATTAACCCGGGGAAGAGTCTGCAATACAATCCTTAGATGTTGTTCATGCTCAGCCTCAGATTTAGAATATACAAAAATATAATCAATAAAAATAACCACAAATTGGTCCAGATATGGACGGAATACCCTCTGCATTAAATCCATGAATGCGGCGGGAGCATTAGTCAAGCCAAACGGCAGAACAACAGACTTATAATGGCCATAACGAGTTCTGAATGAAGTTTTAGGCACATCCTCTTTCTTGATCCTCAACTGATAATAACTCTGCCTCATATCAAATTTAGAGAATACCCTGAACCCTGCAACTGATCAAATAACTCCTCTATTAAAGGCAACAGATATTTGTTTTTGATAGTCACCTGGTTGAGACCCCGATAGTCAATACACAAGCGAAGAGATCCGTCCTTCTTTTTAACAAATAAGACTGATGCACCCCAAGGTGAAGAACTCGGCTTAATAAATCCCTTCTCAGGCAGACCCTGCAGCTGAACTTTCAATTCCTGCAATTCAGGTGGAGCCATTCTATATGGAGTTCTAGAGATAGGTGTAGTCCCTAGCAACAAGTCAATCACAAACTCTATCTCTCTATCAGGCGGTAACCCAGGTAACTCCTCAGGAAACACCCCCAGAAACTCACTCACAATAGGCACTTCATTTAATTTCAGCTTATCCGTGGGTTGATTAATCAAATAGGCCAAATAAGTATCATAACCTTTACTCAGCATTTTAGTTGCCTTAATAGAAGAAATTATGCGAGTACCCGTAGACTTACGACTACCAACAATCTCAATTATGGGTTGATTTAGGCATTTCTAGCTTCACAATTTTTCGTCTACAATCTAGATAAGCGTAATATTCACCCAACCAGTCCATACCCAAAATTATTTCAAAATCCTTAAAAGGCAAGATAATCAAATCAACAGGAATGACTCGACCCCCAATACACAATTCACAGGCTTTACACACAGATTCAGTGAAAAACTTAGGGCCCATAGGTAGACCTATCTCAATCTTATAAGACAATTTATCAAATTTCAATGCAGAAGATTGTGCGCACATAGGTGTGATAAATAAATGTGTAGACCCGGAATCAATTAAAACTGTGACTGATTTATTATTGAGAAGAAAAGTACCTTCAACAACTGCAATCGTATCAGGAAGCTCTTCTGCATCTGATGAGATCCAGCCTTAAGCGTCCAAGTTCAATGAACCATTTATTTGGGTAAATTTTCTAGCAAAGATTCAAGTCAAGATTCTATTTTCAAGATTCAAGAACTTCAAGATTCTTCAAGAAGTTTCAAGAAGATTTGAAGATTTGGTCAATATTTGATTTCTTTGTAGTTCTATCTTAGTTTTAGTTTTAGTTTAATTTTAATTCTAGTTTATTGCCTAGAGTCCAATATGGAAAAAATTAGGTGTTCACACTAGGAAGGAGTCTTTCTTGGGCTCCAAGAAAAGGAGTCTTTCTTGAGCTCCAAGTCTACTTCTTTGACCTAGTTACTATTCACGTCACTATTCATGTTAGGGTTTAGGAGTCCTTTTCCAAGCATGATACTTATTTGTTATTTCCTATATAAGGCAGACTTTCAATATTAATAATAAGATGTTTTTTACTAAAAAAAAAAAGTCAGATTCCGAAATAGATTATTATGCTTGGTATTCTTGGTAAGTTCTAGGGACTTGAAGGAGAATACGAGAGGAAAAAGGCAGAGTGTGTGAGAATATTAGAGGGTAAAAGCAAAATTGAGTTGAGTGAAACACGTGAGGGAGTGAAATTTAATCATGTCTCAAAATCAAGCAGACAACATTAATGAAGGTGTTCAACAACCCGTTGGACAGAACTTACAGATGTAGGCATTGATGGGAGAGATGAGATGAATGATGAGGGCTGAATTGGAGCAGACTCATGAGAGGTTGGATAGGGTAGAACAGAGGCTGGAAAGGGTGCATATGGCAATTAAGGTGGAGAAGTAATTGAAGAGGGGTGGTTCATGACCAAGGCCAGCCCCGCAACACTCAAGTACATCACCTTGGAGGTCGAGTTACCCAAGAAAGGAGGAGAGTTCGACTACTTCCAAGGTCGAGCCCGAGCCCAAAACATCCACCCATGGCACAACTTCTCAAGGTAAAACAGCCCCTCCTAAAACTCGTTCTAGTGATATTAAATGCTTTAAATGTCAGGGACGAGGGCACATAGCTAGCCAATGTCCAAACAAGAAGGCAATGGTAGTTTTGGAAAGTGGGGAGATTGAGTTTGAAGATGAAACGCAATCTGATGACATGCCCATACTAGAGGACACCGAAGTAGAAGAAGAAGAAGAATTTGGGGCAGATTATGGGGAGATGCTTGGATTAGAAGCACGACGAGCTTTGAGCTTGCGAGCTAAAGAGGAGGAAGAAGTAGTGCAATGTGAGAACATCTTTCATACCCGCTGCCACGTGAAAGATAAGGTATGTAGTGTTATTATTGATGGTGGTAGTTGTACTAACGTTGCTAGTGCTTCAATGGTTGACAAGCTAGGGCTCAAAACAATTAAGCATCCATGTCCATACAAGCTGCAATGGTTGAACGACTGTGGTGAGGTAAGGGTTACAAAACAGGTTGTGGTGCCGTTTCTCATTGGAAAACATGAGGATGAAGTATTGTGCGATGTGGTACCTATGCATGCTGGACATCTTCTTTTGGGAAGGCCATGGCAATTTGATCGACATGTGCAGCATGATGGCTTCACCAACAAGTACTCATTCATGTTCAATCAGCGGACAATCACTTTAGTTCCGATGACACCAAAACAAGTTTATGAGGATCAAGTGAGGTTACAAAAATTGAGTGATCAAAAGAACTTGAGTGAACAAAAGAATTTGAGTGATCAAAAGAATCAGAGAGAGCAAAAGAATGAGAGTGAAAAAAAGAGTAAGGCCGAATCGGGAAAGGTAGTAAAAAAAGAAAAGAATGCGGCCAAGGAGGAAAAAATAGAGGGAAAACAAAGAAATTTTTTGGCAAAAGCAAGTGAGGTTAAAAGATCTTTGATATCAAAACGACCAATGATTGTACTTATGTACAAAGAGGCTCTTTTAAACACTAACAAACTTGACTCTGCATTGCCTAGTGTTGTTGTTTCTCACTTGCAGGATTTTGAGGAAGTATTTCCCGAGGACATACCACATGGTCTACCACCTAGGCTGGTCTTTGAACTTGGAGGATTTGAGGACAAATCCTTCTCAAGAGGGGGGGGGAATGATGAGAATCAGCCTTAAGTCCAAGTTCAATGAACCATTTATTTGGGTGAATTTTCCACCAAAGATTCAAGTCAAGATTCTATTTTCAAGATTCAAGAACTTCAAGATTCTTCAAGAAGTTTCAAGAAGATTTGAAGATTTGGTCAAGATTTGATTTCTTTGTAATTCTATCTTAGTTTTTGTTTAATTTGAATTCTAGTTTATTGCCTAGAGTCCAATATGGACAAAATTAGGTGTTCACACTAGGAAGGAGTCTTTCTTGGGCTCTAAGAAAAGGAGACTTTCTTGGGCTCCAAGGAATGAAGTCTTTCTTGGGCTCCAAGTCAACTTCTTTGACCTAGTTACTATTCACGTCACTATTCATGTTAGGGTTTAGGAGTCCTTTTCCAAGCTTGATACTTATTTGTTATTGCCTATATAAGGCTGTTTTTTGTGATAATAAAGAAGACTTTTTGACTATTAAAATTGTGAGATTATTCTCCTTTGAGTTCTCCAAGAGACTCTTTCGAACTTATTAAGGGATTCCTTGTGGCATTCATCCTCGACTTATCAAGCGGATTTACATCTCTGTTTGTGGCATCTTCACCATACCAAGGTTCTTGCTTTTTCTAAGCAACGGGTCGCGGTTTCTATCATTTTCACTATACCAAGGTTCATGCTTTGCTAAGCAACAGATCGCAGTTTCCATCATTCTTGAGTAGATCTTGGGTTTGTTTTACCATCTTGGTGTTGGGTCTCGGCACATGTTGACCAGGTTCGTATCAGTAATGATGAGAACCAGCCTTAAGCATCCAAGTTCAATGAACCATTTATTTGGGCGAATTTTCTAGCAAAGATTCAAGTCAAGATTCTATTTTCAAGATTCAAGAACTTCAAGATTCTTCAAGAAGTTTCAAGAAGATTTGAAGATTTGGTCAATATTTGATTTCTTTGTAATTCTATCATAGTTTTAGTTTTAGTTTAATTTGAATTATAGTTTATCAGGTGTTCACACTAGGGAAAAGTATTTATTGGGCTGCAAGTTAGGTGTTCACACTAGGAAGGAGCCTTTCTTGGGCTGAAAGTTTGCTTCACGTTACTATTCACATGAATAGTTAATAGGAGTCTTTCTTGGACTCCAATTCTACTTCTTTGACCTAGGTTACTATTCACGTTTTTCCTACTTGGGCTAGAGTTTAGGAGTCCTTTTCCAAGCAGGATACTTATTTGTTATTGCCTATATAAGGCTGTGTTTGTGATAATAAAGTAAGACAATTTTGATATTAAATTTGTGAGATTATTCTCCTCAAGTTCTCAAGAACTATTTTGAACTTATCAAGATTATTCTTGTGGCGTTCATCCTTGACTTATCAAACGGGTTTTCCATCCTCGTTTGTGGCATCTTCAACTATACCAAGGTTCGAGCTTTGCTAAGCATAGGGTCGCGGTTCCATCCAATCCTGAAAGGTCTTGGGGTCGTTTGCCATATTTGGTGTTGGGTCGCATCACATGTTGGCGTGGTTCGTTTCAGTTGGTAATCAGAGCTTAGGTTTATCAGGTTTGCCTATCCTTTTCTTGTTTTTTCTTAGTTAATTATGTGAGTCTAGGTCTAGGTTTTAATTCATTTCTTCGTTCTTGATTGAGTCTTGTTTTTCAATTCTGTTTCTTGCTTTCAATTGGCCAAACCCTAGAAACCTGAACTAGGGTTTCTTGTGCTTCTAAATTTGAATTCTTGTGACTTGCTCATTGTGTTTCGTTTCTGGAAAAATCAAGAAAAGAAAAGAAGAGAGAAAAAAATAGTCAAGAAAAGACAGAAAAACAGAAAAAAAAAATAGAGGCATAAATTTTTTTTTTTTGAATTATCCTTTGGGGCCAAACTTTTCTGAAGGAAAATGAAGTTCTGAGCATAACTCACTGCTTTGCAGTGAGCACCACCCTCTTTTGGCCAAATTCCATCGGTTACTAGGTGTTTTTGACATTTTGTGTGTTTTCGCATAGGTTTTTTTTTTTTAACTTTTCTTATTCCTCTAGGTTTATTTTTGCTGTTTTGTCTTAATTCTTTTTTTTCTAATCTTGTTCCCACGTCTTAGAGTCCTGTTTTCCAGAACCATTGTTTGTCAAAAAAAAAAAAAGAGAAAAAAATTCAGATTCCGTGATAGAATTGTTTTCGCTGCTTGGTTCTTCTTGATAGTGTGATTAGTTTTAAACGAACTAAAAGGAGAATACGAGAGGAAAAAGGCTGAGTGTGTGAGATTATTAGAGGGTAAAAGCCAAGTGAGTTGAGTGAAACACGCGAGGGAGTGAAATTCAATCATGGCTCAAAATCAAGTGGACAACACCAATGATGGAAGTCAACAAGCCGCTGCTCCAAATTTACAGATGCAAGCTTTGTTGGGAGAGATGAGACGAATGATGAGAGCTGAATTTGAACAAATACATGAGAGGTGATACGAACCTGGTCAACATGTGCCCAGACCCAACACCAAGATTGGTAAAACAAACCCAAGACCTTTCAAGAATGGATGGAACCGCGACCCTTTGCCTAGCAAGACAAGAACCTTGGTATAGTGAATATGATGGAAACCGCGACCCGTTGCTTAGCAAAGCAAGAACCTTGGTATGATGAAGACGCCACAAACGGGGATGGAAATCCGCTTGATAAGTCAAGGTTGAACGCCACAAGGAATCCCTTGATAAGTTCAAAAGAGTCTCTTGGAGAACTCAAGGAGAATAATCTCACAATTTAATTTCAGAATTGTCTAACTTTTTTAATCACAAAAAGTGCCTTATATAGGCAATAACAAATAAGTATCCTGCTTGGAAAAGGACTCCTAAACCCTAGCCCAAGTAGGAAAAACGTGAATAGTAACTAGGTCAAAGGAAACAAACTTGGAGACCAAGAAAAGACTCCTATTAACTATTCACGTGAATAGTGACGTGAATACTACTAAAAAGGAAGCAAACTTGCAGCCCAAGAAAAGCTCCTTTCTAGTGTGAACACCTAATCTTGTAGCCCAAGAAAGTCTCTCTCCTAGTGTGAACACCTAAATTCATCCATAGGAAATTAAACTAAAACTGAAAACTAAAACTAGGATAAAATTACAAAGAAATCAAATCTTGACTAAATCTTCAAATCTTCTTGAAACTTCTTGAAGAATCTTGAAGTTCTTGAATCTTGAAAATAGAATCTTGACTTGAATCTTTGCTGGAAAATTCATCCAAATGGTGCAATGAATGTGGATGGCTGGTTCGCATCATTCCCCCCCTCTTGAGAAGGATTTGTCCTCAAATCCTCCAGGTTCAAAGACCAGCCTTGGTGGTAGACCATATGGCATGTCCTTGGGAAACACTTTCTCAAAATCCTGCAAGAGAGAAACAACAACACTAGGCAATGCAGAGTCAAGTTGGTTAAATTTTAAAAGAGACTCTTTGTACATGAGTACAATCATTGGCCATTTTGAGATCAAAACTCTCTTAACCTCACTTGCTTTTGCATAAAAATTACTTTGTTTTCTCTCTGTTTTTACCTCATTGGCCGAGTTCTTTTCTCTCCTTACCTCCTCTTCAGATTCGGCCTTACTTTTCTTTTCACTCTCATTCTTTTGCTCTCCCAAATTATTTTGATCACTCAAATTATTTTGTTCACTCAAGTTCTTTTGATCACTCAATTTTTGTAACCTCACTTGATCCTCATAAACTTGTTTTGGTGTCATCGGAACTAGAGTGATTGTCCACTGATTGAACACAAATGAATATTTGTTGGTGAAGCCATCATGCTGCACACGTCGATCAAATTTCCCAAGTCTTTCTAATAGAAGATATCCAGCATGCATTGGAACCACATCGCACAATACTTCATCTTCATATTTTCCAATGCGAAACGGCACCACAACCTGTTTTGTAACGCTTATCTCACCACAATCATTCAACCATTGCAGCTTGTATGGACGTGGATGCTTAATTGTTATGAGCCTTAGCTTTTCAACCATGGAAGAACTACCAACATTAGTGCAACTACCATCATCAATAATAACACTACCTACCTTGTCTTTCACATGACAACGAGTGTGAAAGATGTTCTCACATTGTGCTACCTCTTCCTCTTCTTTAGCTTGCAAGTTTAAGGCTTGTTGTGCCACTAGTCCAAGCATCTCTCCATAATCTGCCCCAAATTCCTCTTCTTCACCTACTTCGGTGTCCTCTAGTATTGGCATGTCATCAGATTGCGTTTCATCTTCAGACTCAATCTCCCCACTTTCCAAAACTATCATTGCTCTCTTGTTTGGACATTGGCTAGCTATGTGCCCTCGTCCCTGACATTTAAGGCATTTAATATCACTAGAACGAGTTGTAGGAGGGGCTGTTTTACCTTGAGAAGTCGTGGCATGGGTGGATGTTTTGGGCTCGGTCTTGACCTTGGAAATAGACGAACTATCCTCCTTTCTTGGGTAGCTCGACCTCCAAGGTGATGCACTTGAGTGTTGCAGGGCTGGTCTTGGTCGTGAACTACCCCTCTTCAATTGCTTCTCCACCTTAATTGCCATATGCACCAAATCTTCTAACTCAACATAATGATGCAACTCAATGGTGTTGGCAATTTCTCGATTCAGCCCATTCAGAAACCTAGCCATTGTTGCCTCTCGATCTTCCTCTACATTGGCTCTAATCATAGCCATCTCCATCTCTTTGTAATAATCATCCACACTTTTATTACCTTGATGAAGTCCTTGCAGCTTGAGGTATAAGTCCCTATAGTAATGACTGGGTACAAATCACCTCCTCATCACTCTCTTCATCTCATCCCAAGTTGCCACAGGATGTTCTCCATTGCGCCTCCTATTGAGACACAATTGATCCCACCACACAATAGCATAATCAGTAAATTCAATTGCAGCAAGCTTTACCTTTTTCAACTCAGAATAGTTGTGGCAATCAAACACCAACTCAATCTTCTTTTCCCACTCAAGATAGGCTTCCGGATCACTCCTTCCTTGAAACGCAGGAATCTTCATCTTGATGCTTCCTAAGTTGTTATCAACACGATCAACACGATACCTAGCATCTCTATCCCCACCAGTCGCCTATTGCTGCCCATCGAAATTCTGTCAAACTCTTCATCTAAACCTTCCTCATCGATCTCATCAACATCTTCAACATCTTCCACTCTTTGCCGCATTCTGTTCCTCCTGGGTACATTCGGAGCAACTAGTGGTTGCACCCTTTTCGGCCTCTGTTCTACCCTATCCAACCTCTCATGAATCTGCTCCAATTCAGCCCTCATCATTCGTCTCATCTCTCCCATCAATGCCTGCATCTGTAAGTTTTGTCCAACGGGTTGTTGAACACCTTCATTAACGTGTCTGCTTGATTTTGAGACATGATTAATTTTCACTCCCTCACGTGTTTCACTCAACTCAATTTGGCTTTTACCCTCTATTAATCTCACGCACTCTGCCTTTTTCCTCTCGTATTCTCCTTCAAGTTCCCTAGAACTAATCAAGAGTACCAAGATAGGCACTAAAGCAGCGTATTACTTTTTTTTTTCGAAATTTGATGATTTTTTTTTTTTAGACCTCTAAGACTCTGGAAACAAGGTTAGAGAAAGAAACTTGAATAAAACTCGAAGAAGGAAACCTAGAAAAATAAGGAAAGTTGAGAAAAATCTAATAGAAAACACAAAAACACCCAAAACTCATACTAAACGATGGAATTTGACCCTAAGCGGGTGGTGCCCACAGCTTTTCTGTGGGTTATGCTCAGAACGCCGTTTCCCTTCAGAAAAGCTTGACCACGAAGGCTAATTCAACAAAAACAAGTTTTTTTTACTGTTTACTGTTTTTCAATTTTTAAGCTCCAAACTGTTTTTTTTTCTCTCTCTCTCTCTCTCTTTCTTTCTTTTATTGACTTTTCAGAAACGAAAACAATGAGCAAGTCACAAGAATTCAAATTTAGAAGCACAAGAAAACGGAATTGAAGCAAGAAACGGATTTGACAAGAAAACAAGAAAAGTAATTGAAAAGAAAACAAGACACAAAATTTAGACACAACTAAAAACTGAGGATTTCAAGAAAAAGGAATTGAAACAAGACTCAATCAAGAACCAAGAAAGAAAATTGAAACCTAACCTAGACACACGAAATTGACCAAGAAAACAAGAAAAAAAGGATAGGCAAACCTGATAAACCTAAGCTCCGATTACCAATTGGTATCATAGCCACTGTTTCTAAAGTCCATGAAATCACATGTATAGCCGAAGATCTAATCTTTAAAGTGTGTAAAATGGTCGTATCTTACGATTTTGCATTTATGCATGTAAACATCTATCATTGTATACAACGGAACATGTAAGTAGAGCACTTTCTCCTAGCCTTGGCAGTTTTTATTTTTGGCTTTGAGGTTAGTTTTTGAGGAACGAGCTCCTTCATGTGTATTGTACGTTATATACGATGAATCATAGAACATGCAAGTAGAGCACTTTCTCCTAGCCTTGGCCGTTTTTATTTTTGGCTTTGAGTTTGTTTTTTTAGAGAAACAAGTTCCTTAATGTGTATTGTATAATGTATATGATAATAGTACATGCAATTTATGAGTTTACATGCATATTGGCAATGATGAGGACATCAAGGCTGCTAAGAATGTTCCAGATTCAATGCAAGTGCCAATTGGTCCAGTGACAAGAGCTCGCGCTAAAAGGTTCAAGGAAGAGCTGAATAATTTGGTTGAGAAAGTTCTACAACAAGAGGAAAGTGTGTTGGCTAGTAGAGATGAAGAAAGGCTGGTGTTACTCCTCCAAGTAGATCCACAAGAAAGCCAACTAGGCGTCCACATTCATTGAACCTTTTGGATGAACTTTCCAGCAAAGATTCAAGAACTTCAAGATTCTTCAAGAAGTTTCAAGAAGATTTGAAGATTTAGTCAAGATTTGATTTCTTTGTAATTTTATCCTAATTTTAGTTTTCAGTTTTAGTTTAATTTCCTATGGACGAATTTAGGTGTTCACACTAGGAGAGAGACTTTCTTGGGCTACAAGATTAGGTGTTCACACTAGAAAGGAGCTTTTCTTGGGCTGCAAGTTTGCTTCCTTTTTAGTTACTATTCATGTGAATAGTTAATAGGAGTCTTTTCTTGGTCTCCAAGTTTGTTTCCTTTGACCTAGTTACTATTCACGTTTTTCCTACTTGGGCTAGGGTTTAGGAGTCCTTTTCCAAGCAGGATACTTATTTGTTATTGCCTATATAAGGCACTTTTTGTGATAATAAAGTTAGACAATTCTGAAATTAAATTGTGAGATTATTCTCCTTGAGTTCTCCAAGAGACTCTTTCGAACTTATCAAGGGATTCCTTGTGGCGTTCAACCTTGACTTATCAAGCGGATTTCCATCCCCGTTTGTGGCGTCTTCACCATACCAAGGTTCTTGCTTTGCTAAGCAACGGGTCGCGGTTTCCATCATATTCACTATACCAAGGTTCTTGTCTTGCTAGGCAAAGGGTCGTGGTTCCATCCATTCTTGAAAGGTCTTGGGTTTGTTTTACCAATCTTGGTGTTGGGTCTGGGCACATGTTGACTAGGTTTGTATCAGTTGGTATCAGAGCTTAGGTTTATCAGGTTTGCCTATCCTTTTCTTGTTTTTCTTGGTTAATTCCTTGAGTCTAGGTCTAGGTTTTAATTCCTTTCTTCGTTCTTGATTGTGTCATGCTTCCAATTCGTTTTCTTGGTTGTGTCTTGATTCCGTTCTTGTTCTTTTAATTTCGTGTCTTGAGTCTTGTTCCCCGTTTCTTGAGTCTTGTCTTCAATTTTGTTTTCTTGCTTTCAATTTCGTTTCTTGTTAAGCTTTCAATTGGCCAAACCCTAGAATCTTGAATTAGGGTTTCTTGTGTTTCTAAATTCGAAGTCTTGGTTACTTGCTCATTGTCTTTGTTTCTGAAAATCAAGAAAAGAACATCAAGAAAGAAAAGAAACTTCAAGAAAAGAAAAAAAAAATTCGGAGCTGAAAAAAAAAAAAAAAGGCAAAATAGTGAACAGTAAAAAACTTGTTTTTGTTGAATTAGCCTTCGTAGCCAAGCTTTTCTGAAGGGAAACGATGTTCTGAGCATAGGGTTTTTGCAACCACCCTCTTAGGGCCAAATTCCAACGTTTGCTATGAGTTTTGGGCATTTTTGTGTTTTAGAATAGGGTTTTTGCAACTTTCCTTATTTCTCTAGGTTTCCTTCTTTGAGTTTTATTCAAGTTTCTTTCTCTAACCTTGTTTCCAGAGTCTTAGAGGTCTAAAAAAAAATCATCAAATTTCGAAAAAAAAAAGTAATATGCTGCTTTAGTGCCTATCTTGGTACTCTTGATTAGTTCTAGGGAACTTGAAGGAGAATACGAGAGGAAAGAGGCTGAGTGCGTGAGATTAATAGAGGGTAAAAGCCAAATTGAGTTGAGTGAAACACGTGAGGGAGTGAAAATTAATCATGTCTCAAAATCAAGCAGACAACATTAATGAAGGTGTTCAACAACCCGTTGGACAGAACTTACAGATGCAGGCATTGATGGGAGAGATGAGACGAATGATGAGGGCTGAATTGGAGCAGATTCATGAGAGGTTGGATAGGGTAGAACAGAGGCCGGAAAGGGTGCAACCACAAGTTGCTCCGAATGTACCCAGGAGGAACAGAATGCGGCAAAGAGTGGAAGATGTTGAAGATGTTGATGAGATCGATGAGGAAGGTTTAGATGAAGAGTTTGACAGAATTTCGGTGTACAGCAATAGGCGACATGGTCGGGATAGAGATGCTAGGGATCGTGTTGATCGTGTTGATAACAACTTAGGAAGCATCAAGATGAAGATTCCTGCATTTCAAGGAAGGAGTGATCCGGAAGCCTATCTTGAGTGGGAAAAGAAGATTGAGTTGGTGTTTGATTGCCACAACTATTCTGAGTTGAAAAAGGTAAAGCTTGCTGCAATTGAATTTACTGATTATGCTATTGTGTGGTGGGATCAATTGTGTCTCAATAGGAGGCGGAATGGAGAACATCCTGTGGAAACTTGGGATGAGATGAAGAGAGTGATGAGGAGGCGATTTGTACCCAGTCATTACTATAGGGACTTATACCTCAAGCTGCAAGGACTTCATCAAGGTAATAAAAGTGTGGATGATTATTACAAAGAGATGGAGATGGCTATGATTAGAGCCAATGTAGAGGAAGATCGAGAGGCAACAATGGCTAGGTTTCTGAATGGGCTGAATCGAGAAATTGCCAACACCATTGAGTTGCATCATTATGTTGAGTTAGAAGATTTGGTGCATATGGCAATTAAGGTGGAGAAGCAATTGAAGAGGGGTAGTTCACGACCAAGACCAGCCCTGCAACACTCAAGTGCATCACCTTGGAGGTCGAGCTACCCAAGAAAGGAGGATAGTTCGTCTATTTCCAAGGTCAAGACCGAGACCAAAACATCCACCCATGCCACGACTTCTCAAGGTAAAACAGCCCCTCCTACAACTCGTTCTAGTGATATTTTGCTTTAAATGTCAGGGACGAGGGCACATAGCTAGCCAATGTCCAAACAAGAGAGCAATGATAGTTTTGGAAAGTGGGGAGATTGAGTCTGAAGATGAAACGCAATCTGATGACATGCCAATACTAGAGGACACCGAAGTAGGTGAAGAAGAGGAATTTGGGGCAGATTATGGAGAGATGCTTGGATTAGTGGCACGACGAGCTTTGAGCTTGCAAGCTAAAGAGGAGGAAGAAGTAGTGCAACGTGAGAACATCTTTCATACCCGCTGCCACGTGAAAGATAAGGTATGTAGTGTTATTATTGATGGTGGTAGTTGTACTAATGTTGCTAGTGCTTCAATGGTTGACAAGCTAGGGCTCACAACAATTAAGCATCCACGTCCATACAAGCTGCAATGGTTGAACGATTGTGGTGAGGTAAGGGTTACAAAACAGGTTGTGGTACCGTTTCGCATTGGGAAATATGAGGATGAAGTGTTGTGTGATGTGGTACCTATGCATGCTGGACATCTTCTCTTTGGAAGACCATGGCAATTTGATCGACGTGTACAACATGATGGCTTTACCAACAAGTACTCATTCATGTTCAATCAACGGACAATTACTCTAGTTCCAATGACACCAAAACAATTCTATGAGGATCAAGTGAGGTTACAAAAATTGAGTGATCAAAATAACTTGAGTGATCAAAAGAATTTGAGTGAGCAAAAGATTGAGAATGAAAAGAACAAAAGCAAGGCCGAATCTGGAAAGGTAGTGAGGAGAGAAAAGAATTCGGCCAAGGAGGTAAAAACAGAGGGAAAACAAAGAAATTTTTATGCAAAAGCAAGTGAGGTTAAGAGAGCTTTGATTTCAAAAAGACCAATGATTGTACTTATGTACAAAGCGGCTCTTTTAAACACTAACCAACTTGACTCTGCATTGCCTAGTGTTGTTGTTTCTCTCTTGCAGGACTTTGAGGAAGTGTTTCCCGATGAGATACCACATGGTCTACCACCTTTTCGAGGAATTGAACATCAGATAGATTTCGTACGTGGAGCCTCAATTCCAAATCGTCCAGCTTATAGGAGCAATCCAGAAGAGACGAAGGAGCTTCAAAGGCAAGTCGAAGAGTTGCTGGAGAAAGGGTACGTGAGAGAAAGCATGAGTCCTTGTGCAGTTCCTGTAATTTTAGTGCCTAAGAAGGATGGGACATGGAGGATGTGTGTTGATTGCAGAGCCATCAATAACATAACGGTTAAGTATAGACATCCTATTCCTCGCTTAGATGATATGTTAGATGAATTGCATGGTTCTTGTGTGTTTTCTAAAATTGATCTTAAAAGTGGATATCATCAGATAAGAATGAAAGAATGAGATGAATGGAAAACAGCGTTTAAAACTAAATATGGATTGTATGAGTGGTTAGTTATGCCTTTTGGACTAACTAATGCACCTAGTACTTTCATGCGCTTAATGAATCATGTTTTGCGTGCTTTCATTGGTAAGTTTGTTGTTGTTTATTTTGATGATATTCTGGTTTATAGCAAGAGTTTGCATGAACATGTCTCACATTTAAATTCAGTTTTGGATGTGCTTAGGAAGGAGAAGTTGTATGCTAACCTCAAAAAGTGTACTTTTTGCACCGATAAGCTTGTTTTCCTAGGTTTTGTTGTTAGTGCTAAAGGTATTGAGGTTGATGATGAGAAGATCAAAGCCATCCAAGAGTGGCCAACCCCCTCAACTGTAGGTGATGTTAGAAGTTTCCATGGACTTGTTGGTTTTTACAGGAGGTTCGTGAAAGATTTTAGCACCATTGCAGTACCACTCACTGAAGTTATCAAGAAAAACGTTGGGTTCAAATGGGGTGAAGATCAAGAGAAGGCGTTTCAGCTTATTAAATACAAGCTTACTCATGCTCCTTTACTTGCTTTACCTAACTTTACTAAAACGTTTGAAATTGAATGTGATGCCTCAAGTGTAGGTGTAGGCGATGTTCTTATGTAGGAAGGAAGACCCCTTGCATACTTTAGTGAGAAGCTCAGTGGGGCTGCACTTAACTACCCTACCTATGACAAAAAGTTGTATGCTTTGGTTCAAGCTTTGGAGACATGGCAGCACTACCTATGGCCAAAGGAGTTTGTAATTCGTACAGATCATGAATCCTTGAAGCATTTAAAGGGTCAACACAAGCTGAATAAGAGACATGCTAGGTGGGTTGAGTTCATTGAGACTTTTCCATATGTCATTCGTTATAAACAAGGTAAGGAAAATGTGGTTGCAGATGCATTGTCAAGAAGGTATGCCTTAATCTCTACTCTTGATGCTAAATTTCTTGGCTTTGAGCATATCAAGGACCTTTATGAAGGTGACCACGACTTTAGTGAAGTTTATAGGGCTAGTGAGAAATCTGCAGAAGGTAAGTTTTATAGGCATGAAGGGTTTTTATTTAGAGAAAATAAGTTGTGTGTGCCTAATTGTTCTTTAAGAGACTTGTTAGTTCATGAATCCCATGGTGGTGGTTTAATGGGACACTTTGGAGTCGCTAAAACCTTAGATATTTTGCAAGAGCACTTTTATTGGCCACACATGAAAAGGGATATTGAGAGGACTTGTGGAAGATGTGTTACTTGTAGGCAAGCTAAGTCTAGGATTCAGCCACATGGATTGTACACGCCACTACCTATTCCTAGTTCACCTTGGATTGATATTTCAATGGATTTTGTTTTGGGTTTACCTAGGAGTAGGCGTGGAAGGGATTCAATTTTTGTTGTTGTGGATAGATTTTCTAAGATGGCTCATTTTATCCCTTGTCATAAGACTGGCGATGCTTCTAATGTTGCAGATTTATTCTTCAGGGAGATTGTTAGGTTGCATGGTATGGCTAGGACAATTATTTCAGATCGTGATGCTAAGTTCTTAAGTTACTATTGGAAGACTTTGTGGGGCAAGCTAGGGACAAAACTTTTGTTTTCTACAACTTGTCATCCTCAAACTGATGGTCAAACAGAAGTAGTTAATAGGACTTTATCTTCATTATTGAGGGCTATCATAAGTAAGAACATTAAGACTTGGGAAGATTGTTTACTACATGTTGAGTTTGCATATAATCGTACTGTTTATTCTGCTACTAAGCTTTCACCTTTTGAAATTGTTTATGGTTTTAATCCTTTAACTCCTTTTGATTTATCACCTTTACCTGTGTCTGAGCATGTGAACTTAGATGGTAAGAAGAAGGCAGAATTTGTGAAACAACTCCATGAGCAACCACGCCTCAACATAGAGAGAAGAACTGAGCAATATATCAAGCAAGCTAACAAGGGACGTCGCAAGCTGGTCTTTGAGCCTGGAGATTGGGTGTGGGTACACATGAGGAAAGAAAGATTTCCAGCACAACGACGTTCTAAGTTGCTACCTAAAGGAGATGGTCCTTTTCAAGTCCTCGAGCGGATCAATGATAATGCCTACATACTTGATTTTCCAGGTGAGTACAGTGTTAGTGCTACTTTCAATGTTACTAATTTAAGTCCTTTTGATGTAGGTGACGATTTGAGGGCAAATCCTTCTCAAGAGGAGGGGAATGATGAGGACATCAAGGCTACTAAGAATGTTCCAGATTCAATGCAAGTGCCAGTTGGTCCAGTGACAAGAGCTCACGCTAAAAGGTTCAAGGAAGAGCTGAATAATTTGGTTGAGAAAGTTCTACAACAAGAGGAAAGTGTGTTGGCTAGTAGAGATGAAGAAAGGCTGGTGTTACTCCTCCAAGTAGATCCACAAGAAAGCCAACTAGGCATCCACATTCATGGAACCTTTTGGATGAATTTTCCAGCAAAGATTCAAGTCAAGATTCAAGAACTTCAAGATTCTTCAAGAAGTTTCAAGAAGATTTGAAGATTTAGTCAAGATTTGATTTCTTTGTAATTTTATCCTAGTTTTAGTTTTCAGTTTTAGTTTAATTTCCTATGGACGAATTTAGGTGTTCACACTAGGAGAGAGACTTTCTTGGGCTACAAGATTAGGTGTTCACACTAGAAAGGAGCTTTTCTTGGACTGCAAGTTTGCTTCCTTTTTAGTTACTATTCACGTCACTATTCACGTGAATAGTTAATAGGAATCTTTTCTTGGTCTCCAAGTTTGTTTCCTTTGACCTAGTTACTATTCACATTTTTCCTACTTGGGCTAGGGTTTAGGAGTCCTTTTCCAAGCATGATACTTATTTGTTATTGCCTATATAAGGCACTTTTTGTGATAATAAAGTTAGACAATTCTGAAATTAAATTGTGAGATTATTCTCCTTGAGTTCTCCAAGAGACTCTTTCGAACTTATCAAGGGATTCCTTGTGGCGTTCAACCTTGACTTATCAAGCGGATGTCCATCCCCGTTTGTGCCGTCTTCACCATACCAAGGTTCTTGCTTTGCTAAGCAACGGGTCGCGGTTTCCATCATATTCACTATACCAAGGTTCTTGTCTTGCTAGGCAAAGGGTCGCGGTTCCATCCATTCTTGAAAGGTCTTGGGTTTGTTTTACCAATCTTGGTGTTGGGTCTAGGCACATGTTGACCAGGTTCGTATCAGGCAAGATGTTGCTAATGGGTATTAAAGATTAGATGACTGTGTTATCTTTTGTATGTGATGCATAAGATATATGTACTAGCTTGTTTGTTTAGCTTAGATTGTATATTCAATATGCATGATCTTGGCTTTATGTGTAATACCCGAGCCCAGAACATAAAATTTTTCTGTTTCTTTTTTTGAAAATTATATTTTTCCTATATTCCATGATATTTAAATGTTATTCGTTCATCGTCGCAGAATGCATCGCATGTCGTGAGTGATAGCTAGAAAATGATTTCTAGTCCTTAGCAAATAGTAAAAATAGTGTTTATAGTATTTAGTATTTTAGTTTTTTTAGTGTTTTAGTTGATAGTTTAGTAGGATGGTAGTTTATGCCTTGTTTTAACTTAAATTGCCTACAAATAAACTAGCATTGACTAAGGACCAAGACCATTGACCTTTTGACTTTGAGTTATCATCTTTTATATGCATAACATACAAAAAAAGACAAAACAAAAGCTGAAAAAAGAAGGAGAAGGCCAAAACTTCAAGGAGAAAGAAAAAAAAAACCTTTCAACTCCATTTCATCAAATCTTCGCGTAAGGTTTCTTAGGATCAATTCCGGGGCTTTCAACATTACTTTCCTAGTGTCTAGTAGTGGCTAAGGTGAGGGCTCATCGTTATTTTCGCATTTGAATATATTGTATCTAAACTTTAATTTTTGGGATTTATGCGTAGAACGTTATTCTGATCATTTTATTGCTTGGAAAATGTTCCTTGATGATTGTAGAACATGTATTTGTGAGTTTTTAGCATTTTCTGCAGTTGAATTTGGCTAATGCAATATTGGATGACAATGGAATAGTAAATTGTGAATAGTAAAACCCTCGTTTTATAATCTTGTTCTGAATTTCGTTCTTTTGATGTGGAAAGATACTAGACATGCTAAAATGCTTAAATGTATAGTTTATTTGGGTTGTGCAATGGAAAAATGGAGAAAAATGCCTTGGTACATGTTGGGATCGTTTTGGTCGAGTTTGGTGTTTCCTCATTTTGCGTGATGACATTGTCTCGGGAGGCCATGGAAGCACTTTTGGTGCGGTTATGTCATTGGTTGGTGATGAGGACATCAAGGCTATACAAATCGTTCAAGAAAGAGCCACAAAAGAGCCAGGAATTAGACGTCCACATTCGTTGAACCGTCCACATTCATTGAATCGTCCAAGTTCAATGAACCATTTATTTGGGCGAATTTTCCAGCAAAGATTCAAGTCAAGATTCTATTTTCAAGATTCAAGAACTTCAAGATTCTTCAAGAAGTTTCAAGAAGAGTCGAAGATTTAGTCAAGATTTGATTTCTTTGTAATTCTATCCTAGTTTTAGTTTTCAGTTTTAGTTTAATTCCCTATGGACGAATTTAGGTGTTCTAACTAGGAAAGAGACTTTCTTGGGTTGCAAGATTAGGTGTTCACACTAGAAAGGAGCTTTTTCTTGGGCTGCAAGTTTGCTTCCTTTTTAGTTACTATTCACGTCACTATTCACGTGAATAGTTAATAGGAGTCTTTTATTGGTCTCCAAGTTTGTTTCCTTTGACCTAGTTACTATTCACGTTTTTCCTACTTGGCTAGGGTTTAGGAGTCATTTTCCAAGCAGGATACTTATTTGTTATTGCCTATATAAGGCACTTTTTGTGATAATAAAGTTAGACAATTCTGAAATTAAATTGTGAGATTATTCTCCTTGAGTTCTCCAAGAGACTCTTTCGAACTTATCAAGGGATTCCTTGTGGCGTTCAACCTTGACTTATCAAGCGGATTGCCATCCCCGTTTGTGGCGTCTTCACCATACCAAGGTTCTTGCTTTGCTAAGCAACGGGTCGCGGTTTCCATCATATTCACTATACCAAGGTTCTTGTCTTGCTAGGCAAAGGGTCGCGGTTCCATCCATTCTTGAAAGGTCTTGGGTTTGTTTTACCAATCTTGGTGTTAGGTCTGGGCACATGTTGACCAGGTTCGTATCAGTTGGTAATCAGAGCTTAGGTTTATCAGGTTTGCCTATCCTTTTTTCTTGTTTTCTTGGTCAATTTCGTGTGTCTAGGTTAGGTTTCAATTTTCTTTCTTTGTTCTTGATTGAGTCTTGTTTCAATTCTTTTTCTTGATTTCTCATTCTTGCTAGTTTTTTTCAATTTCGTGTCTTGAGTCTTGTTCTCCGTTTCTTGAGTCTTGTCTTCAATTTTGTTTTCTTGCTTTAAATTTCGTTTCTTGTTAAGCTTTCAATTGCCCAAACCCTAGAATCTTGAATTAGGGTTTTCTTGTGCTTCTAAATTTGAATTCTTGTGACTTGCTCATTGTTTTCGTTTCTGAAAAGTCAAGAAAAGAACATCAAGAAAGAAAAGAAACTTCAAGAAAAGAAAAAAAAAAGAAAGGCAAAATAGTGAACAGTAATAAAACTTGTTTTTGTTGAATTAACCTTCGTGGCCAAGCTTTCCTTAAGGGAAACGACGTTCTGAGCATAACCCACAGATAAGTTGTGGGCACCACCCTCTTAGAGCCAAATTCCAACGTTTTCTATGAGTTTTGGGCATTTTTGTGTTTTAGAATAGGGTTTTTGCAACTTTCCTTATTTTTCTAGGTTTCCTTCTTTGAGTTTTATTCAAGTTTCTTTCTCTAATCTTGTTTCCAGAGTCTTAGAGGTCTAAAAAAAAAAATCATCAAATTTCGAAAAAAAAAAGTAATACGCTGCTTTAGTGCCTATCTTGGTACTCTTGATTAGTTCTAGGGAACTTGAAGGAGAATACGAGAGGAAAAAGGCAGAGTGCGTGAGATTAATAGAGGGTAAAAGCCAAATTGAGTTGAGTGAAACACGTGAGGGAGTGAAAATTAATCATGTCTCAAAATCAAGCAGACAACATTAATGAAGGTGTTCAACAACCCGTTGGACAGAACTTACAGATGTAGGCATTGATGGGAGAGATGAGACGAATGATGAGGGTTGAATTGGAGCAGATTCATGAGAGGTTGGATAGGGTAGAACAGAGGCCGGAAAGGGTGCAACCACAAGTTGGTCCGAATGTACCCAGGAGGAACAGAATGCAGCAAAGAGTGGAAGATGTTGAAGATGTTGATGAGATCGATGAGGAAGGTTTAGATGAAGAGTTTGATAGAATTTCGGTGGGCAGCAATAGGCGACATGGTCGGGATAGAGATGCTAGGAATCGTGTTGATAACAACTTAGGAAGCATCAAGATGAAGATTCCTGCGTTTCAAGGAAGGAGTGATCCTGAAGCATATCTTGAGTGGGAAAAGAAGATAGAGTTGGTTTTTGATTGTTACAACTATTCCGAACTGAAAAAGGTAAAACTTGCCACAATTGAATTTACTGATTATGCTATTGTATGGTGGGATCAGTTGTGCATCAATAGGAGGCAGAATGGAGATCGTCCAATTGCAACTTGGGATGAGATGAAGAGGGTGATGAGGAGGCGATTTGTACCTAGTCATTACTATAGAGATTTATACCTCAAGCTGCAAGGTCTTCATCAAGGTAATAAAAGTGTTGATGAGTATTACAAAGAGATGGAGATGGCTATGATTAGAGCCAATATAGAGGAAGATCAGGAGGCGACAATGGCTAGATTTTTGAATGGGTTGAATCGAGAGATTGCTAACACCATCGAGTTGTATCATTATGTGGAATTAAAGGATTTGGTGCATATGGCGATTAATGTGGAGAAGCAACTCAAGAGGGGTGGTACACGACCAAGACAAGCACCACAATACTTGAGTGCATCACCTTCACCTTGAAGGACGAGTTACCCAAAGGATGAAGAAAATCCGTCTACTTCCAAGGCCAAGCCCGAGCTCAAACCATCCACTATTGCCATGACCTCTCAAGGTAATACAACCTCTACTATGACTCGATCTAGTGAGATTCAATGTTTTAAATGTCAGGGACGAGGACACATAGCAAGCCAATGCCCAAACAAGCGAGCAATGGTAGTCTTGGAAAGTGGTGAGATTGAATCTGAAGACAAAACATATTCTGATGACATGCCCATACTAGAGGACACCGCAATGGGAGCAGAGGAGTTTGGGGCGAATCATGGAGAGATGCTTGGACTAGTGGCACAACGAGCCTCAAGCCTGCAAGTTAAAAAAGAGGAAGAGATAGCACAACGTGAGAACATCTTTCACACTCGTTGCCATGTGAAAGACAAGGTAGGTAGTGTAATTTATTGATGGTGGTAGTTGCACTAACTTTGGTAGTTCTTCCATGGTTGAAAAGCTAGGGCTCATAATAATTAAGCATCCACGTCCATACAAGTTGCAATGGTTGAATGATTGTGGTGAGGTAAGGGATACAAAACAGGTTGTGGTGCCATTTCGCATTGGAAAATATGATGATGAAGTATTGTGTGATGTGGTACCTATGCATGCTAGACATCTTCTCTTAGGAAGACTGTGGCAATTTGATCGATGTGTGCAGCATGATGGCTTCACCAACAAGTATTCATTTGTATTTGGTCAGCGGACAATCACCCTAGTTCTGATGACACCAAAACAAGTCTATGAGGATCAAGTGAGGTTGCAAATATTGAGTGAACAAAAGAATCTGAGAGATCAAAAGAATATGAGAGAGCAAAAGAATGAGAGTGAAAAGAAAGAGAGCAAAAGTGAAGCTGGAGCAATAGTAAAAAGAGAAAAGAGCTTTTCCAAGGAGGTAAAAGCAGAAGGAAAACAAAGAAATTTCTATGAAAAAACAAGTGAGATTAAGAGAGCTTTGATGACAAAACGGCCAATGAATGTGCTCATGTGCAAGAAGGCTCTTTTAAACACTAACCAACTTGACTCTGCATTGCCTAGTGATGTTATTTCACTTTTGCAGGATTTTGAGGAAGTGTTTCCCGAGGACATACCAGATGGTCTACCCCCTAGGCTGGTCTTTGAACCTGGAGGATTTGAGGACAAATCCTTCTCAAGAGAGGGGGAATGATGAGGACATCAAGGCTATACAAATCGTTCAAGAAAGAGCCACAAAAGAGCCAGGAATTAGACGTCCACATTCGTTGAACCGTCCACATTCATTGAATCGTCCAAGTTCAATGAACCATTTATTTGGGCGAATTTTCCAGCAAAGATTCAAGTCAAGATTCTATTTTCAAGATTCAAGAACTTCAAGAAGTTTCAAGAAGAGTCGAAGATTTAGTCAAGATTTGATTTCTTTGTAATTCTATCCTAGTTTTAGTTTTCAGTTTTAGTTTAATTCCCTATGGACGAATTTAGGTGTTCTAACTAGGAAAGAGACTTTCTTGGGTTGCAAGATTAGGTGTTCACACTAAAAAGGAGCTTTTTCTTGGGCTGCAAGTTTGCTTCCTTTTTAGTTACTATTCACGTCAGTATTTACGTGAATAGTTAATAGGAGTCTTTTATTGGTCTCCAAGTTTGTTTCCTTTGACCTAGTTACTATTCAAGTTTTTCCTACTTGGGCTATGGTTTAGGAGTCCTTTTCCAAGTAGGATACTTATTTGTTATTGCCTATATAAGGCACTTTTTTGTGATAATAAAGTTAGACAATTCTGAAATTAAATTGTGAGATTATTCTCCTTGAGTTCTCCAAGAGACTCTTTCGAACTTATCAAGGGATTCCTTGTGGTGTTCAACCTTGACTTATCAAGCGGATTGCCATCCCCGTTTGTGGCGTCTTCACCATACCAAGGTTCTTGCTTTGCTAAGCAACGGGTCGCAGTTTCCATCATATTCACTATACCAAGGTTCTTGTCTTGCTAGGCAAAGGGTCGCGGTTCCATCCATTCTTGAAAGGTCTTGGGTTTGTTTTACCAATCTTGGTGTTGGGTCTGGGCACATGTTGACCAGGTTCGTATCAGTTGGGTGTTTGGTTAGGGTAGCTGTAGTTCAAACGAACAAAGGAAAAAATCAGGGCTTTGCGGGAAATCTAGGTTAAAGTAGGGTTTTGTGGCTTCTAGTTGTGCCTTATAGTGTCCTCCTAGGTTGAATGGTGAAGTCGGTTTCCAAACCTCATGACTCATTTAGAAGTAGTAGCATTTTGAAAGTTGGGGTCGTTTTGTGTTTTGTTGGTTTTTATAATGCTTTGTTTTTAGAATGCTTATTGTTGCTTATTATGCTTGTTATAGTTGTTTATGATTGAAATGTATACCAATTGTTCCTATTGTATACGAGGGTAGCCTACTTTGTTATTCTCCCACGTGTGGCTCAATCGCTCGATTCTTGCATAGTATATTGTATTGCATCCATAGAGTCAGGCGCGGGTGTGATGAGCCTCTCTAGGTAGCCTCGGGTTGCCAGGGTTGGTTGCTCTAGCTTTGTGTCCTATTTGCTTTCTTGCTTGGCTTGCCGCCCAGGGAGATTTGGGTCGTAGTTTTGACTGGGTACTTCCGTAGTATTCCAAACTGAAGTTATAAGGTGGTTGGGCTAGCACGTCGTCATCAAAATCGTGATTGAGGTTGCTTGTGGAAAGTGAATCGTATCCTTTAATTGAGTGGTTATAGCCTTAGTGCTTATAATGCTTGTCTTGATTAAAGTGTTGGCTTAGCTTTGTTTTTTTTTTTTTTTTTTTTTTTTGTTAATTCAGTGTTTATTGAATCCAAAAAAAGGCAGTACATGGTACAATTGGAAACAGCTTGGCCGTAGGCCATTACAAAGAAAAGAAATTGCAAATGCAGAAAATATCATCAGATAACAAAAATTGATCATGAGAAACAAACTGAAAATGATCAACTAAAAATCGACCCCATTAGGGGGTTCTCCGTCAGAATAGTCCTCAAAAGCTTGGGATTGATCTATTTGATGAGCGGGGCTTGAGAAGGACTGGACAATATCCTTGTGTGCTTTGTCACGTGCTTTGGAATTGGACTTGCTTTTAGCATGAGTATTGAAATTATCTGAAGACTTCCTGCCTCTTTGGGCAAAAATAGCTTGAGCATTCCTATAAGCTTTTTGAGGATACTTTGGATTTTTCCTTGCATGATCCACAAATTTACCAAAAGTGGAGATAGTTGCATTATTATTTGCAATATTTTCTTGACTTATTGAGACAACACCAGGGTCAACGGTACCAATCTCAGGGTTAACTGAGAAAACATCAAATCTATTATTCGTAGGGGCAGTTGTAGTCAAGGATGGCTTGGTTTTGTTCTTTTGAACTTTGCCAGCAGTCTTCCACTCATTCTTTTTGGGGGGTTGGGTAACTTTTGCATTTGCAACTGGATCTGGTAAGGTTTCCTTGGGGATGGCAGTACAGGACACCTCATTATGACCAAAAATTTTGCAATGGGAGCATTTCTTTGGTTTCCAAGTGTACTCAATTTGAACTTCAGCCAGAGATCCATTGAGAAGTTTCACAAGAGTTGATTTAGGAAAATGTTTTTCGATATTCATTTCGGTGCAAACTCGAGCATACCCCAAGTGCTGATGAGAAGTAGTAAGGGAATCCATTTGAAGGGGAATCCCAATGGTGCTGGCCAAAAAACTGAGACCCTCTTGATTCCATAGGTCCAATGGAACGTCATTTAGTTTAAGCCAGATGACCCTATTGCATTGCAGATTAATCAGCTGAGTACCCGGAGTCCAGCGTCTCAACAAAAGAGGACGATAGTAAACATGCCAAAGCTCCTCAAGAATTAAATCACAGATAGCTTCTGACTCGAATTGAAACACAAACATACCAGATTCAGTAGATCTGATATCCACCGGACCAAATTTCTTCCATTTTGTATCAACCATTCTCTGGATCAAGAAGAAAGGTGGCGATTTGTCGAAGAATTGACCAATCAAACAACGTTGCCAATTAGTGGCACCAGCATGGAAAACTTCAGCCGGGGGGCTCGCAACTGCTTTGCCATCGATCTCTTCATATTCGTAGAAATTAAGCTTGAGCGAGGAGTTAAGCTCACCCATAAAAATTCCTTTCCAGTTAGTAGAAGGGGTTTCATGGTTCTGAGCAAGATTGTGGTGACTAATTTTCTCAGAAGTTTGAAGTGGTGAGAATTCTTCTAGCTGAACATTATTTCCATGTTGGGCTATAGATGAATATGGTTGAACATTAACATTCTGAGTAATCTTGACATTGTCAATTTTCTCAGAAGGATGAAGTGATGAAAAATCTGCCAAATATGAACTGTTTGCTTGCTTATCAGAAGATGGTGCAGCTTGATCATTCTTGGCCGAAAAGTTGTGCTGAGCCAGACGAATATTTTCACGGCTTCTAAGATTAGGCGTAGGAGAATCGCCAACTTCAGGTGCTAACTAAGCATTTGCATTAGGATTCTCAACATGAGCATGTGAAGACGGGCCTTTATGTTTGTTAAAATCAACTTGATCAGCTGGAATAGAATTAATATTCAATGCTAATTGAAAGGCAAATTGGAGTCCAGGTTACTCGGGCCCGCATGGTTCCCTTGGTAAGCCACGTGAATGCTATCATTGGAGGTCATGCCAACTGAATTATGCTCAAAATTGGAGTCAAAGACACTTGGTCCCCCATGTTTCCCATGCTCATTAAAAGAATTCGTTTTCTCATCTAAATTTGGCACAATATTTGAAGTAGAATCGGCTCCATGTGCTTGGTCAAACGTTGTAGGCTCAAGATTTTTGTCCACATGTGGAATTCTTTCATTTGAATTTGAATTCTCAGCCAAAATGCTTGTTTTTTGGCCGATAGTGGCATTTTGATTCGCCCTATGTGCTAACAACTCTTGTTGGTCCCGCGTGATGTGCTTGCCAAGAGAAGGTCCCACGGCTATCCCACTCATTTGATTAAAAATTGAGGCATTTTCAGCATCCGAATGATCCAAAATTGTGGGCTGGTTTGAAAGTTTCCCATGTGATGGAGGGCCCACGGCATCTTGGACAGGTTGTGCTTCATTGGGACCCATGAAATTAGTGCCATCTGAATTTCCTAACATCTCTCGTGGGAAAGGACCAATTTGCTCATTTGCAATGTGTGTTCCAGCGGCTAAATTGGAATCATGTGCAATAGAAGGACCCACAGGAAGCTCCTTCATATGATTAATGATGGAAACATTGATACGAACCACAACAACATGTGACGCGACCTAACATCAAATATGGAAAACGACCCCAAGACCTTTCAGGAATGGATGGAACCGCGACTCTATGCTTAGCAAAGATAGAACCTTGGTATAGTTGAGGACGCCACAAACGAGGATGGAAATCACGCTTGATAAGTCAAAGATGAATGCCACAAGAATAATCTTGATAAGTTCGAAAAGTTTTTGAGTACTTAAGGAGAATAATCTCACAGATTTAATTTTAGAATTGTCTAACTTTATTATCACAAAAAGTGCCTTATATAGGCAATAACAAATAAGTATCCAGCTTGGAAAAGGACTCCTAAACCCTAGCCCAAGTAGGAAAAACGTGAATAGTAACTAGGTCAAAGGAAACAAACTTGAAGACCAAGAAAAGACTCCTATTTACTATTCACGTGAATAGTAACGTGAATAGTAACTAAAAAGGAAGCAAACTTGCAGCCCAAGAAAAGCTCCTTTCTAGTGTGAACACCTATTTTTGCAGCCCAAGAAAGTATTTTTCCTAGTGTGAACTCCTAATAAACTAGAATTCAAATTAATACTAAAACCAAAACTAAGATAGAATTACAAAGAAATCAAATCTTGACTAAATCTTCGAATCTTCTTGAAACTTCTTGAAGAATCTTGAAGTTCTTGAATCTTGAAAATAGAATCTTGACTTGAATCTTTGTTGGAAAATTCGCCTAAATAAATGATTCATTGAACTTGGACGCTCATGGCTGGTTTGCATCATTCCCCCTATCTTGAGAATGATTTGTCCTCAAATCTACCAGGTTCAAAGACTAGCCTAGGTGATAGACCATGTGGTACATCCGTAGGAAACACTTCCTCAAAATCCTGCAAGAAAGAATCAAACAACACTAGGCAATGCAGAGTCAAGTTGGTTAGTGTTTAAAAGAGCCTCTTTGTACATAAGTACAATCATTGGCCTTTTTGAAATCAAAGCTCTCTTAACCTCACTTGCTTTTGCATAGAAATTTCTTTGTTTTCCCTCTGTTTTTACCTCCTTGGCCGAATTCTTTTCTCTCCTCACTACCTTTCCAGATTCGGCCTTGCTTTTGTTTTTTTCATTCTCAATCTTTTGCTCACTCAAATTCAGATCACTCAAGTTATTTTGATCACTCAATTTTTGTAACCTCACTTGATCCTCATAGACTTGTTTTGGTGTCATTGGAACTAGAGTGATTGTCCGTTGATTGAACATGAATGAGTACTTGTTGGTGAAGCCATCATGTTGTACACGTCAATCAAATTGCCATGGTCTTCCAAGAGAAGATGTCCAGCATGCATAGGTACCACATCACACAACACTTCATCCTCATATTTCCCAGTGCGAAATGGTACCACAACCTGTTTTGTAATCCTTACCTCACCACAATCGTTCAACCATTGCAGCTTGTATGGACGTAGATGCTTAATTGTTGTGAGCCCTAGCTTGTCAACCATTGAAGCACTAGCAACGTTAGTACAACTACCACCATCAATAATAACACTACATATCTTATCTTTCACGTGGCAACGAGTATGAAAGATGTTCTCACATTGTACTACTTCTTCCTCTTCTTTAGCTTGCAAGCTCAAAGCTCGTCGTGCCACTAGTCCAAGCATCTCTCCATAATCTGCCCCAAATTCCTCTTCTTCACCTACTTCGGTGTCCTCTAGTATGGGCATGTCATTAGATTGCGTTTCATCTTCAGACTCAATCTCACCACTCTCCAAGACTACCAATGCTTGCTTGTTTGGGCATTGGCTTCCTATGTGTCCCCATCCCTGACATTTAAAACATCTAATCTCACTAGATTGAGTCGTAGTAGAAGCTAATTTACCTTGGGAGGTCGTGGTATTGGTGGATTGTTTGGACTCGGGCTTGACCTTATATATTCTTTTAAACCTCTCATGTATTTGTTCAAATTCAGCTCTCATCATCCGTCTCATCTCTCCCAACAAAGCTTGCATCTGTAAATTTGGAACAGCAGCTTGTTGACCTCCTTCGTTAGTGTTGTCCGCTTGATTTTGAGACATGATTAATTTTCACTCCCTCACGTGTTTCACTCAACTCAATTTGGCTTTTACCCTCTATTAATCTCACGCACTCTGCCTTTTTCCTCTCGTATTCTCCTTCAAGTTCCCTAGAACTAATCAAGAGTACCAAGATAGGCACTAAAGCAGCGTATTACTTTTTTTTTTTGAAATTTGATGATTTTTTTTTTAGACCTCTAAGACTCTGGAAACAAGGTTAGAGAAAGAAACTTGAATAAAACTCGAAGAAGGAAACCTAGAAAAATAAGAAAAGTTGCAAAAACCCTATTCTAAAACACAAAAATGCCCAAAACTCATAGAAAACGTTGGAATTTGGCCCTAAGAGGGTGGTGCTCATAGCTTTGCTGTGGGTTATGCTCAGAACGTCGTTTTCCTTCAGAAAAGCTTGGCCACGAAGGCTAATTCAACAAAAACAAGTTTTTTTACTGTTTACTGTTTTGCCTTTTTTTTTTTTTTTTCAGCTCCGATTTTTTTTTCTTTTCTTGAAGTTTCTTTTCTTTCTTGATGTTCTTTTCTTGATTTTCAGAAACAAAGACAATGAGCAAGTAACCAAGACTTCAAATTTAGAAACACAAGAAACCCTAATTCAAGATTCTAGGGTTTGGCCAATTGAAAGCTTAACAAGAAACGAAATTGAAAGCAAGAAAACAAAATTGAAGACAAGACTCAAGAAACGGAGAACAAGACTCAAGACACGAAATTAAAAGAACAAGAACGGAATCAAGACACAACCAAGAAAATGAATTGGAAGCAAGACACAATCAAGAACGAAGAAAGGAATTAAAACCTAGACCTAGACTCAAGGAATTAACCAAGAAAAACAAGAAAATGATAGGCAAACCTGATAAACCTAAGCTCTGATTACCAACTGATACGAACCACGCCAACATGTGACGCAACCCAACACCAAATATGGCAAACGACCCCAAGACCTTTCAGGAATGGATGGAACTGCGACCCTATGCTTAGCAAAGCTAGAACCTTGGTATAGTTGAGGACGCCACAAATGAGGATGGAAATCTCGTTTGATAAGTCAAAGATGAACGCCACAAGAATAATCTTGATAAGTTCGAAAAGTTCTTGAGAACTTAAGGAGAATAATCTCACAGATTTAATTTCAGAATTGTCTAACTTTATTATCACAAAAAGTGCCTTATATAGGCAATAACAAACAAGTATCCTGCTTGGAAAAGGACTCCGAAACCCTAGCCCAAGTAGGAAAAACGTGAATAGTAACTAGGTCAAAGGAAACAAACTTGAAGACCAAGAAAAGACTCCTATTTACTATTCACGTGAATAGTAACGTGAATAGTAACTAAAAAGGAAGCAAACTTGCAGCCCAAGAAAAGCTCCTTTCTAGTGTGAACACCTATTTTTGCAGCCAAAGAAAGTATTTTTCCTAGTGTGAACTCCTAATAAACTAGAATTCAAATTAATACTAAAACCAAAACTAAGATAGAATTACAAAGAAATCAAATCTTGACTAAATCTTCGAATCTTCTTGAAACTTCTTGAAGAATCTTGAAGTTCTTGAATCTTGAAAATAGAATCTTGACTTGAATCTTTGTTGGAAAATTCGCCTAAATAAATGATTCATTGAACTTGGACGCTCATGGCTGGTTTGCATCATTCCCCCTCTCTTGAGAATGATTTGTCCTCAAATCTACCAGGTTCAAAGACTAGCCTAGGTGATAGACCATGTGGTACATCCGTAGGAAACACTTCCTCAAAATCCTGCAAGAAAGAATCAAACAACACTAGGCAATGCAGAGTCAAGTTGGTTAGTGTTTAAAAGAGCCTCTTTGTACATAAGTACAATCATTGGCCTTTTTGAAATCAAAGCTCTCTTAACCTCACTTGCTTTTGCATAGAAATTTCTTTGTTTTCCCTCTGTTTTTACCTCCTTGGCCGAATTCTTTTCTCTCCTCACTACCTTTCTAGATTCGGCCTTGCTTTTGTTTTTTTCATTCTCAATCTTTTGCTCACTCAAATTCTTTTGATCACTCAAGTTATTTTTATCACTCAATTTTTGTAACCTCACTTGATCCTCATAGACTTGTTTTGGTGTCATTGGAACTAGAGTGATTGTCCGTTGATTGAACATGAATGAGTACTTGTTGGTGAAGCCATCATGTTGTACACGTCGATCAAATTGCCATGGTCTTCCAAGAGAAGATGTCCAGCATGCATAGGTACCACATCACACAACACTTCATCCTCATATTTCCCAGTGCGAAACGGTACCACAACCTGTTTTGTAATCCTTACCTCACCACAATCGTTCAACCATTGCAGCTTGTATGGACGTAGATGCTTAATTGTTGTGAGCCCTAGCTTGTCAACCATTGAAGCACTAGCAACGTTAGTACAACTACCACCATCAATAATAACACTACATATCTTATCTTTCACGTGGCAACGAGTATGAAAGATGTTCTCACATTGTACTACTTCTTCCTCTTCTTTAGCTTGCAAGCTCAAAGCTCGTCGTGCCACTAGTCCAAGCATCTCTCCATAATCTGCCCCAAATTCCTCTTCTTCACCTACTTCGGTGTCCTCTAGTATGGGCATGTCATTAGATTGCGTTTCATCTTCAGACTCAATCTCACCACTCTCCAAGACTACCAATGCTTGCTTGTTTGGGCATTGGCTTCCTATGTGTCCCCATCCCTGACATTTAAAACATCTAATCTCACTAGATTGAGTCGTAGTAGAAGCTGATTTACCTTGGGAGGTCGTGGTATTGGTGGATTGTTTGGACTCGGGCTTGACCTTATATATTCTTTTAAACCTCTCATGTATTTGTTCAAATTCAGCTCTCATCATCCGTCTCATCTCTCCCAACAAAGCTTGCATCTGTAAATTTGGAACAGCAGCTTGTTGACCTCCTTCGTTAGTGTTGTCCGCTTGATTTTGAGACATGATTAATTTTCACTCCCTCACGTGTTTCACTCAACTCAATTTGGCTTTTACCCTCTATTAATCTCACGCACTCTGCCTTTTTCCTCTCGTATTCTCCTTCAAGTTCCCTAGAACTAATCAAGAGTACCAAGATAGGCACTAAAGCAGCGTATTACTTTTTTTTTTTGAAATTTGATGATTTTTTTTTAGACCTCTAAGACTCTGGAAACAAGGTTAGAGAAAGAAACTTGAATAAAACTCGAAGAAGGAAACCTAGAAAAATAAGGAAAGTTGCAAAAACCCTATTCTAAAACACAAAAATGCCCAAAACTCATAGAAAACGTTGGAATTTGGCCCTAAGAGGGTGGTGCTCATAGCTTTGCTGTGGGTTATGCTCAGAACGTCGTTTTCCTTCAGAAAAGCTTGGCCACGAAGGCTAATTCAACAAAAACAAGTTTTTTTACTGTTTACTGTTTTGCCTTTTTTTTTTTTTTTCAGCTCCGATTTTTTTTTTCTTTTCTTGAAGTTTCTTTTCTTTCTTGATGTTCTTTTCTTGATTTTCAGAAACAAAGACAATGAGCAAGTAACCAAGACTTCAAATTTAGAAACACAAGAAACCCTAATTCAAGATTCTAGGGTTTGGCCAATTGAAAGCTTAACAAGAAACGAAATTGAAAGCAAGAAAACAAAATTGAAGACAAGACTCAAGAAACGGAGAACAAGACTCAAGACACGAAATTAAAAGAACAAGAACGGAATCAAGACACAACCAAGAAAATGAATTGGAAGCAAGACACAATCAAGAACGAAGAAAGGAATTAAAACCTAGACCTAGACTCAAGGAATTAACCAAGAAAAACAAGAAAATGATAGGCAAACCTGATAAACCTAAGCTCTGATTACCAACTGATACGAACCACGCCAACATGTGACGCAACCCAACACCAAATATGGCAAACGACCCCAAGACCTTTCAGGAATGGATGGAACTGCGACCCTATGCTTAGCAAAGCTAGAACCTTGGTATAGTTGAGGACGCCACAAATGAGGATGGAAATCTCGTTTGATAAGTCAAAGATGAACGCCACAAGAATAATCTTGATAAGTTCGAAAAGTTCTTGAGAACTTAAGGAGAATAATCTCACAGATTTAATTTCAGAATTGTCTAACTTTATTATCACAAAAAGTGCCTTATATAGGCAATAACAAACAAGTATCCTGCTTGGAAAAGGACTCCTAAATCCTAGCCCAAGTAGGAAAAACGTGAATAGTAACTAGGTCAAAGGAAACAAACTTGAAGACCAAGAAAAGACTCCTATTTACTATTCACGTGAATAGTAACGTGAATAGTAACTAAAAAGGAAGCAAACTTGTAGCCCAAGAAAAGCTCCTTTCTAGTGTGAACACCTATTCTTGCAGCCCAAGAAAGTATTTTTCCTAGTGTGAACACCTAATAAACTAGAATTCAAATTAATACTAAAACCAAAACTAAGATAGAATTACAAAGAAATCAAATCTTGACTAAATCTTCGAATCTTCTTGAAACTTCTTGAAGAATCTTGAAAATAGAATCTTGACTTGAATCTTTGTTGGAAAATTCGCCTAAATAAATGATTCATTGAACTTGGACGGTCATGGTTGGTTTGCATCAAACATCATCATGTGCATGCGTGTCCGAGTGATTGCCACTTAAGCTATCACGCGCTTGGCTTTCTTGGCTAACAGAGTTTGTACTCGTGCATTACAAAGTAGTACTATCAGCAGCCAGAACTGGATTTGAATTGCTGAGATTTGAGACTGTCTTAGCCGGAGTTTGTGGACAGAGAAGATTCATTCATGCTTGAATTTCTCTGATCTCACTATGCTTATGGTCAATGTTGTCGTATGGAGAAAATTCAATACCGTCAATTCAAAATTTCAGATGACGATATTGCTCAGGATCCCGATTTTGGATTCGTTGAATGCATACAGGATTGGAACAAATTGGATCAATACAAAATTCAGAATGATGGTTGACTGTGAGTGGGGAAGAAAATGAGGACTCACCAGATCTGTTATTTTTGACAATATTCAAAAAGGCCTGCTCAAGTACCTGACTTGAATTGAGAGATTGTTCACGATTTACAGAAGCTACGGAGGAGGACTCATCAACTTCTTCTTCTACCTTTTCCATGGTAGTAGGAGGCTGTGACTTAGCTTTAATTCGATCACTAGAACGACGTGAGGAGGAAGGGGCAGTTGTCTTGCCTCTTCCCCCCAGAGGGGGAGAATAGTATTTTTTGGGACAAGTAGTGGGCGTTTTGGTGGTGATAGAGAGATTTTAGGGTGGTTCGGTGGTGGTCAACGATGGGTCAACGACCTGGTTTTTAGAGAGAAGGTAGAGAGAAAAATCTAGAGAGAAGACTTAGCTGGAATGTTTTTAGACTATTGACAATTATCAACATGTAAGCAACTTGGCTTAGCTTTATTGTTCTTTAATGCTTAAATTGATTGGTTTACTTGGTTATTTGCATTGCACTCTCTTTTCACCTCTGTCCCAGAAGACTATTTTACCCTCATTGAGCAATAGTTTTTGCTCATCCCTTTCTATACCACATTTTAGGAGTAGTTGAGGACGTTCCTTTTGAAGTGGTCAAGGAGGAGGAGGAGTAGGTGGAAGTGTTTCCTTGATTGCACTTTGTTTGCTTAGTTGGTGGTTGGTTGCCCGACTTCTGTGGCGGGACCATGCTTGCTATATATGTACTTGGATATATGTTGTATTTTGAGGCTTTGTTGCCTTGTATGTAGTTTCCATTTTGAGGCCTCTGTGGTCTTGTATTGTATAAGTTGAAAGGTTGTAAAGAGGTAAAGATTGTACTCAAATGACCAGTGAACGGATTGCATGCTAATGGCTTTAATTGTTTAATGGCATAAGTACCTGTGTAGTATGCATGTCATTTTTGGGTTAAATCAAGTTGGTTAATGGAAGAATGTATGTTTTCAAAGGAAGTTGTCTTGTTTCAATGCTATGAATAATCAAACTATATTGGATGCGTCCTATGTGAATCCAGCTAATCACGTGGCTTATGATGGAATTTCTAATGCGAATTCCTCTTTTGAGAAATTGGAGGGCCCGCGGCATCATACTTTCCAGCCCATTTCCAATCACGCGGACCCTCTCCCACATGGCCTCACTCATCCCTTTTCTGATTTTTCCGAGCATGGCATCATTGAGAGCCCTACTCATTTGGATCCAAGACATGCCAAGGATTCTAATTCAGCCACTGCTCGCATCAATGATACAAACCAGCCATTTTCGTTGATTGCTCCTTTGACTTCAAACTTGGCTGATGCTCTTTCAATTGGCGTGAAGGATAATTCTTCTAGTGCGGCTCCACTTCCTACTACTGCACATGGAGGTTACCACAATGCCGTGGGAGACTATGCTGGAAAAAACCAAGTGGCGGACATCAATCTTCCAAATCAAACTACTCTTGATCAAGTGAGTCACCATCATGAAGGATTGGGTAATCAAGTCAAGAATTCAGATTTACATCTCCATAATGCATGGGCCACCCCACGTTTTCCTCTTGAGCATAAAGCCAACACTGATCAATTTCAAGACAATATCCATGCTAATACTTCATTCTTTGACCAATTTCCGTCGGTCCAGCAAGCTAACAACCTTGGTGTTAAGAATTCAGCAACTTTGGGACATCAACCTATTCATCACACTCCTAATTTTGTCACAAACAACTGGCAAAAACACTTTCTGGGTGAATTAAATGTTTCACTCAAGCTGAACTTCTTTGGAAATTTTAAAAACAAAGATGGGAGAACCATTGCTGTCCCTCCAGAAAGCGTCTTTCATGCAGGTGCTCAACATTGGAATTCCTGTCTTATTGGTCAGTTTATTGGCAAACCTCCCCTTTTCTTCTTAATTAGGAGAATGGTCGATACTCAATGGAAGAAGTTTGGTCATGTTGAGATTCAATCTAATGAGTCTGGGTTGTTTGTGTTCCGATTTGAATCTCAAGAGTTTTGTGATAGTGTGATGCAAGAGCTTTGGCATGTTCACCATCATCCCCTTCTCCTTAGACATTGGGAAATTGGTCTCCAACTCATCAAGCTCAACTGTGAACGAGTGCCAATCTATTTAAAATTGAGAAATGTTCCGCTTGATTTACTTAACGATGATGGTCTCAGTTTCGTTTCAAGCACAATTGGCCTCCCTCTTCAGATGGATTCGAAAACTGCCTCACGGTCACATCTTGGTTATGCAAGAGTATGTGTGGAAATGAATATTCTAAAGGATCTCCCAGATAGGACATATGTCGAACTCCCTAATGGGGAAGAGGCTGAGATTCTAATCGAATATGATTGGAAACCACAGAAATGTACTTTTTGTAATGTTGCAGGTCATGACACTTCCAATTGTCCTAATTCTCCAGACAATCGGGTTGAGGATAAACCTTCAGGCACCAATTCAGAATGGAATGAAGCAGATAAAAAGCATAGGAGGAGACGCGGTGCTTCACGTAAAAAAGAGCATTTGGTTAGCAATAACAGATTTAATATACTTAACTCTGATGAAGCTCATGGAGATCATGGTGATCAAATTGATGAACGTTCCCAGGAAAATTTTTCTAAGTCCAAGACTGTAGAGAATAAAACTACTGGAACAGGTGTTTTTCACAAAAAAACCAATGTCCAAAAGGTGAACATCCCTACACAGGCACATGTACAACAACATACTTCTCACATTTCGGTTACTCATTACCCATCTCAAGGTTCTAAGGATAAGGTTTCTACACATACTTTTGGCAAAGCCATCTCTACCAATCGTGTTGTTGGCAACTCTTCCAACACTGCATCTACATCCAAGGTGACACCTTCCTTTGATTATACTAGGGCAGTTCAAGGCATGTTCAACGGAAGACCCCCTGATCGAAGAACCCACTAAGGAGATTTTCCTTTGTTTTCTTGTCTTTTTGTTCTTTTAGTCCTTGTTTGGACTAATTCTCTTCTGCTTTCCTTGATCTTGTTTTGATGTTGTTTGTCAACAATCTGGTACTTGTACCACTTTCTTTGGATATCAATAAAACTCCCACTGAATTAATGATATGAACCTGGTCAACATGTGCCAAGACCCAACACCAAGATTGGTAAAACAAACCCAAGATCTTTCAAGAATGGATGGAACCGCGACCCTTTGCCTAGCAAGACAAGAACCTTGGTATAGTGAATATGATGGAAACCGCGACCCGTTGCTTAGAAAAGCAAGAACCTTGGTATAGTTGAGGACGCCACAAACAAGGATGGAGATCTCGTTTGATAAGTCAGAGTTGAACGCCACAAGAATAATCTTGATAAGTTCGAAAAAAGTTCTTGAGAACTTAAGGAGAATAATCTCACAATTTAATTTCAGAATTCTCCAACTTTATTATCACAAAAAGTGCCTTATATAGGCAATAACAAATAAGTATCCTGCTTGGAAAAGGACTCCTAAACCCTAGCCCAAGTAGGAAAAACGTGAATAGTAACTAGGTCAAAGGAAACAAACTTGAAGACCAAGAAAAGACACCTATTTACTATTCACGTGAATAGTGACGTGAATAGTAACTAAAAAGGAAGCAAACTTTCAGTCCAAGACAAGCTCCTTTCTAGTGTGAATACCTAATCTTGCAGCCCAAGAAAGTCTCTTTCCTAGTGTGAACACTTAAATTCGTCCATAGGAAATTAAACTAAAACTGAAAACTAAAACTATGATAGAATTACAAAGAAATCAAATCTTGACTAAATCTTCAAATCTTCTTGAAACTTCTTGAAGAATCTTGAAGTTCTTGAATCTTGAAAATAGAATCTTGACTTGAATCTTTGCTGGAAAATTCATCCAAATGGTGCAATGAATGTGGATGGCTGGTTCGCATCATTCCCCCCCTCTTGAGAAGGATTTGTCCTCAAATCCACCAGGTTCAAAGACCAGCCTAGGTGGTAGACCATGTGGTACATCCGCAGGAAACACTTCCTCAAAATCCTGCAAGAAAGAAACACTATGCAATGCAGAGTAAAGTTGGTTAATGTTTAAAAGAGCCTGGTACATAAGTATAATCATTAGCCTTTTTGAAATCAAAGCTCTCTTAACCTCACTTGCTTTTGCATAAAAATTTCTTTGCTTTCCCTCTATTTTTACCTCATTGGTTGAATTCTTTTCTTTCCTCTCTACCTTTCCTAATTCGACCTTGCTTTTTTTCTTTTCACTCTCAATCTTTTGCTCACTCAAATTCTTTTGTTCTCTCAAATTCTTTTGTTCACTCTCATAAACTTTTTTTGGTGTTATGGAAACTAGAGTGATTGACCGCTGATTGAACATGAATGTGCACTTATTGGTGAAGCCATCATGCTGCACACGTCGATCAAATTGCCACGGTCTTCCTAAGAGTAGATGTCCAGCATGCATTGTTACCACATCGCACAATACTTCATCTTCATATTTTTCAATGCGAAACGGCACCACAACCTGTTTTGTAACACTTATCTCACCACAATCATTCAACCATTGCAGCTTGTATGGACGTGGATGCTTAATTGTTATGAGCCTTAGCTTTTCAACCATGGAAGAACTACCAACATTAGTGCAACTACCATCATCAATAATAACACTACCTACCTTGTCTTTCACATGACAACGAGTGTGAAAGATGTTCTCACATTGTGCTACCTCTTCCTCTTCTTTAGCTTGCAGGTTTAAGGCTTGTTGTGCCACTAGTCCAAGCATCTCTCCATGATCTGCCCCAAACTTCTCTGCTCCCATTGCGGTGTCCTCTAGTATGGGCATGTCATCAGAATATGTTTTGTCTTCAGATTCAATCTCACCACTTTCCAAGACTACTATTGCTCGCTTGTTTGGGCATTGGCTTGCTATGTGTCCTCGTCCCTGACATGTAAAACATTGAATCTCACTATATCGAGTCATAGTAGAGGTTGTATTACCTTGAGAGGTCATGGCAATGGTAGATGGTTTGAGCTCGGGCTTGGCCTTGGCCTTGGAAGTAGATGGATTTTCTTCATCCTTTAGGTAACTTGTCCTCCAAGGTGAAGGTGATGCACTCAAGTATTGTAGTGCTTGTCTTGGTCGTGTACCACCCCTCTTGAGTTGCTTCTCCACTTTAATTGCTTTATGCACCAAATCCTCTAATTCCACATAATGATGCAACTTTATAGTGTTAGCAATCTCTTGATTTTAGCCCATTCAAGAATCTGGCCATTGTTGCCTCTCGATCTTCCTCCACATTGGCTTTAATCATAGCCATCTCCATCTCTTTGTAATACTCATCAACACTCTTATTACCTTGATGAAGACCTTGCAGCTTGAGGTATAAATCTCGATAGTAATGACTTGGTACAAATCGTCGCCTCATCACTCTCTTCATCTCATCCCAAGTTGCAATAGGACGATCTCCATTCCGCCTCCTATTGATGCACAACTGATCCCACCAAACAATAGCATAATCAGTAAATTCAATTATAGCAAGTTTTACCTTTTTCAGTTCAGCATAGTTATGACAATCAAAAACCAACTCCATCTTCTTCTCCCACTCAAGATATGCTTCGGGATCACTCCTTCCTTGAAAAGCAGGAATCTTCATCTTGATGCTTCCCAAATTGTTATCAACACGATCCCTAACTTCTCTAACTTGACCATGTCTTTCATTGCTGCCCATAGAAACTCTATCAAACTCTTCATCAACATCTTCAACTTCCCTTCTTGGCACCATGTTTCTCCTTAGTGCGTTTTGAGCTACTTGTGGCTGCCTTCGTTGTGCTCTATCTTCTACTCTATCCAACCTCACATGTATTTGTTCTAATTCAGCCCTCATCATCTGTCTCATCTCCCCCATCAATGCTTGCATCTACAAATTAGGGACTACGGGTTGTTGACCTTCTACATTGATGTCATCCTCTTGATTATGAGCCATGATTGAATTTCACTCCCTCACGTGTTTCACTTAACTCACTTGGCTTTTACCCTCTAATAATCTCACACACACTGCCTTTTACCACTCGTATTCTCCTTCAAGTTCCCTAGAACTAATCAAGAGTACCAAGATAGGCACTAAAGCAGCGTATTATTTATTTATTTTTTTTCGAAATTTGATGATTTTTTTTTATTAGACCTCTAAGACTCTGGAAACAAGGTTAGAGAAAGAAACTTGAATAAAACTCGAAGAAGGAAACCTAGAAAAACAAGGAAAGTTGCAAAAACCCTATTCTAAAACACAAAAATGCCCAAAACTCATAGAAAACGTTGGAATTTGGCCCTAAGAGGGTGGTGCCCATAGTTTACTATGGGTTCTGCGCAGAACACCGTTTTCCTTCAGAAAAGTTTAGTCTTGAGGGCTAATTCAATGAAAATAAATTTCTGCCTCTTTTTTTTTTTTCTGTTTTTCTGTATTTTCTTGACTTTTTTTTTTTCTTTCTTCTTTTCTTTTCTTAATTTTTCAGAAACGAAACCAATGAGAAAATAACAAGAACTCAAGTTTAGAAGCACAAGAAACCCTAATTCAAGATTCTAGGATTTGGCCAACTGAAAACAAGAAACGGAATTGAAAAAAAATACTAGCAAGAAAAGGAATTGAAAACTAGAAAGACACAGAATTGAAAAACTAGCAAGAACAAGGAATCAAGAAAAGGAATTGAAACAAGACTCAATCAAGAACGAATAAAGGAATTTAAATACCTAAACCTAGACACACGAATTGACCAAGAAAACAAGAAAAAAGATAGGCAAACCTGATAAACCTAAGCTCTGATACCAACTGATACGAACCTGGTCAACATGTGCCAAGACCCAACACCAAGATTGGTAAAACAAACCCAAGATCTTTCAAGAATGGATGGAACCGCGACCCTTTGTCTAGCAAGACAAGAACCTTGGTATAGTGAATATGATGGAAACCGCGACCCGTTGCTAAGAAAAGCAAGAACCTTGGTATAGTTGAGGACGCCACAAACGAGGATGGAGATCTCGTTTGATAAGTCAGAGTTGAACGCCACAAGAATAATCTTGATAAGTTCGAAAAAAGTTCTTGAGAACTTAAGGAGAATAATCTCACAATTTAATTTCAGAATTCTCCAACTTTATTATCACAAAAAGTGCCTTATATAGGCAATAACAAATAAGTATCCTGCTTGGAAAAGGACTCCTAAACCCTAGCCCAAGTAGGAAAAACGTGAATAGTAACTAGGTCAAAGGAAACAAACTTGAAGACCAAGAAAAGACACCTATTTACTATTCACGTGAATAGTGACGTGAATAGTAACTAAAAAGGAAGCAAACTTTCAGCCCAAGAAAAGCTCCTTTCTAGTGTGAATACCTAATCTTGCAGCCCAAGAAAGTCTCTTTCCTAGTGTGAACACTTAAATTCGTCCATAGGAAATTAAACTAAAACTGAAAACTAAAACTATGATAGAATTACAAAGAAATCAAATCTTGACTAAATCTTCAAATCTTCTTGAAACTTCTTGAAGAATCTTGAAGTTCTTGAATCTTGAAAATAGAATCTTGACTTGAATCTTTGCTGGAAAATTCATCCAAATGGAGCAATGAATGTGGATGGCTGGTTCGCATCAATTAACAAAAAAAAAAAAAAAGTTGTCTTGTTTCAAATCAATATTGTAGGTTCCGCGTGTATTCTGTTGAATGTAGGGATTTCGGATCGTCTGTGGTATAGAGGAGACTCCGTCTATGTGTCGGGTCCGGACTTGACCTTGCAGGGTCGGGTTGGGGCGTGACATCTTCAGTGATATCAGAGCATGATAATACATGAGCCCGGATATGTTTCTCAGTGTAACGCCCCGATCCCTCACGAGACTGGAGGCTCGAATAACCATGCTATTCTCAACCCAATTTCAATCCGGTCACAAAATTTTAGGAAAAACGAACAGAGTCTCCCCTGTACTGTGGACATTCTGGAAACCTATAAACATAATATAAGCCACAATACAACTAAACACAAACTCTAACAACTCCAGCTCTAACTATATCCCAGCTTCAAGGTCGACTGAGCCTTAAGCAAGACATATTAACCATTAGACTTCCTTATAAACTAAAGCCAAACAACTATTAACTTTCATTAACACACAAGCATGCAGCATAAAGGAAAGTAAAGATAAACTATTACAATCTACTACCATTCAAGCCATACATTAACCTAGCTATTACAATTCTTCAACGACTCCAAGTATGTACAAACCCATAGGCACAAAATAGAACATAACATAATACAAACAAAGTCTTCCACAGTTTAGCAGGCAAACATTCCAATCTCAAGCAATAGCACACAGCAATCAAGGCAAATCCCCCAACTGCACCACCTGAAACATGTTTTGCGAGGTATGAGCAATCACAATTGCCCAATGAGGGATAAAGTCTACCAGGGATGTGCAATGCAGCAGGTAACTCAATAGGCATTTAAAACAACTAAGGAACAATCAAAATAACGAGTTACCACAAATTAAAAAGGATACGATTCACTTGCTCTTCAATCACGAATCACAAGCCATGAATTGAAATCCCGATGTAATAATGACACTGATATCGATAAGCTGGCATCCCCTTATAACTCCAAAATGGGTGTACTCCGGATGTACCCCGAAATCCTACAACCCAACTCTCCCTAGGCGGCATCCCAAGCGAGAGAGGGACTTGGCAACCATGGTAGCCGAGGTAGACTGGCAAGCCCAATGCCGCCCGGTTTCCACGACACTACCATGCCCAAATGGTTGCACAACCACGATACAATGCACTCAAAATGTTAACAATAAGTTAAACTAATAAACACATGATCGAGGGACAACAAAGTAGGTTGCCCTCACACACAATATATAGACAATAAGTGCACATTACTTCAACAATTATATTAAATCACATAACCTATGTACAAGAAAGTAAACTATTATGCACATAAAGATGAAGACTCCCTCACCTCTACCGTGCTCCAAGATGCAAAATATGGCTCCAATTCAGTCTTAAACACCTACAATGAATTCTAACCATACTCTAATCAATTCAAGCGTTAATTTAGCACTATGGACATATATGGCACAGTTAGCAACTAGGTTAATCATAGTTTTTGAATAAATTCTAGTTCACTTAGATACTACTAGACCTCCGAATAACATTATCACACAAGACTTCAATAAGCTAAGCATTAAAATAACCCAACTTCATTATAAACATGCATATAACTTTGATTCTCTTTAACTATGATTTTTATTCTCAAAACAGTTAGAACAATAGCAATAGCATATAAACGACTAAATGATTACAAAGGGGCATTAACACATTTCACATAGAACTATACCAAAAGCTCAAGTATGTCTTAAAAACACATTTAAACACCTAAGGAATAGTTACAAGCTCATAGAAGCGTGAGACAACCGATTTCCTACTTGATCCACTTTGTAACACAAGCCATTTTCCTTCCAAACACAAGCTATTTATCTAATTTAGCAAGCGGCCTATTCTATACTTCTAATTAACCCATAAGGCACCACTAGGACCCTTGAAGCTACCCAATTTCTAGCGATTACCACAAAAGCTCCAATTTTCCCCCTGTGAGTTTGTACTACAAGTACCCTAACCGGGACTCAACCGAGGTTTAGCAAAACATATCTAGCACCTATATAGCCTAAGAACACTATATGTGATGGCCAAATTAACCCGGATTTGCATTAACCCCGAAACCCCTTTTTAAAAGTCGCCTATTTCACATTTTAGCCAAATTCCGAGCAATTAAACTACACGGGGTTATTATTCTATCTTTATTAACACCTAAGGAACCTATTTGAAACAATGAATCGAGCTATAAGGCACAATTTCACAAACCCTAGAAAAAAAACGTCACTATTCATGCCCTAAGAATCAACGAACGAATTTAACCGATTAAAAAGCGAAACAATAACATAAACTTGGTCTCTAGCACTTATATATAACATATATCATCACTTTTAAGCATTCAATAGTCATTTGATAGCAAATCTAAAATTTAAAGAAAGTTGTCAACATTTAACATATGCAAAGAAATGCTTAAATCCCTCACCAATTGCGCGTAGAAGCTAGTAGAAGGCTAGAGAACACTCAAGAACACTTGCTCCTAGCTTGGAGTGGCTTGAATCCAAAGTTTGGGGCTGATTTGGTCTTTTTTTTTCTTCTTCTAAGCTTTACTGTATGTCTTTATGTTTAATAAGTATATATGCACGTGTATCAAATAATTGTGTGAGTATGTTAGTCATAAGGTGAGTCAAACTAACTTAAAATAGGCCTAAAGATGCAATTAATTGCTAGCTAGCTCAAATAACATTGCTAAACTACGTAATACTATTCATTGAACCACTAAAAACATTTTTCTAAACGAAGGCTCCTAACGCAAATTGCTCAAATGCACATTTTTCTCATTCCTAAAATAATTAATATGATTTAAGAAAAATGCTAATTCGAAGTAAATAAGCAGTTGAAAAACGTTATGAATAGTGACCACAGAAAGTAACAAGTAAATGCACAGTAAAAATGCGCAAATAGTGGATGCAACAGTTAATATGTGTACGGTAGAATCTCGGGCGTCACACTCGGTCTGTGGGGTAAAGGTCTAAAATGATAAAGTGTTATTGCGTGATTGTTAAGTGAAAGGTGTTATAACATGATCATGTGAACTTGGAATGCTTATGTGGTTGAGTGAACTAGTATGACATGTCAAAATTGTGTGCTATGTGAATTGTGTGATAAGATATCTTGATTGTTATTGACTTGAGTCTCATCTAATTTTATGTCTTATATTTCTGTCTATAAATTGCTTTTACATGTTGCCACAGCTACTGTAAGTTGTTACTATAGCACTGTGTCGTCGTACTCGAGGTCAAGAGGCAGAGGCAGCAGAACATGGTCAGCAACCGATGCCTTAACAGTTTATGGCTACTATGACTACTGCAGTTGACCGGATTACTCAGGTGCTGCATGAACAAAGGTAGGAGCGGAATAATAATCCCCAAGGAAATCAAGTTAATCTTAGTGGACAGGGCCGTAGGGTTGAGAACAATCAGTTGGATAAATTCCTTAGGCATGAACCGGGTAAGTTCTGAGGAGAGCCGTATGACTAAGAAGACGAGAAATGGCTTAACCGTGTTGAGAAAATTTATGAGCCTTGGAATACACTGATGAGAGAAAGATAGCATATGCAATATTCTTGTTTCAGGGCAACGCGGAACAATGGTGGAACACTGTTAGGCTGAGGTGGGATGGTGAGGATGTCCCGCATTTATGGGATGACTTTGTGAGTGAGTTTTGGGACAAGTATATTCCCGAGATGACGAGGGAAAGACGGGAAGAGGAATTTGTGAGCTTGAGGTAGGGAAACATGACTGTCGCACAGTATGAGGCCAAATTTATCAGATTGTCGAGGTATATGTTGGAGATATGCCCTAATGCTATATAGTTAGATGACCTATTTTGGGATATTTTGGCATTAACTTGTACCTAATGGCACTTACGTCTATATATTTGTTTACATATTGACTTGTTTGTGGAATTCATATTCTCTGCCATTCCTATTATATGAATGTGTCCTTAATGTTTTTCGGAGAAGAAATATATTATAAAAGAATTTAGAATACGTTGGCATATTTCTTCGATATGATAAACATTTTAAATGATTCATAGCCCTCTGATTATTCGACCGGGACTAGAATAATCAAGTACGGGCTATCATATGTAAGTTACCTTTGATTAACATAGAGATGTTAATGATAAAAGATGGTGAGCCTTGTGCCATATCAGCATAGGGATACGACTGACTTACATATGGGTGATTGTTAGTTGACCGAATCACTAAATGTGACCAGAATAACAAACTACATGACTTTGGATTAATAATTCATTGCGAATTGTGCAAATTAATCCTTTGACTTGAGAAATTACGGTTGCCGGTTATATCAGGGGTTAAATACTGCGACTAGACAATACCCGTCTTCCAAAAGGTGGGTTACGGCCTTTCGCGTTTTAGTTTTGTGGTATAAACTAACAAGTAATTGTCAAGATAGGATCCGTTAACCTCCGACGTGAGGCGATGTCCTATGCGATCTTATTTCGGTTTTTGAATGAGGAAGTCCTCAGCCGGGGCACATAACATATGGAATGATGGAAAGGGTTCCATAGGTGTCATTTCTCATTCCACCGAATAGATATATGCATAGAATCGTTTAGTGGACTTAATCGTATCATGGTCCCCAAAACCATCGGGACATATTTAATAGAAGGATCGGACTGCACGTTAATTCACAACTATAAATGGATTCATAAAAGTTGGACTTCATTACAGTATAAATTGTCATGATGCGCGTATGTTGCTAGACGTAACTCTTGAACATGAAGGTATTCCGGAGAATGACGGAGACATTCTCGGAATAGATTAAAAGCGTTTAATAGTCCCTCATCCCTATACGGTTATGAATCTAGAAAATCACACACATAAAGAGCATCAAGAATAAGAAAATTAACAAGTTTGATATTAAGTTGGAAACACGTTAAAGAGTTAACGTTGTTTATTTTGGACGTTAATAGTTAAGCAGGCCAAAAGTACAAATACTGAAAGTATTGGGGCCAAAGTACAAATACTAAAAGTATTGAGGCAAAAGTATAAATACTAAAAGTATTAGGGCCATAGTACAAGTACTAAAAGTATTGGGATCTAAGTATAAATACTGAAGTATTGGGGCCAAAGTGCAAATACTGAAAGTATTAGGGTCTAAGTACAAATACTAAAAGTATTGGGGTCTATTTCCAATTAGTTATTCTAATGGGGATTATAATTAATTATTGAAAAGTTGTCACTAGAAGATAAAAGACAACTTGCACTAGTGGGCGAAATACTAGAAGGCAAAAACAGTAGTGGACGAAACACTAGAGGACAAACAACAAGTTGGCTTGAGTGTGTGCATGATTGACACTTGGCAAAATGATGATGTCTTGAGAAGACATAACATGCTGCCACTTGTCACAATCCTACACAACTCAAGACTCTATATAAAGGCCAACTATTCTACTCTTTTTGTTGTTGATTTTCGGCCAACACAAGAGCAAAAAGATTACAAAATTCTCTCATTTCTTTCATGGTATTTTTGGCCATAGTGAAGATAGGGTGGTAGGATTTTACTCTTGCCTTCTAACCTTATACAAGCTTAGATCTATCACCGAGAAGCTAGCACATATACTTGGTTGGTGGTGTTTGCCATTGGATGCTCGTATGTTTCGATCTATGACCTTTACACTTGTGAAGGAGGCTAGTCCACGCTATCTACGAGATGAAAACTATATCTTCTTCCTTGATGCTCTCGGCCAAAGCACAAAAAAAGATAAGTGTTATTCTTTTTGCTTTATAATTATGTACAAGCTTATTTCTACTACTAAGTATCTTGCACATTAACTTAGTTTATAGTAATAACTGTTGGATGCTTGTGTATTTTGATCTAGAGTCATTGCATGTGTAAAGAAGGCTTCTCTACGCCGTAGCATCTCTATCGTGATTCTACCTTTCACTCGGCTATAAACGGTGATACGAACTTGGTCAACATGTGCCGAGACCCAACACCAAGAATGGTAAAACAAACCCAAGATCTTTTCAAGAATGGTGGAAACCGTGACCCATTGCTTAGCAAAGCGAGAACCTTGGTATAATTGAGAATGATGGAAACCGCGACCCATTCCTTAGCTGATGAGGACATCAAGGCTATACAAATCGTTCAAGAAAGAGCCACGAAAGAGCCAGAAATTAGACGTCCAAATTCGTTGAACCGTCCACATTCATTGAATCGTCCAAGTTCAATGAACCATTTATTTGGGCGAATTTTCCAGCAAAGATTCAAGTCAAGATTCTATTTTCAAGATTCAAGAACTTCAAGATTCTTCAAGAAGTTTCAAGAAGATTTGAAGATTTGCCCAAGAAAGACTTCTCCCTAGTGTGAACATCAATGTCAACATGCAACGTGACCCAACACCAAATATGGCAAAGACCCCAAGATCGTTCAGGAATGGATGGAACTGCGACCCTATGCTTAGCAAAGGTAGAACCTTGGTATAGTTGAGGACGCCACAAACGAGGATGGGAAACTTGTTTGATAAGTCAAAGGTTGAACGCCACAAGAATTATCTTGATAAGTTCGAGAGTTTCTTAAAGAACTCAAAGGGGAATAATCTCACAAATTTTATGAACCAAAATTGTCTTCTTTATTATCACAAAAAACAGCCTTATATAGGAAATAACGAATAAGTATCCTGCTTGGAAAAGGACTCCTAAACCCTAGCCCAAGTAGGAAAAACATGAATAGTAACTAGGTCTAAGAAGTAGACTTGGAGCCCAAGAAAGACTCCTATTAACTATTCACGTGAATAGTAACTAAAAAAGAAGCAAACTTGTAGCCCAAGAAAGACTCCTTTCTAGTGTGAACACCTAACTTGCAGCCCAAGAAAGACTTCTCCCTAGTGTGAACACTTGATAAACTAGAATTCAAATTAAACTAAAACTAAAACTAAGATAGAATTACAAAGAAATCAAATCTTGACTAAATCATCAAATCTTCTTGAAACTTCTTGAAGAATCTTGAAGTTCTTGAATCTTGAAAATAGAATCTTGACTTGAATCTTTGCTGGAAAATTCACCCAAATAAATGGTTCATTGAACTTGGACGATTCAATGAATATGGACGGTTCAACGAATGTGGCGTCTAATTTATGGCTCTTTTTGGAACGATTTGTGATGAGGACATCAAGGCTATACAAATCGTTCAAGAAAGATCCACAAAGATCCAGAAATTAGATGCCCACATTCGTTGAACCGTCCACATTCATTGAATCGTCCAAGTTCAATGAACCATTTATTTGGGCGAATTTTCCAGCAAAGATTCAAGTCAAGATTCTATTTTTAAGATTCAAGAACTTCAAGATTCTTCAAGAAGTTTCAAGAAGATTTGAAGATTTGGTCAAGATTTGATTTCTTTGTAATTTTATCTTAGTTTTAGTTTTAGTTTAGTTTGAATTCTAGTTTATCAAGTGTTCACACTAGGGAGAAGTCTTTCTTGGGCTGCAAGTTTGCTTCCTTTTTAGTTACTATTCACATGAATAGTTAATAGGAGTCTTTTTTGGACTCCAAGTCTACTTCTTAGACCTAGTTACTATTCACATGAATAGTCAAAAGATGTTTTTGACTATTAAATTGTGAGATTATTATCCTTGAGTTCTCCAAGAGACTCTTTCGAACTTATCAAGGGATTTCTTGTGGCATTCACCCTCGACTTATCAAGCGGATTTCCATCCCTGTTTGTGGCGTCTTCACCATACCAAGGTTCTTGCTTTGCTAAGCAACGGGTCACGGTTTCCATCATTCTCAATTATACCAAGGTTCTTTCTTTGCTAAGCAACGAGTTGCAGTTTCCATCATTCTTGAAAAGATCTTGGGTTTGTTTTACCACTCTTGGTATTAGGTCTCGGCACATGTTGACCAGGTTCGTATCATTAGCAAAGCAAGAACCTTGGTATGGTGAAGACGCCACAAACGGGCATGTAAATCCGCTTGATAAGTCGAGGTTGAACGCCACAAGGAATCCCTTGATAAGTTCGAAAGAGTCTCTTGGAGAACTCAAAGGAGAATAATCTCACAATTTTAATACTAAAAAAGTCTTACTTTTATTTCATGACAATCAGCCTTTTATAGGCAAAGAACAAATAAGTTTCCTATTTGGAAAATAACTCATAAACCCTAACATGAATAGTGACGTGAATAGTGTTTCATAAATAGTAACGTGAATAGTAACTAGGTCAAAGAAGTAGACTTGGAGCCCAAGAAAGACTCCTTTCCTTAGAGCTCAAGAAACTCTCCTTTTCTTGGATCCCAAGAAAGACTCCTTCCTAGTGTGACCACATAATTTTGTCCATATTGGACTCTAAGCAATAAACTATAATTCAAATTAAACTAAAACTCAAACTAAGATAGAATTACAAAGAAATCAAATCTTGACCAAATCTTCAAATCTTCTTGAAACTTCTTGAAGAATCTTGAAGTTCTTGAATATTAAAAATAGAATCTTGACTTGAATCTTTGCAAGAAAATTCGCCGAAATAAATGGTTCATTGAACTTGGATGCTTAAGGCTGGTTCTCATCATTCCCCCCCCACCCCCCCTTCCCCCCCCCCCCTCTTGAGAAGGATTTGTCCTCAAATCCTCCTAGTTCAAAGACCAGCCTAGGTGGTAGACCATGTGGTATGTCCTCGGGAAACACTTCCTCAAAATCCTGCAAGAGAGAGAAACAACAACACTAGGCAATGCAGAGTCAAGTTGATTAGTGTTTAAAAGATTTTGCTCTCTTCTTACTTCCTCTCCAGATTCGACCTTTTTCCCACTCTCATTCTTTTTGTTCTCTCAAATTCTTTTGATCACTCAAATTTTGTAACTTTACTTGATCTTCATAAACTTGTTTTGGTGTCATCGGAACTAGAGTGATTGGTTGTTTACTGAACATGAATGAGTACTTGTTGATGAAGCCATCATGCTGCACATGTCGATCAAATTGCCAAGGTCGTCCTAAGAGAAGATGTCCAGCATGCATAGGTACCACATCGCACAATACTTCATCTTCATACTTTCCAATTCGAAATGGTACAACAACCTGCTTGGTAACCCTTACTTCACCACAATCATTCAACCACTACAAGTTAGATGGACGTGGATGTTTAACTGTGCTGAGCCCTAGCTTTTCCACCATAGAAGTACTAGCAACGTTAGTACAACTACCACCATCAATAATAATACTACATACCTTATCTTTCACGTGGCAGCGAGTATGAAAGATGTTCTCACGTTGCACGACTTTTTCCTCTTCTTTAGCTTGCAAGCTCAAGACTCGTCGTGCCACTAGTCCAAGCATCTCTCCATGATCTGCCCCAAACTCCTCTTCTTCTACTTCAGTGTCCTCTAGTATGGGCATGTCATCAGAATATGTTTCCTCTTTAGATTCAATCTCACCGCTTTCCAAGACTACCATTGCTTGTTTGTTTGGGCATTGGCTCGCTATGTGACCTTGTCCCTGATATTTAAAGCATTTAATATCACTAGAACGAGTTGTAGGAGGGGCTATTTTACCTTGAGAGGTCGTGGCATTGGTGGATTGTTTGGGCTTGGGCTTGGCCTTGGGAGTAGACAAATTTTCTTCTTCCTTTCGGTAGCTCGTCCTTCAAGGTGAACTCAAGTATTGTGGGGCTGGTCTTGGTTGTGTACCACCCCTCTTGAGTTGCTTCTCCACTTTAATCGCCATATACACCAAATCCTCTAATTCCACATAATGATGTAACTCGATAGTGTTAGCAATTTCTCTATTTAACCCATTAAAAAATCTTGCCATTGTTGCCTCTCGATCTTCCTCCACATTGGCTCTAATCATAGCCATCTCCATCTCTTTATAGTACTCATCGACACTCTTATTACCTTGATGAAGACCTTGCAACTTAAGGTATAAATCTCGATAGTAATGACTGGGTACAAATCGTCGTCTCATCACTCTCTTCATCTCATACCAAGTTGCAATAGGACGATCTCCATTCTGCCTCCTATTGATGCACAATTGATCCCACCAAACAATAGCATAATTAGTAAATTCAATTACAACAAGTTTTACCTTTTTCTGTTCAGCAGAGTTATGACAATAAAAAACCAACTCCATCTTCTTCTCCCACTCAAGATATGCTTCAAGATCACTCATTCCTTGAAAATCAGGAATCTTCATCTTGATGCTTCCCAAATTGTGATCAACACGGTTCCTACCATCTCTATCTCTACCATGTCTTCGATTGCTGCCCACTAAAATTCTGTCAAACTCTTCATCTAGACCTTCCTCATCGATCTCATCAACATCATCAACATCTTCAACTCTTTGTTACAATCTGTTCCTCCTTGGTGCATTCGGAGCAACTGGTGGTTGCACCCTTTCAGCTCTCTGTTCTACCCTATCCATTCTCTCATGTAGCTACTCTAATTCAGCTCGCATCATCCTTCTCATCTCTCCCACCAAAGCTTGCAACTGTAAATTTGGAACAGCAGCTTGTTGACCTCCTTCGTTAGTGTTGTCCGCTTGATTTTGAGATATGATTAAGTTTCACTCCCTCACGTGTTTCACTCAACTCAATTTGGCTTTTACCCTCTATTAATCTCACACACTCTGCCTTTTTTCTCTCGTATTCTCCTTCAAGTTCCTTAGAAACTAACCAAGAATACCAATAATGGCACCAAAGCAGCGTTGAACCTTACCACGGATTCTGATTTTTTTTTTAGCAGACCTCTAAGACTCTGGAAACAAGGTTAGACAAAGAAAATTGAACAAAACCCGAAGAAGGAAACCTAGACAAATAAGAGAAATTGCAAAAACCCTATTGGAAAACACAAAAACACCCAAAACTCATAGCAAACATTAGAATTGGCCCTAAGAGGGTGTTGCCCACAGCATAGCTGTGGGTTATGCTCAGGACGTCGTTTCCCTTCAGAAAAGTTGGGCCTCGCAGCCTAATTCCCCAAAAAAAAAAATTATTGTTCACTACTTTGCTCTTTTTTAACGTTTCCAGCTCCGAATTATATATTTTTTTTCTCTTTTCGTTCCTTTCTTGGCTTTTCTGATCTTTTCCTGATGTTTCTTTTATTTTCTTGATTTTCAAAAGCGAAAACAATGACTAAGTAACCAAGAATTCAGATTTGAGCACACAACCAATTAGGGTTTTGTCCTAATTGAAAACCTTAACCCTACCCACGGGTTTGATGAGAAAAACAATAAAAGACTTGAAAGCAAGAAACGGATTTCAACAAGAAAACAGAATTGAAACTCAAGGCAAGAAAGAAATTGAAGCAAGAACGGAATTGAAACACAACCTAAAACGAATTGGCAGCAAGACACAATCAAGAACGAAGAAAGGAATTTAAACCTAGACCTAGACTCATGGAATTAACTAAGAAAACAAGAAAAGGATAGGCAAACCTGATTAACCTAAGCTCTGATTATCAACTGATACAAACCTGGTCAACATGTGCTGAGACCCAACACCAATAATGGTAAAACAAACCCAAGATCTTTCCAAGAATGATGGAAACCGTGACCCATTGCTTAGCAAAGCAAGAACCTTGGTATAATTGAGAATGATAGAAACCACGACCCATTGCTTAGCAAAGCAAGAACCTTGGTATGGTGAAGACGCTACAAACAGGGATGTAAATCCGCTTGATAAATCGAGGTTGAACGCCACAAGGAATCCCTTGATAAGTCGAAAGAGTCTCTTGGAAAACTCAAAGGAGAATAATCTCACAATTTTAATAGTCAAAAAGTCTTACTTTTATTTCATGACAATCAGCCTTATATAGGCAAAGAACAAATAAGTTTTCTATTTGGAAAATAACTCATAAACCTTAACATGAATAGTGTTTCATGAATAGTAACATAAATAGTAACTAGGTCAAAGAAGTAGACTTGGAGCCCAAGAAAGACTCATTTCTTTGGAGCCCAAGAAAGTCTCATTTTCTTGGAGCCCAAGAAAGACTCCTTCCTAGTGTAAACTCCTAATTTTGTCCATATTCTCTATGCAATAAACTAGAATTCAAATTAAACTAAAACTCAAACTAAGATAGAATTACAAAGAAATCAAATCTTGACCAAATCTTCAAATCTTCTTGAAACTTCTTGAAGAATCTTGAAGTTCTTGAATCTTGAAAATAGAATCTTGACTTGAATCTTTGCAAGAAAATTAGCCCAAATAAATGGTTCATTGAACTTGGACGTTTAAGGCTGGTTCTTATCAAACGGGAGGTATGCCGTTTTACCTCTCGTTTACTTTATAGTATATTTAATATATTATATGTTGCATGTGGATTACCAGGGACTTTACTTTGGAAATGCATGTGATTACAAAAGTTAATGTTGAAAATTTTAAAATGCTCAACGCTTCCACTTTAACTCTTTTATGTTGTGAATCACACGTTTCCTAGAACCGATCCTTTCAAGTGGTATCAGAGCCACTATTTCTAAAGTCCATGAAATCGTATGTATAGTCGTAGATCTAACCTTTAAAGTATGTAAAATGGTCTATCTCATGATTCTAAATATATGCATGTAAAGATCTATGATTGTCTATGATGGTTCGAGAAACGAGCAAGTAGAATATTTTTCCCTTGGCATGGCCGAGAGACACTAGGATTTTGGATGGTTGAAAAACGTGCCACTTCATGTGTATTGTACGTTGTATACGATAAAACATGGAACATGTGAGTAGAGCCTTTTCTCCTAGCCTTGGCCGTTTCTTTTTGGTCTTGAGGTTGGTTTTTGAGGAATGTGCTTCTCCATGTGTAATGTACGTCATATATGATAGAACATGGAACATGAATATGGAGTACTTTTTCCCTTGCCATGGTCGAGAGTTTTCTTGGGATTGTAGAGGTTGAAAAGTTGTTTCTATATTGCTTGTACTTGCCACGATGATTGATCTTAACTTGCATTTGTATTATAAGGGTGTTATGACCGCGGAATTTATTGGTTTACATACAAATTGGCAAGGTGTTGCTAATGGATGTTAAAGATTGATGGTTGTGTTGTCTTTTGTATGTAATGCATAAGATTGTTGCTAGCTTGCTTGTTTAACTTAGATTGTATATTGGATATGCATGATCTTGGCTTTATGTGTATGAATGGTTGGTTGAATGGTGAACTAGATCACGGACTTGGTATTTGAATGGTCTGTAATTGAGACATGAATCTCATTTTACATTCTTGTAATTGGGAAAATTATGTAGTGAGGACTATATGTAATCTTTCAAGAAGAAGTGCAAGAAGACCAATAAAGGCATCCAAGGAGATGGAGGGGCTTTGGAGATTCCAGGGAAGAAGAAGATCTTGAAGGCATTAGATGTGCTTTAGGATAATCTCTTGTTCCTTGTTCTAAGTCCAAGTTCATGATCCACCATTCATTTGTGTTGCTTGCATGCATGCTATGTTATTTACTTTATGAGATAATAGCCTATAAGTAGCCTTGTGTGCATGATGAGATCTTAATTTATGATTATTGCATATGCGTTTATTCGTTTGATAATATGTGATATTCGCTTATAAATAAACTAATGTGCAAAGTGAGACCTTAACAAATACAAAATCTCCCTATGTGCAAACTAATATTAGATCTATAGTCCTCCGCCATCCTAGGACTTAATGAACCCAAAGCGATCATATCCGGTCTTACCCAAAGGTAGAGGGACATGATTCGTAATAAGTTTAATTAAGTTGCTAGTAAAACATAGTGATGTGGTTATCTTCCAAAATCTAACGGCCAATTATAACCACAAAGGTTTGAGACCAAAGTGATTTGGGGACTGGATATGACCATAACTTATTTTGTGAAATAGACAACAAAGTGTTGTTGACTCCTAATATTTATATTCCAATTATAACCACAAAGGTTTGAGGGATACAAATGATTAAGAGAATTTGGTCACCTACTAAAGAATCTTAACAAATTCATGTATCTCATTAAGGGAGTTTGAGACTTGATAAAATTAGTGGGAGCTATCATTTAATTGAAGACCAAGTTAAATGATTAAACGAGTTAAAGTCAACTAGCAATCTTATTTTTTCGCATGTTTATGGCTACATGTATGAACCCATTTTATCTTAATATTCTAGACTTATATCACATGAATCGGACCAAACTTTATTGATTAAATGTTGTCTGAGAATAGTTCTTAGAAACTTAATCATATGATTAGATTGGAATGCTCTTAAGTTTCCTTCTTGATAATGCATCAAAAAGGAAAACGTGTGATACTTATGGTTGATAAGTAAACCAACTTTTATATACTAGTTATATTCTGTTATTGATTGTATAGTAGTATACAAGATATGAAAGGAATATGATTCTGAACCTACAAAGAGTTGTGTAGTAAGCATATTTCATTGGCATAATATAGGAAGTCAATTCGTGGTCATGTTTCATCTTTGATTATCCGTAATGCAAAGAAGAAAGACATGAATTAGATGATTTCTATTAAGCTAGTGGGAGTATAATCTAAAGGATAATTAAGGAATGTAAAGGTATATGTAAAAGTGTTTACATAACTGATAAATTGGACATTAAAAGGAGGATTTATTCAATATATCTTTATAGCTTGAATGACAAGTCTATGAAGCTGTAATGAATGGTAAATCCCCTTTGCTAATGTTTGCTATTACTTTATGGTTTTGATTCTTTTGTGACATAAGGGTATGTGCATTTGAAAGAATCTTAATCAAAGTATGTTTTGGAAGCGTGGAATGGTTTCAGTGTTAGCAAATGGAACAATTTTTGTTGCATTAGCTAAAGACAAACATTTTGTTAACTGATTAACCACATATCGAATATATTTTGAGATAAAGTTTGTAATCCAAGACAATTATAGTTTCTTTATGACTTAGTTAGTTCCAATATTAAGATGTTGAGTAAGTTGGTTTTTGGATCGACTTATACATCTTATTTTGGGAAGGTAACCAAGTCACTCTTTGTTTGATAAACGGTTAAAAATACTAAATTGTTTGGATTAGTACATTGTGATGTACAAGTTTTTTTGTGAATAAGCTACAACTATGTTTTCTCCTTTATATAACCTCACTAATGATTGTCATAGAAAGGTTATGTGCTCTTGTTGAAGAACATGTCTAAAGTTTTTTTGAATGATTCAAAGAGCATTAGACTAAATTAGAGAAACCATATAAGAAAATGTATTATTGCATTATGATGTGATCATGATTCTAAAATACTTGAGTACTATTTGGATAAGTATCTCAATTTTTCGGTATAGTATCGTAATTAACAACACCCAATGCACCACAGTTAAACAGGAATTTCTTAGTGAATAAATTATGTTTTGTGCAAAAGTTGATTAGTTGGACTAATCATACTATTTACTTGTGGGTTGTACTTTCCTTATTTTCTTCTATTGAATAGTTCTTGATTCCTACCATTGCTATAACTTTATATGTGATAAAAGTTGGATAGCAGCCAAATATTAAAGGAGGTAATACTCGGATTGTCCTACGTTTGTTGAAAAGTCTTTAAGAGGACAAGTGGGAGCTTGGGTTGAAAGGTAATTTCGTGTTATGTCCTTGTCTTAAAGGATGTAATTTCTATTTTGTGATCAAGTTGTATTGATCTGTTAGATTGCGATCATTCTTGAAGAAAAGGTTTTTTTCAAGAAGGTTGATGTATTCTAATTAAATAGAAATTGAGGAAGTGTCCTCTTAGCCACAAAATCACCTAAACCTAAATATTGAATCTATTCAATTCGGTCTGAAATGTCATCATACAAGATCTTTGCAAATCTAGTAGTGTATCTCATTCAAACGCCGTTGGGATTTGGAGTTTGCAATCAGGGATCGAGTTTGCTTGAAATTGTTTCCTCGTAGGGGTTTTGCTCATCATGGTAAGGGTGGTAAGCTGAGTCCGAAGTTTGCAGGGCCGTTTGAGATTACTGGTAGAGTTGGCAAGTTAGCGAATCGGTTAACTTTGTCAGAGAACTTTTCTAATGTTCAAGATGTCTTCCACGTGTCTACTTTGAGGAAGTATTATCCGGATCCTTATATTCTGGAACCAGAGCCGTTACAGCATCGTGAGAATCTGACTTATGATGAGTAGCAAATTCGCATTCTAGATCAGATGGAGCGGGAGTTGAGGTCGAAGAAGATTATGATGGTTAAAGTATTGTGGAAGTATCACAGGATTTCGAGGGCGAAATTTCTTTAAGGGGGGGAGAATGTGAAACCCCAAAATTCCCTTTATGTGAAATTACGTGTTTTGACTTGTTTATATGTTATATGAATTAACATATGATAATTATGTGATTATAACTTCTATTACATGCTATGTGAGTATTCATGAAATTTTCATAAAACTCTACATTGAAAATTTTATCGTTGATTTTTGTGAATAGTATTTGAAGCACATGTCTGCTATAATTTTGAAACTGATCTTTTAAACGTTTTAAAACCTAGTCATCAGTTATTAATAGACACGGGTTTGATAAAAACTGATTCTAAAATGAATTAGGAATTTAAAAGGATTTTTCATCTTCTTTTGCAAAAATAAGCATTTTATTTTGATTATATGTATATATATGCTTATATATGCTTACATATACTTAAATATAAATGTTGTCCTCAAAAAAAAGTCTACTAAATAAAGTATTTAAGTTAGATAGTATTATTATTACTATTTTTGGCTAAAACAACTAAAAATAACTTAAGTTATCAACTTTGACTAACTTGTCTTGCATTGACCTTTCCTATAAGATAGTCACACACATTAAAACAAATCAAAACACCACATTTACACACACATTGCAGCCGTGAGTTTTGGGAGAAAGAAGGAAAAATATTTCTTAGGTTTTCAATCTTAATTTTCTCATAGAATTTGCAATTGAAGGCCAAACAACTTCATTCAAAGCTTGAAATTTCTTGTTGGGCACCTATTCTATACATTTATAGCTTTGCTTGGGATCAAATGTGAGGGAAAAACTAGATTTTAATTTTAAAGCTTAAGTCAAAATTTTAATATTGAGTATTTAGTTGTTGTTTTGTTAAATTGTCTTTAGGTTATTGCTAGTTAGGTGTTGTAGACTAACTTTGTGGATTTATAGCCATTTTAAACGATAGTGGCATGTTTTTTTATTTTCCGGGTATTTAAATTGATTATTTGGCTTATATTTGAAAATTTGTTGTTGTAGTAGTTGAAATTGAGTTGTAGTTGCTTCTATAGGTTTTTTAATTATTGTGTAGTAATATTGTAATGCCAAATTTTCAATTTGAATATCATAGCAAAAGCCCAAAAAATCAGCCTTGAGTGCATTGCCATTTTTATTTAGCTTGTTGGGCTTGTTTTGAGTGGCTTTTGGTTGATTTCCGAGGGGGTTAATGTAGTTGCATGTGTGGTGGTGTGATAGTGATACGAACCTGGTCAACATGTGCCGAGACCCAACACCAAGAATGGTAAAACAAACCCAAGATCTTTTCAAGAATGATGGAAACTGCAACTTGTTGCTTAGCAAAGCAAGAACCTTGGTATAATTGAGAATGATGGAAATCGTGACCTGTTATTTAGCAAAGCAAGAACCTTGGTATAGTGAAGACGCCACAAACGGGGATGGAAATCCGCTTGATAAATCGAGGGTGAACGCCACAAGGAATCCCTTGATAAGTTCGAAAGAGTCTCTTGGAGAACTCAAGGAGAATAATCTCACAATTTAATAGTCAAAAACATCTTACTTTTATTTTATGACAATCAGCCTTATATAGGCAAAGAACAAATAAGTTTCCTATTTGGAAAAGAACTCCTAAACCCTAACATGAAATAGAAAAACATGAATAGTAACTAGGTCAAAAGAAACAAACTTGGAGACCAAGAAAAGACTCCTATTAACTATTCACGTGAATAGTAACGTGAATAGTAACTAAAAAGGAAGCAAACTTGCAGCCCAAGAAAATCTCCTTTCTAGTGTGAACACCTAATCTTGCAGCCCAAGAAAGTCTTTTTCCTAGTGTGAACACCTAAATTCATCCATAGGGAATTAAACTAAAACTAGGATAGAATTACAAAGAAATCAAATCTTGACTAAATCTTCGAATCTTCTTGAAACTTCTTGAAGAATCTTGAAGTTCTTGAATCTTGAAAATAGAATCTTGACTTGAATCTTTGCTTGAAAATTCGCCCAAAAGGTTCAATGAATGTGGACGGGGTTGGTTCATTGAATGTAGATGCTTCAATTGGTTCATTGAATGTGGACGCTCAATTGGTTCATTGAATGTGGACGCTCAAGGCTGGTTCTCATCATTCCCCCCCTCTTGAGAAGGATTTGTCCTCAAATCCTCCTGGTTCAAAGACCAACCTAGGTGGTAGACCATGTGGTATGTCCTCGGGAAACACTTCCTCAAAATCCTGCAAGAGAGAAACAACAACACTAGGAAATGCAGAGTCAAGTTGGTTAAATTTTAAAAGAGCCTCTTTGTACATGAGTAATATCATTGGCCATTTTGAGATCAAAACTCTCTTAACCTCACTTGCTTTTTCATAGAAGTTTCTTTGTTTCCCCTCTGTTTTTACTGCCTTGGAAAAGCTCTTTTCTCTTTTTACTACCTCTCTAGCTTCAGCCTTGCTCTTTATCTTTTCACTCTCATTCTTTTGCTCACTCAGATTCTTTTGATCACTCAGATTCTTTTGATCACTCAAGTTCTTTTGATCACTCAAATTCTTTTGTTTCACTCGAGTTCTTTTGATCACTCAATTTTTGTAACCTCACTTGATCCTCATAAACTTGTTTTGTTGGCATTGGATCTAGAGTGATTGTCCACTGATTGAACATGAATGAGTACTTGTTGGTGAAGCCATCATGCTGCACACATCGATCAAATTGCCATGGTCTTCCAAAGAGAAGATGTCCAGCATGCATAGGTACCACATCACACAATACTTCATCCTTATATTTTCCAATTCGAAATGGCACTACAACCTGTTTTGTAACCCTTACCTCACCACAATCATTCAGCCACTTATCTTTCACGTGGCAGTGAGTATGAAAGATGCTCTCACGTTGTTCTACCTCTTCCTCTTCTTTAGCTTGCATGCTTAAGGTCCGTTGTGCCACTAGTCCAAGCATCTCTCCATAATTTGCCCCAAACTCTTCTTCTCCCTTTGCGGTGTCCTCTAGTATGGGCATGTCATCAAAATATGTTTCGTCTTTAGATTCAATCTCACCACTTTCCAAGACTACCATTGCTCGCTTGTTTGGGCATTGGCTTGCTATGTGTCCCTATCCCTGACATGTAAAACATTTAATATCACGGGATCGAGTCATAGTAGAAGCTGATTTACCTTGGGAGGTCGGGGCATTGGTGGATTGTTTGGACTCGGGCTTGACCTTATATATTCTTTCAAACCTCTCATGTATTTGTTCAAATTCAGCTCTCATCATCCGTCTCATCTTTCTCAACAAAGCTTGCATTTGTAAGTTCGAAACAGCGACTTGTTGACCTTCTTCGTTTGTGTTGTCCCCTTGAGTTTGAGGCATGGTTGAAATTACACTCCCTCACGTGTTTCACTCAAATTCAACTTGGCTTTTACCCTCTAATAATCTCACACTCTGCCTTTTTCCTCTCGTATCCTCCCTTTAGTTTGTTTGAAACTAATCAATACTATCAAGAAGAACCAAGCAGCAAAACAAATCTGTCACAAAATCTGAATTTTCTTTTTTTTTTTTTTTAATTTTTTTTTGCAAACAGTCCTCTAAGACATGGGGAACAAGATTAGAACCAAGAATTAAGACAAAGAAGGAAAAAAAAACCTAGAGTGATTAGAAAAGTTAAAGAAAATCTATGCGAAAACACAAAAATCATCAAAAACACCTAGTAAACGATGGAATTTGGTCAAAAGAGGGTGGTGCTCACTGTATGACAGTGAGTTATGCTCAGAACGTCGTTTCCCTTCAGAAAAGTTTGGTCTTGAAGGTTGATTAAATTTTTTTTTTTTTTCAGAGCTTCACTATCTTTTTTGTTTCATTTTTGTTTGTTTTTCTTTCTTTTCAGACCTCTAAGACTCTGGAAACAAGGTTAGACAAAGAAAATTGAACAAAACCCGAAGAAGGAAACCTAGAGAAATAAGGAAAGTTGAGAAAAATCTAATAGAAAACACAAAAACGCCCAAAACTCATACTAAACGATGGAATTTGGCCCTAAGAGGGTGATGCCCACAGCTATGCTGTGGGTTATACTCATAACGTTGTTTTCCTACAGAAAAGTTTGGCCATGAAGGCGAATTCAACAAAAAAAGTTTTTTTTACTGTTCACTGTTTTGCTTTTTCTTTTTTTTTTTTTTTCAGCTCCGAAATTTTTTTTTTCTTGACTTTTCTTGATGTTTCTTTTCTTTTCTTGATCTTCAGAAACAAACGCAATGAGCAAGTAACTAAGACTTCGAATTTAGAAGCACAAGAAACCCTAATTCAAGATTCTAGGGTTTGGCCAATGGAAAGTTAAACAAGAATGAAATTGCAGATTGTGAGTTATGAATTTTAGAAGTTTGTGTAGTCTTTCTTTGAAATGCTAAAATGTTGTCTTTGGTTGTTGGGTGGTGTTTGAGTAGTTGTTTCATGGATTGTTGGGGAGTAGGTTTGGGTTTGGAAGCATGTTGAAATGTGTGTTAAGTTGGGTTGCCTACTTTGTCATCTAACTTGGTTGTCTTAGTTGATTAGTTAATGTTATGTTGATTGAAGTACTTTAATGGATTGATGGTTATTGTTGTACCGGGGAACAACCTACTTTGTTCTTTCTCGGAATATGAAATATTTAATGTTATTGTCATGAGTCATGATAGTGTGTGCCACCTCTCAGGCAGCGTCGGGCTGTCGGGTTGAAAAGGGCATGACTATCATGTACTACCCCCAGCTCGCATGGGTGAAGATGCCATAGAGGGAGGGGCTAGATGAGGTACCTACAGAATGTATTAATGGGTGATGTAAGAAGTTGGTTGAGATCGTGATGGCGTATAGATCTACACCAACTAGTGTATCCTTTCTCAACTGAATGGTTATTTATGATGCTTGAATTGAATTGTTGATGTTGATGAAGTTTATTGATTGTTATTGTATCTAGGATGATTTTCCCAAGTGGTAAAGAGAAAATATTTCCAAAACATCTTTTGAACCCTCGCTGAGCTTTGTTATATATAAGCTCACCCTCTTTGCTGACTTTCAGGTGTTACCGAGCCAGAGTTAGGGTACGTGCCTCAAGAGACTGAGTACGAGCCTTTTGTGGACGAGTCAAATGTGCAAAAGTCTTATCCTTGATGCCTTAGCTGGAATGCTTGTATGTTGTTTTGTAGTATGAAATATGTTGTAATGTTTAAAGCCTTAAAGTTTGTATTGTATAAGATGCTATAAAAATAGTGGAAAGTATAGTAGTCTTTCTTTTCGTATGTCAATAGATTGTTTAGCTAGTTTTATATATGATATGCATATGTAAGGTATAGCTTGTACTATATTGTTGAAACAGAGGCATATGACTTATGGTTGGGTTGTTGTATGGTTGTTAAATGAACGATGCATCCAAGAAGGGCTTGGGTTGCGTACTTATGCAGAATGGTCAGGTTATCGCCTATGCTTCTAGAAAGTTAAAACTGTATGAGGTAAACTATCCGACTCATGATCTTGAGTTGGCAGCAGTTGTATTTGCACTAAAAAAATGGCGTCATTATCTGTGGGGCAGTAGTTTCGAGATTTTCATTGATCACAAAAGTCTGAATTACTTGTTGTCACAAAAGGAGTTGAATATGCGTCAACGGAGGTGGATGGAACTTCTTGGAGATTATAATTGTTCTATCAATTATCTATCTAGGAAGGCAAATGTTGTAGCAGATGCTCTTAGCCGTAAGGCGAGTGTTGCTTGTTTGGCTGTTAAAAAGTGGGAGGCTCTTGAGGAAGTCAGTTATTGGAGACCGGAGTTGACTCAGGTTGGGGTGATGTGTTCACATCTCCACATTCAACCTTTATTCCTGTCTCAGATTAGAGATGCTCAACAACTTGATGCAAAACTTCAGAAGATCAAGGATTAGATCACAGATGATTAGTCTGACTTCAAATTACATGAGGATGGTATCATTCGGTTTCGGAACAGGGTTTGTATTCACGATGAACCGGGTTTGAGGAAAGGTATTCTGGAGGAGGCTCATAATTCTAAGTACACCATTCATCCTAGTGGAAACAAGATGTACTGTGATACGAACCTGGTCAACATGTGCCCAGACCCAACACCAAGATTGGTAAAACAAACCCAAGACCTTTCAAGAATGGATGGAACCGCGACCCTTTGCCTAGCAAGACAAGAACCTTGGTATAGTGAATATGATGGAAACCGCGACCCGTTGCTTAGCAAAGCAAGAACCTTGGTATGGTGAAGACGCCACAAACGGGGATGGAAATCCGCTCGATAAGTCAAGGTTGAACGCCACAAGGAATCCCTTGATAAGTTCGAAAGAGTCTCTTGGAGAACTCAAGGAGAATAATCTCACAATTTAATTTCAGAATTGTCTCTCTTTATTATCACAAAAAGTGCCTTATATAGGCAATAACAAATAAGTATCCTGCTTGGCAAAGGACTCCTAAACCCTAGCCCAAGTAGGAAAAACGTGAATAGTAACTAGGTCAAAAGAAACAAACTTGAAGACCAAGAAAAGACTCCTATTTACTATTTACGTGAATAGTAACGTGAATAGTAACTAAAAAGGAAGCAAACTTGCAGCCCAAGAAAAGCTCCTTTCTAGTGTGAACACCTATTCTTGCAGCCCAAGAAAGTCTCTTTCCTAGTGTGAACACCTAAATTCGTCCATAGTGGGTCCTAGGAAATAAACTAGAATGCAAATTAAACTTAAACTAAAACTATGATAGAATTACAAAGAAATCAAATCTTGACCAAATCTTCAAATCTTCTTGAAACTTCTTGAAGAATCTTGAAGTTCTTAAATCTTGAAAATAGAATCTTGACTTGAATCTTTGCTGGAAAATTCATCCAAATGGTGCAATGAATGTGGATGGCTAGTTCGCATTATTCCCCCCCTCTTGAGAAGGATTTGTCCTCAAATCCTCCAGGTTCAAAGATTAGCCTAGGTGGTAGACCATGTGGTATCTCCTTGGGAAACACATCCTCAAAATCCTGCAAGAGAGAAACAACAACACTAGGCAATGCAGAGTCAAGTTGGTTAGTGTTTAAAAGAGCCTCTTTGTACAAAAGTACAATCATTGGCCGTTTTGATATCAAAGCTCTTTTAACCTCACTTGCTTTTGCATACAAATATATTTGTTTTCCCTCTGTTTTTACCTCATTGGCAGAGCTCTTTTCTCTCCTTACCTCCTCTCCAAATTCGGCCCAACTTTTCTTTTCACTCTCATTCTTTTGCTTTCTCAAATTCTTTTGATCTCTCAGATTCTTTTGTTTACTCAATTTTTGCAACCTCACTTGATCCTCATAGACTTGTTTTGGTGTCATCAGAACTAGGGTGATTGTCTGCTGACCAAATACAAATGAATACTTGTTGGTGAAGCCATCATGCTGCACACATCGATCAAATTGCCACAGTCTTCAAAGAGAAGATGTCCAGCATGCATTGGCACCACATCACACAATACTTCATCTTCATATTTCCCAATTTGAAATGGTACTACAACCTGCTTTGTATCCTTTACCTCACCACAATCATTCAACCATTGCAGTCTATATGGACCTGGGTGCTTAACTGTGTTGAGCTCTAGCTTTTCAACCATAGAAGCACTAGCAACGTTAGTACAACTACCACCATCGATAATAACATTACATACCTTGTCTTTCACATGGCAACGAGTGTGAAAGATGTTCTCATGTTGTGCTACCTCTTCCTCTTCTTTAGCTTGCAGGCTTAAGGCTCGTTGTGCCACTAGTCCAAGCATCTCTCCATGATTCGCCCCAAACTCCTCTGCTCCTATTGCGGTGTCCTCTAGTATGGGCACATCATCAGAATATGTTTTGTCTTCAAATTTAATCTCACCACTTTCCAAAACTGCCATTGCTCGCTTGTTTGGGCATTGGCTTGCTATGTGTCCTCGTTCTTGACATTTAAAACATTGAATCTCACTAGATCGAGTCATAGTAGAGGTTGTATTACCTTGAGAGGTCATGGCAATAGTGGATAGTTTGAGCTCGGGCTTGGCCTTGGAAGTAGACGGATTTTCTTCATCCTTTGGGTAACTTGTCCTCCAAGGTAAAGGTGATGCACTCAGGTATTGTGGTGCTTGTCTTGGTCGTGTACCACCCCTCTTGAGTCGCTTTTCCACATTAATTGCCATATGCACCAAATCCTTTAATTCCACATAATGATACAACTCGATGGTGTTAGCAATCTCTCGATTCAACCCATTCAAAAATCTAACCATTGTCACCTTCCGATCTTCCTCTACATTGGCTCTAATCTTAGCCATCTCCATCTCTTTGTAATACTCATCAACACTCTTATTACCTTGATGAAGACCTTGCAGCTTGAGGTATAAATCTCTGTAGTAATGACTGGGTACAAATCGCCTCCTCATCACCCTCTTCATCTCATCCCAAGTTGCAATTGGACGATCTCCATTCCGCCTCCTATTGATGCACAACTGATCCCACCATACAATAGCATAATCAGTAAATTCAATTGCGGCAAGTTTTACCTTTTTTAGTTCGGAATAGTTGTGACAATCAAAAACCAACTCTATCTTCTTTTCCCACTCCAAATATGCTTCGGGATCACTCCTTCCTTGGAAAGCAGGAATTTTCATCTTGATGCTTCCTAAGTTGTTATCAACACGATCAACACGATCCTTAGCATCTCTATCCCGACCATGTCGCCTATTGCTGCCCACCGAAATTCTGTCAAACTCTTCATCTAAACCTTCCTCATCAATCTCATCAACATCTTCAACATCTTCCACTCTTTGCCGCATTCTGTTCCTCCTGGGTACATTTGGAGCAACTGGTGGTTGCACCCTTTCCGGCCTATGTTCTACCCTATCCAACCTTTCATGAATCTGCTCCACTTCAGCCCTCATCATTCGTCTCATCTCTCCCATCAATGCCTGCATCTGTAAGTTCTGATAAACCTAAGCTTTGATACCAACTGATACGAACCTGGTCAACATGTGCCCAAACCCAACACCAAGATTGGTAAAACAAACCCAAGACCTTTCAAGAATGGATGGAACCGCGACCCTTTGCCTAGCAAGACAAGAACCTTGGTATAGTGAATATGATGGAAACCACGACCCGTTGCTTAGCAAAGCAAGAACCTTGGTATGGTGAAGACGCCACAAACGGGGATGGAAATCCGCTTGATAAGTCAAGGTTGAACGCCACAAGGAATCCCTTGATAAGTTCGAAAGAGTCTCTTGGAGAACTCAAGGAGAATAATCTCACAATTTAATTTCAGAATTGTCTCTCTTTATTATCACAAAAAGTGCCTTATATAGGCAATAACAAATAAGTATCCTGCTTGGAAAATGACTCCTAAACCCTAGCCCAAGTAGGAAAAACGTGAATAGTAACTAGGTCAAAAGAAACAAACTTGAAGACCAAGAAAAGACTCCTATTTACTATTTACGTGAATAGTAACGTGAATAGTAACTAAAAATGAAGCAAACTTGCAGCCCAAGAAAAGCTCATTTCTAGTGTGAACACCTATTCTTGCAGCCCAAGAAAGTCTCTTTCCTAGTGTGAACACCTAAATTCGTCCATAGTGGGTCCTAGAAAATAAACTAGAATGCAAATTAAACTTAAACTAAAACTATGATAGAATTACAAAGAAATCAAATCTTGACCAAATCTTCAAATCTTCTTGAAACTTCTTGAAGAATCTTGAAAATAGAATCTTGACTTGAATCTTTGCTGGAAAATTCATCCAAATGGTGCAATGAATGTGGATGGCTAGTTCGCATTATACTGGGATTTGAAACAACATTACTAGTGGAACAACATGAAAAGAGAGGTTGCTCAGTTTGTATCCAGATGTTTGACTTGTCAGTGGGTGAAAGTAGAACATCAACGACCTGTAGGGTTACTTCAGCCGTTAGCAATACCAGAGTGGAAATGGGAGCATGTTACGATGGACTTCGTCACTAGTTTGCCTAGAACACCGAGAGGTAACGATGCAGTTTGGGTAATTGTAGACCGTTTGACGAAGACATCTCATTTTATTCCGATGAGAACGGGAGATGAAGTTGCAAAGTTGGCAGATCTTTATTTGGATCAGATTGTTAAACTTCACGGGATTCCATCTAGTATTGTCTCTGATCGAGATCCTCAGTTTACTTCTCGACTTTGGGAGAAACTCCAGGAAACTTTAGGGACTGAGTTGAGTTTCAGCACAACATATCATCCGCAAAACGACGGTCAGTCAGAGAGAACTATTCAGATCCTAGAAGATATGCTCAAGGCTGGTGTTTTGGACTTTGGGAAGAATTGGGAGAAACATCTACCGTTAGCCAAGTTTACCTGTAACAATAGTTATCAAGCAACTATTAGGATGACACCTTATGCAGCTCTCTACGGTCGTAAGTGCCAATCACCTTTGTACTGGGACGAAGTGGGGGAGATGAAGGCTATTGATCCGACTATAATGCCAGAGCTTCTAGAGAAGATTGAGAATATCCAGTTGATCAGGAAGAGGATGTTAATAGCGCATAGTGGATACAAAAGTTATGCTGATAAGCGTCGCCGGGATTTGGAGTTTGCAGTTGGAGACTGAGTGTTCTTGAAATTGTCTCCTCGTAAGGGGTTTGCTCGTTATGGTAAAGGTGGTAAACAAAGTCCAAGGTTTGCAAGGTTGTTTGAGATTACCGGCAGGGTTGGCAAGTTGGCGTATTGGTTGGCTTTACCGGAGAACTTTTCTAATATTCACAATGTCTTCCACGTGTCTAATTTGCGGAAATATAATCCGGATCCTTCTTATATTCTAGAGCCATAGCCGTTACATCTTTGTGAAAATCTGACTTATGAGAAGTAGTCGATTCGCATTATTGATCAGATGGAGCGAGAGTTGAGATCGAAGAAGATTTCGACGGCCAAAGTGTTGTGGAAGCATCAGGGGATTGAGAAGCTACGTGGGAAAGAAGAGACTAGATTCAGTAACAATACCCAGATCTGTTCTGTATAACAAGTAAGAATTTCGAGGACGAAATTTCTTTAAGGGCGGGAGAATGTGAAATCCCATATTTCATCTATACGTGAAATTGCGTATTTTGACTTGTATATGTGTTATTTGAGTTAGAATGCGCTAATTATGTGAATTATATTACATGCTATGTGAGCATTCATGAAAGTTTCGTGAAAATGGGCATTGAAAATTTTATCATCGAGTTTTATGAATAGTATTTTTGAAACACATCTGCTAAAATTTTGACATGGGTGTTTTTAGTGTTTGAAAACCTAGTCCTCGGATATTAATAGATCCGTGTTTGATTAAGGATTTTGAATCAGATTAGGAATTTAAAAGGATTTTACCCCTTCTTTTGCAAAAATTGAGTTTCATAGCTATGTGTATGTATATGTATGCATATGAAATGTTGTCACCTACACTTAAACTACTAAATATAGTATATATGATAGATATATATGTAAGTAAACAAAGTAGTCTAGAAAAACAATTAAAAGACTAGGAAAACAATTAAAAGACTAAAAATTGGCAACTTTTTTTTTTTTTGTTAATTCAGTGGGAGTTTTATTGATATCCAAAGGAAGTGGTACAAGTACAAGATTGTTGACAAACAACATCAAAACAAGATCAAGGAAAGCAGAAGAGAATTAGTCCAAACAAGGACTAAAAGAACAAAAAGACAAGAAAACAAAGGAAAATCTCCTTAGTGGGTTCTTCGATCAGGGGGTCTTCCGTTGAACATGCCTTGAACTGCCCTAGTATAATCAAAGGAAGGTGTCACCTTGGATGTAGATGCAGTGTTGGAAGAGTTGCCAACAACACGATTGGTAGAGATGGCTTTGCCAAAAGTATGTGTAGAAACCTTATCCTTAGAACCTTGAGATGGGTACGGAGTAACCGAAATGTGAGAAGTATGTTGTTGTACATGTGCCTGTGTAGGGATGTTCACCTTTTGGACATTGGTTTTTTTGTGAAAAACACCTGTTCCAGCAGTTTTATTCTCTACAGTCTTGGACTTAGAAAAATTTTCCTGGGAACGTTCATCAATTTGATCACCATGATCTCCATGAGCTTCATCAGAGTTAAGTATATTAAATATGTTATTGCTAACCAAATGCTCTTTTTGACGTGAAGCACCGCGTCTCCTCCTATGATTTTTATCTGCTTCATTCCATTCTGAATTGGTGCCTGAAGGTTTATCCTCAACCCGATTGTCTGGAGAATTAGGACAATTGGAAGTGTCATGACCTGCAACATTACAAAAAGTACATTTCTGTGGTTTCCAATCATATTCGATTAGAATCTCAGCCTCTTCCCCATTAGGGAGTTCGACATATGTCCTATCTGGGAGATCCTTTAGAATATTCATTTCCACACATACTCTTGCATAACCAAGATGTGACCGTGAGGCAGTTTTCGAATCCATCTGAAGAGGGAGGCCAATTGTGCTTGAAACGAAACTGAGACCATCATTGTTAAGTAAATCAAGCGGAACATTTCTCAATTTTAACCAGATTGGCTTTATGTTTGACTTAGCATATATATACATAATACGTACAATATATGATATAACAAAAGCTCAAAAACCAAAAATACACACACACACACATGGCTGAAATCCTTGGGGACATTTTAGCTTAGTTTTTGAAGAAAATTTCTCATAGAACTTGCAATTCAAAGCCAAATCTCTTCAACCAAAGCTTGAATTCACTTGTTGGGTATCCATTTCACACATTTCTAACATCATATAGCATCAAAGGTGAGAGAAAAATATTCTAGATCTAAGAATGCTATTTTTTGTCAATTTCATATAACTATATTTTTATCTGATGTTTTGCTGAATTGTCTTTAGATTATTGCTCAGTAGTTTCCAAGGATCATTTATATGTATTATAGCTGTTTTGATCGGTAGTAGTACATATTTATATTTTTCGGGTATTAAAGTTGGCTTTTAGGTTCATTATTAAATAATTGTTGTTGTAGTGGTTGGAATTGATTGGTTGTTGCTTCTAAAAGTTTGTTAATTGTAGGGTAGTAATGTTGTAATGCCGAATTTTTGATTCAAATATTGTAGCAAAAGTCTGGAAAGTTCAGCCAAGTGCATTGCCAAAATTAGGGTTGTTGGGCTTGTTTTGGATGGTTTTTGGTTGGTTTCTAGTGGGGTTAATTTAGTTGCATGTGTGGTTGAGTGATAGAAAGTGGTTTGGAGGTTATTGGATTTCTAGATTGTAAGTTATGACCTTTAGAAGTTTGTGTAGTCTTTCTTTGAATGTTGAAATGTTGTCTTTAGTTGTTTGGTAGTGTTCGGGTAGTTGTTCCTTGGATTATTGTTGAGTAGGTTTGGGATTGAATGCATGTTTAAATGTATGTTAGGTTGGGTGGCCTACTTTGTCATCTAACTAAATTGTTCTAGAATTGTATGGTTGTTGATTGTTCAAATGTTGTTTAATTGATTGTTGAAATATTGTTAATTGATGTTTGATTGTTGAAATGCCGGGAATCGGACAACTTTCGTTATTGATCCCTCTGAATGTAAAGAGTCAAGTGTCATTGTTGTTGTGAGTCATGATAGTGTTGTGTCACTTCTGGAGGCATCCCGGGTTGTTGGCACAGTTATCATGGTTAATCGCTATCTCGTGTGGTCGGAGGGTACTATGGAGTGTGGGTCTAGAATAAGGTTCCTCAGGATTATGTCGCTGGGTTTTGGAGAAGTTGTTTAACATTGGAATGGCAGATAGAGCTACATCAACAAGTGTGTCGTATCCTTAGTGTTTGTTTACTGTTATTGTATTTGTATTGATATTAAAGTTTATGGTATGTTTATTGCTCATAGGATGATTTTCCAAGGGGTAAAGTAAATGTTTTCAAAAGATCTTTTGAATCCTCACTGAGCTTTATTATATATATGCTCACCCTTATTCGTTTATTTTCATCAGGTGTTACTGAACCAGATTTCAGGTACGTGCCTCAAGAAGCTGAGAATGTGCCTTTTATGGACGAGTCTTATGTGCCAGAGTCTTATCCATGATGTCTAAGCTGTAGTTCTGATACGAACCTGGTCAACATGTGCCCAGACCCAACACCAAGATTGGTAAAACAAACCCAAGACCTTTCAAGAATGGATGGAACCACGACCCTTTGCCTAGCAAGACAAGAACCTTGGTATAGTGAATATGATGGAAACCGCGACCCGTTGCTTAGCAAAGCAAGAACCTTGGTATGGTGAAGACGCCACAAACGGGGATGGAAATCCGCTTGATAAGTCAAGGTTGAACGCCACAAGGAATCCCTTGATAAGTTCAAAAGAGTCTCTTGGAGAACTCAAGGAGAATAATCTCACAATTTAATTTCAGAATTGTCTAACTTTATTATCACAAAAAGTGCCTTATATAGGCAATAACAAATAAGTATCCTGCTTGGGAAAGGACTCCTAAACCCTAGCCCAAGTAGGAAAAACGTGAATAGTAACTAGGTCAAAGGAAACAAACTTGAAGACCAAGAAAAGACTCCTATTTACTATTCACGTGAATAGTGACGTGAATAGTAACTAAAAAGGAAGCAAACTTGCAGCCCAAGAAAAGCTCATTTCTAGTGTGAACACCTATTCTTGCAGCCCAAGAAAGTATTTTTCCTAGTGTGAACACCTAATAAACTAGAATTCAAATTAATACTAAAACCAAAACTAAGATATAATTACAAAGAAATCAAATCTTGACTAAATCTTCGAATCTTCTTGAAACTTCTTGAAGAATCTTGAAGTTCTTGAGTCTTGAAAATAGAATCTTGACTTGAATCTTTGTTGGAAAATTCGCCCAACTGGTTCAATGAATGTGGACGCTCAATTGGTTCATTGAATGTGGACGTTCAAGGCTGGTTCTCATCATTCCCCCCCTCTTAAGAAGGATTTGTCCTCAAATCCACCAGGCTCAAAGATCAGCCTTGGTGGTAGACCATGTGGTATGTCCTCAGGAAGCACTTCCTCAAAATCCTGTAAGGGAGAAACAACAACACTAGGCAATGCAAAGTCAAGCTGGTTAGTATTTAAAAGAGCCTCTTTGTACATGAGTGCAATTATTGGCCATCTTGAGATCAAAGCTTTCTTAACCTCACTTGCTTTTTCATAGAAATTTCTTTGTTTCCCCTCTGTTTTTACCGCCTTGGAAGAGCTCTTTTCTCTTTTTACTACCTCTTTAGCTTCAGCCTTGCTCGCTTTCTTTTCACTCTCATTCTTTTGATCGCTCAAATTATTTTGTTCACTCAAGTTCTTTTGATCATTCAATTTTTGTAACCTCACTTGATCCTTATAAACTTGTTTTGATGTCATTGGAACTAGAGTGATTGTTCGCTGATTAAACATGAATGAGTACTTGTTGGTGAAGCCATAATGCTGCACACGTCGATCAAATTGCCATGGTCTTCCGAAGAGAAGATGTCTAGCATGCATAGGTACCACATCACATAACACTTCATCCTCATATTTCCCAATGCGAAACGGTACCACAACCTATTTTGTAACCCTTACCTCACCACAATCGTTCAACCATTGTAGCTTGTACGGACGTGGATGCTTAATTGTTGTGAGCCCTAGCTTGTCAACCATTGAAGCACTAGCAACGTTAGCACAACTACCACCATCAATAATAACACTACATACCTTATCTTTCACGTGGCAGCAAGTATGAAAGATGTTCTCACGTTGCACTACTTCTTCCTCCTCTTTAGCTTGCAAGCTCAAAGCTCGTCGTGCCACTAATCCAAGCATATCTCCATAATCTGCCCCAAATTCCTCTTCTTCACCTACTTCGATGTCCTCTAGTATTGGCATGTCATCAGAATGTGATTCATCCTCGGATTCAATCTCTCCATCATCCAGGATTACCATTGTTCGCTTGTTTGGACATTGGCTTGCTATATGTCCCCATCCCTGACATGTAAAACATTGAATATCACGAGATCGAGTTGTAGAAGCCGATTTACCTTGGGAGGTCGTGGTATTAGTGGATGGTTTTGGCTCGGGCATGGCCTTGGAAGTGGACAAATTTATTTCTTCCTTTGGGTTGCTCATCCTCCAAGGTGAGACTGGCCTTGGTCGTGTACCACCCCTCTTTAGTTGTTTCTCCACTTTAATTGCCATATGTACCAGATCTTCTAATTCAACATAATGATACAACTCAATCGTGTTAGCAATCTCACAATTCAACCCATTCAAAAATCTAGCCAGTGTTGCCTCCCGATCTTCCTCTACATTGGCTCTTATCATAGCCATCTCCATCTCTTTGTAATATTCTTCCACGCTTTTATTACCTTGATGAAGACTTTGCAGCTTGAGGTATAAATCTCGATAGTAATGACTTGGGACAAACCGCCGCCTCATCACTCTCTTCATCTCATCCCAAGTTGCAATAGGACGATCTCCATTCTGCCTCCTATTAATGAACAATTGATCCCACCAAACAATAGCATAGTCAGTAAATTCAATTGCAGCAAGTTTTACCTTTTTCAAATCGGAATAGTTGTGGCAATCGAAAACCAACTCCATCTTCTTCTCCCACTCAAGATAAGCTTCAGGATCACTCCTTCCTCGAAAAGAAGGAATCTTCATCTTGATGCTTCCCAAATTGTTATCAACACGATCCCTAACTTCTCTAACTTGACCATGTCTTTCATTGCTGCCCATAGAAACTCTATCCAACTCTTCATCAACATCTTCAACTTCCCTTCTTGGCACCATGTTTCTCCTTGGTGCGTTTTGAGCTACTTGTGGCTGCCTTCGTTGTGCTCTATCTTCTACTCTATCCAACCTCACATGTATTTGTTCTAATTCAGCCCTCATCATTCGTCTCATCTCTCCCATCAATGCCTGCATCTGTAAGTTCTGTCCAACGGGTTGTTGAACACCTTCATTAATGTTGTCTGCTTGATTTTGAGACATGATTAATTTTCACTCCCTCACGTGTTTCACTCAACTCAATTTGGCTTTTACCCTCTATTAATCTCACGCACTCTGCCTTTTTCCTCTCGTATTCTCCTTCAAGTTCCCTAGAACTAATCAAGAGTACCAAGATAGGCACTAAAGCAGCGTATTACTTTTTTTTTTTTCGAAATTTGATGATTTTTTTTTTTAGACCTCTAAGACTCTGGAAACAAGGTTAGAGAAAGAAACTTGAATAAAACTCAAAGAAGGAAACCTAGAGAAATAAGGAAAGTTGCAAAAACCCTATTCTAAAACACAAAAATGCCCAAAACTCATAGCAAACGTTGGAATTTGGCCCTAAGAGGGTGGTGCCCACAGCCAAGCTGTGGGTTATGCTCAGGACGTCGTTTCCCTTCAGAAAAGCTTGGCCATGAGGGCTAATTCAACAAAAACAAGTTTTTTACTGTTCACTGTTTTGCCTTTTTTTTTTTTTTTTTTTTTTTTTTTCTTTTCTTGAAGTTTCTTTTCTTTCTTGATGTTCTTTTCTTGATTTTCAGAAACAAAGACAATGAGCAAGTAACCAAGACTTCGAATTTAGAAACACAAGAAACCCTAATTCAAGATTCTAGGGTTTGGCCAATTGAAAGCTTAACAAGAAACGAAATTGGAAGCAAGAAAACAAAATTGAAGACAAGACTCAAGAAACGGAGAACAAGACTCAAGACACGAAATTAAAAGAACAAGAACGGAATCAAGACACAACCAAGAAAACGAATTGGAAGCATGACACAATCAAGAATGAAGAAAGGAATTAAAACCTAGACCTAGACTCAAGGAATTAACCAAGAAAAACAAGAAAAGGATAGGCAAACCTGATAAACCTAAGCTCTAATACCAACTGATACGAACCTGGTCAACATGTGCCCAGACCCAACACCAAGATTGGTAAAACAAACCCAAGACCTTTCAAGAATGGATGGAGCCGCGACCCTTTGCCTAGCAAGACAAGAACCTTGGTATAGTGAATATGATGGAAACCGCGACCCGTTGCTTAGCAAAGCAAGAACCTTGGTATGGTGAAGACACCACAAACGGGGATGGAAATCCGCTTGATAAGTCAAGGTTGAACGCCACAAGGAATCCCTTGATAAGTTCAAAAGAGTCTCTTGGAGAACTCAAGGAGAATAATCTCACAATTTAATTTCAGAATTGTCTAACTTTATTATCACAAAAAGTGCCTTATATAGGCAATAACAAATAAGTATCCTGCTTGGGAAAGGACTCCTAAACCCTAGCCCAAGTAGGAAAAATGTGAATAGTAACTAGGTCAAAGGAAACAAATTTGAAGACCAAGAAAAGACTCCTATTTACTATTCACGTGAATAGTAACTAAAAAGGAAGCAAACTTGCAGCCCAAGAAAAGCTCCTTTCTAGTGGAACACCTATTCTTGCAGCCCAAGAAAGTATTTTTCCTAGTGTGAACACCTAATAAACTAGAATTCAAATTAATACTAAAACCAAAACTAAGATATAATTACAAAGAAATCAAATCTTGACTAAATCTTCGAATCTTCTTGAAGAATCTTGAAGTTCTTGAATCTTGAAAATAGAATCTTGACTTGAATCTTTGTTGGAAAATTCGCCCAACTGGTTCAATGAATGTGGACGCTCAATTGGTTCATTGAATGTGGACGTTCAAGGCTGGTTCTCATCAAGTTCTCTTTTGCTATATTATATATAGGACTAGTTGGATTGTATTTGCTTTGGAGTTGTATTGTATAAGATGATCTAAAGATAGTAGATTGTATGTTGCTAGTTTGGTAGTCTTACTTTTGGAATATGCTTGGATTGCTAGACTAGTTTATAATGAGTATGCGTATGAATGATATAACTTTTGGTATGTTGTTGAAACGGAGGCATATGACTTGTGGTTGGTATATTGTTTGGTTGTTTAATATATGGTATTGAATGTTGATGAATGGTTGTGGAGTTGTTGTAGATATTTGGAGTTGGTTGTGCGTTGCTATAAATGGTTGGTTTAGAGCCCTGATGTCCATGTTACAAACGTTATAATGCCAAAATTCCATTGCATCCTGACTAATTGTAAGTGGGGTCAAATTGGGGCTTGACAGCAAGAGCATCACAACTAAATGATAAGAACCATTATCAACTTGTATGATTACCTTCATCCAAACAAATTCTTTTGTAGTATTACAAAAGATATAATATACATAATGGGACATACAGTTCATTCAGAACCTTTCTAACTAATTGTGGTCCATTAATCATAAACATGAACCCCGAAATAGACATTCTATTATTGGTTTCAGATCAAAAATCCAAACTAATAAACCCGTTACCACGGATTTTACCTTCTCCATAGAATATATTTTAAGTGCTTCAGAAGTACTTTAAATATATGCAAATATTATCCAACATTCTCAATTAGGATAGGATTGACATTCACTCGTAACACTTTACAGTTTGCGCAATGTCAAACGTTGTACTTTGCAACTTATGAAGTCATTACTACTCAAGCATATCATTTTCATCCTAAGCTTGCTATGCTGCTAGAGTTTCTCGAAAATCATTTGTCAGAGATGGATTCATTGTCTCAAGGACAACAATTCATTTATTTGATTTCTTTTTGAAAAACCATCTTGAACACCTTCAAGATCACTCTAGCTACAATCTTTGAAATATATTAAGTAATCTCCTCGTACTATCACCATAGCTACGAATTCCTGAGATACTAATAACATCTTCCAAGAATGGAGAACATTTAATATGACTAGACTTTAACTGACATCACATCACTTATATCATCGACTATGATATATAAGTCTGATCAACTGGACATTCTCAATCTTCTCTAGAAGTTTTGGCATCATAGTCGAATCAATAACCTTCATCTCCCCTACCTCGTCCTAGTACAAAGGTGATCGGCACTTACGGTCGTAGAGAAATGCATAAGTGATACGAACCACGCCAACATGTGACGCGACCCAACACCAAATATGGCAAACGACCCCAAGACCTTTTAGGAATGGATGGAACCTCGACCCTATGCTTAGCAAAGCTAGAACCTTGGTATAGTTGACGAAGCCACAAACGAGGATGGAGATCTTGTTTGATAAGTCAGAGTTGAACGCCACAAGAATAATCTTGATAAGTTCGAAAAAGTTCTTGAGAACTTAAGGAGAATAATCTCACAAATTTAATATCAAAGTTGTCTTTTTTTTTTTTTTCTTTTCTTGGAGTTTCTTTTCTTTCTTGATGTTCTTTTCTTGATTTTCAGAAACAAAGACAATGAGCAATTATCCAAGACTTTGAATTTAGAAGGACAAGAAACCCTAATTCAAGATTCTAGGGTTTGGCCAATTGAAAACTAAACAAGAAGCAAAATTGAAAGCAAGAAAACGGAATTGAAGACAAGATGCAAGAAACGGAAAACAAGACTCAAGACACAAAATTAAAAGAACAAGAACGGAATCAAGACACAACCAAGAAAATGAATTGGAAGCAAGACACAATCAAGAACGAAGAAAGGAATTAAAACCTAGACCTAGACTCAAGGAATTAACCAAGAAAAACAAGAAAATGATAGGCAAACCTGATAAACCTAAGCTCTGATACCAACTGATACGAACCACGTCAACATGCGACGCGACCCAACACTAAATATGGCAAACGACCCCAAGACCTTTCAGGATTGGATGGAAACCGCGACCCGTTGCTTAGCAAAGCAAGAACCTTGGTATAATTGATGAAGACGCCACAAACGGGGGTGGAAAATCCGTTTGATAAGTCAAGGTTGAACGCCACAAGAATTATCTTGATAAGTTCGGAAAAGTTCTTGAGAACTTAAGGAGAATACTCTCACAAATTTAATTTCAGAATTGTCTAACTTTATTATCACAAAAAGTGCCTTATATAGGCAATAACAAATAAGTATCCTGCTTGGAAAAGGACTCCTAAACCCTAGCCCAAGTAGGAAAAACGTGAATAGTAACTAGGTCAAAGGAAACAAACTTGGAGACCAAGAAAAGACTCCTATTAACTATTCACGTGAATAGTGACGTGAATAGTAACTAAAAAGGAAGCAAACTTGCAGCCCAAGAAAAAGCTCCTTTCTAGTGTGAACACCTAATCTTGCAACCCAAGAAAGTCTCTTTCCTAGTTAGAACACCTAAATTCATCCATAGGGAATTAAACTAAAACTGAAAACTAAAACTAGGATATAATTACAAAGAAATCAAATCTTGACTAAATCTTCGACTCTTCTTGAAACTTCTTGAAGAATCTTGAAGTTCTTGAATCTTGAAAATAGAATCTTGACTTGAATCTTTGCTGGAAAATTCGCCCAAATAAATGGTTCATTGAACTTGGATGATTCAATGAATGTGGACGGTTCAACGAATGTGGACGTCTAATTCCTGGCTCTTTTGTGGCTCTTTCTTGAACGATTTGTATAGCCTTGATGTTCTCATCAATAATGTGCCATCCCAATAGTCGCTTGATAACTATTGTTATAAGTAAACTCAACTAGCGGTAGATGTTTTTCCTAGTTCTCCCCGAAGTCTAAAACACAAGCCCTGAGCATATCTTCCAGAATTTGAATAGTTCTCTCTGACTGACCGTCAGTCTGTGGATGATACGTTGTGCTGAAACTCAACTTAGTACCCAAAGTTTCCTGAAGTTTCTCATAAAATTGAGAAGTAAACCGAGGCCTCGATTAGAGACAATACTAACTGGAATTCCGTGAAGTTTAACAATCTGATCCAAATAAAGATCTACCAACCTTACAAGTTCATGTCTCATCCTCATCGGAATAAAATGAGCTGTCTTCGTCAAACGGTCCACAATAACCCATACCGCATCACAACCTCTCAGCGTTCTATGAAAACTAGTGACGAAATCTATCGTAACATGTTCCTATTTCTACTCTGGTATTGGCAACAGCTGAAGTAACCCTGCAGGTCGTTGATGTTCTGCTTTCACTAGCTAACAAGTTAAACATCTGGATACAAACTGAGCAACCTCCCTCTTCATGTTGTTCAACCAATAATGTTGTTTCAAATCCCGGTACATCTTGTTTCCACAGGGATGAATGGTGTACCTAGAATTATGACCCTCCTCAAGAATACCTCTCCTCAAACGCGGTTCATCGGGAACACACACCGTGTTTCGAAATCGAAGAATACTATCCTCATATAATTTGAAGTCAGACTGATCATCCATAATCTGATCCTTGATCTTCTGAAGTTTTACATCATGTTGTTAGGCTTCTCTAATCTGAGACAACAATAAAGGTTGAATCCATAGATATGAACACATCACCCCAACCTGAGTCAACTCGGGTTTCCAATAACTAACTTCCTCAAGCACCTCCCATTTTTTAACTGCCAAACAAGCAATACCTATCTTTCAGCTAAGAGCATGTGCTACAACATTAACCTTCCCAAGCAGATAATTGATAGAACAATTATAATCTCCCAGAAGTTCCATCCATCTTCGTTGTCGCATATTCAACTCCCTTTATGAGAACAAGTACTTCAGACTTTTGTGATCAGTGAAAATCTCAAACTTACTGCCCCACAAATAATGACGCCACTTTTTCAGTGCGAATACAACTGCTACAAACTCAAGATCATGAGTTGGATAATTTACCTCATACGGTTTTAACTTTCTAGAAGCATAGGCGATATCTCGACCATTCTGCATAAGTACGCAACGCAGGCCCTCCTTGGATGCATCACTATAGATGACCATATTATCGGTTCCCTTTGGCAATACAAGTACCGGAGTGGTAGTCAATCTCTTTTTCAACTCCTGAAACCCACTCTCACACTTCTCAATACAAGTGACCCCGCAATTTTAGAAAAGTCCTTCATAAACCTGCGATAGTAACCCACCAACCCAAGGAAGCTGTGAACCTCTGAAATATTCTCTGACCTTTTCCAAGACATCACCACTTCAATCTTAGTGGGATCTACTGAAATACCGTTCTGAGTAATCACATGGCTAAGAAAAGATATTTGCTATAGCCAGAATTCACATTTGCTGAACTTCGTAAACAACTGATGCTCCTGAAGTTTCTGTAGGACAAGTTGTAGGTGTTGCTCGTGCTCCGATTTAGTCTTAAAATATACCAAGATATCATCAATAAAGATTACCACGAACTAGTTCAAGTACAGCTGAAAGACTCGTTGCATAAGATCCATGAATGCTGTCGGTGCATTAGTTAGTCCAAGGGGCATAACTACAAATTCATAATGCCCGTACCGAGTCCTGATAGCAGACTTTGGAACATCATCCGTACAGATCCAAAGCTGATAATACTACTACCTCAAGTCAAACTTAGAGTAGACTTTGGCTCCCTGAAGTTGATCAAACAACTCATTAATTAGTGGCAAATGATACTTGTTCTTGATGTCACTTGATTCAAACCACGATAATCGATACATAATCTCACGGTACCATCCTTCTTCACAAATAAAACGGGTGCTCCCTAAGGTGAAGAACTTTGCTGAATGAAACCCTTTTCTAATAACTCCTGCAACTGAGTTTTCAGATCTTTAAGCTCAACTGGTGCCATTTGGTACGCTGATTTAGAAATAGGTTGAGTACCGGGAATTAGATTAATCACAAACTCAATATCTCTCTCCGGCGGCAGTCCTGGCAACTCCTCGGGAAATACATTGGGATATTCCCGAATTATTGGAACTTCCTCCAGCTTTAGCTTATTAGATGGCTTATTGATCAAATAAGCTAGAAAACCTGAACACCCCTTACTCACTACCTCGACCACTGGCTATTCTGGCAACCGAAACTATACCACCTTTGTTCTATAGTTTAACTGAGCATCATACTTGGCAAGCCAATTCATACCCAAGATATCATACTCTCGGATAGGAAATAAAATAAGATCCGAATGAAAATCCTGACCCTTAACATGTATTTTACAATCTTTACATACTAAGCCAGTCACATATTTATCAGTCAAATGAGTACTAATCTCAACCACATAAGGTAACTTCTCAGGTTGTACATTAACACGTTGCACACAAGTAGGTGTAATGAAAGAATGCGTAGCACTAGAATCAATCAATACTTTAACAAGTTGATTGAGTATAAAAAAGTTACCTTCCACAACCGCCGCTGCCTCAGGTAACTCCTCTAAGTTCATTGCGTTGTCCCAATCCTGAACCCGCTGCTGCTGAGGTACACTTCCTGCAGGTATACCCTGATAACCCTGGGCCGCTGGCTGACCCTCAGACCTCTGATATCTAGGACAATCTCTCGCCCTCTGTTGGTTGCTACCGCAACCTAAACATGTCCCTGCCTTTACCCAATAGTCGGCCTCCAAATGGCCTTACGTTTACAATAAGAACAATACAGTGTCGGAGCACTGACACTGCCTCCTGAAGAACCAGAAGTTGAATATGCAGTTGTACCAATCTGCTGCTGAGGTCTCACAACATATGACTTGTACTGACCTTGAGACTATGCTAGCCTCTGTTGTGACTGTGTCTAGGAGGATCCCTGCTGAAACTAGGGCCTGTATGAACTCTGTTGCCCCTGAGGTCGATAAGAATCCTGCTGCACTGAAGGCCTATAAATACCCTACTGACCCTGAGGTTGAAACGGTCTCTTACTAGCCTGACTAGAACCAGCCTACTCCCATTTCCTCTTTTCCAACCTAGGAGCCACATTAAAGGCTGCAGAAAACTCATCATACTATATCAAGGCCATCGCATCCTAAATCTCTATCCTTAGACCCCTAATGAACATCCGGGTCTTCCGTTCCTGATCCACCACAAACTCCGGTATATATAGGGACATCCTAGTAAAGTTGGCCTCATATTGGGCCACTGTAGAATTACCCTAAACCAAAGAAGTGAAGTCCTCCTCTCGACGTTCCCGTGCAATCCTCGGGATATACTTGGCCTGAAACTCCCGAAGAAAGGTAGCCCAAATATAGGGAGTACCCTGAGCTTCCCAATCAGACCTCACCGTACGCCACCATTCTTCAGCCTCATCGTCAAATAGAAACACTGCAAAGGTGACCTTTCTCTCATCAGTGTAATCAAGGGAATCAAATATTTTTTCAATCTTATTGATCCAAGCTTCAGCCTTCCGATCGTCAGGCTCACCCTGGACCTCAGTGGATAATATCCCAGAAATTCCTCCAACAAACTACCCCCTCGATAACCACCCTATGCATTTTGCATTGTGTCTGCACGGTCTGTGCTTGAGCAGCCTACCCTGCAAGAATCAGCGACTGCCCTGCTATAACCTCCGTCATCCAGTCCATAGCCATTGCAAGACGGTCATAGCCCTAATCTCGTCATGGTGCCAAATTCCCCGGTACCTCATTATCTTCCTGAGGCCTACCACGTGTTCTTGGACGTCCAACCATTCTACTATCAAAGAGTTAGCACAAGTTATAACACATTGACAGGCTATATACATTTAATAGCACATAGACAACAAACTCACGTAAGGCACATAGATCACATAAGTGTTAGTCACATAAACAAGTTACTCACATAATCATATAATCATATTAACACATAATTCACTTTTCTTTCACTTCATACATACTTTCATGCTAAGACCACTACCCACATACCGAGAATAACCCGGCTGACAGCTAAACAAGCGCTCTGATACTACTTAATGTCACGCCCCAACTTAACCCCACTTACGATTAGTCAGGACGCAACGGAATTTCGGCAATATAACGTTGTAACATGGAATATAGGACTCTAAACCAATCCTTAATAACATCACACAACCAACAACAACTCCATCAATATACAACACAACCAAACCCGTTCATTTAACAACCATACAACAACCTAACCTTAAGTCATATGACTCTGTTTCAACAACATACCGTAAGCTATACGCATATCATATATAAAACTAGTCTAGCAATCTATTCATATACCAAAAGTAAGACTACTATACTAGCATTATACTTTCCACTATTTTTATAGCATCTTATTCAATACAAACTTTAAGGCTTTAAACATTACAACATATTTCATACTACAAAACAACATACAAGCATTCTAGCTAAGGCATCAAGGATAAGACTCTTGCACATTTGACTCGTCCACAAAAGGCTCGTACTCAGTCTCCTGAGGCACGTACTCTAACTCCGGCTCGATAACACCTGAAAGTCAGCAAAGAGGGTGAGCTTATATATAACAAAGCTCAGCGAGGGTTCAAAAGATGTTTTGGAAATTTTTTATCTTTACCACTTGGGAAAATCATCCTAAATACAATAACAATCAATAAACTTCATCAACGTCAACAATTCAATTCAAGCATCATAAATAACCATTAAGTTGAGAAAGGATACACTAGTTGGTGTAGCTCTATACGCCATCACGATCTCAACCAACTTCTTATATCACCCATTAATACATTCTGGAGGTACCTCATCTAGCCCCTCCATGGCATCTTCGCCCATGCGAGCTGGGGGTAGTACATGATAGTCATGCCCTTTTCAACCCAATAGCCTGACGCTACCTGAGAGGTGGCACACACTATCATGACTCATGACAATAACAATAAATATTTCATATTCCGGGAAACAACAAAGTAGGTTGTTCCCTGGTACAACAATAACCATCAATCCATTAACAGTACTTCAATCAACCTAACATTAACTAATCAACTAAGACAACCAAGTTAGATGACAAAGTAGCCAACCCAACTTAACACACATTTCAACATGCTTCCAAACCCAAACCTACTCCCCAACAATCCATGAAACAACTACTCAAACACCACCCAACAACCAAAGACAACATTTTAGCATTTCAAAGAAAGACTACACAAACTTCTAAAATTCATAACTTACAATCTACTAATCAAACAACCCCCCAACCTTTTCCTATCACACCACCACATATGCAACTACATTAACTCCCTCGAAAACCAACCTAATGCCACTCAAAACAAGCCCAACAAGCTAAAAATTGCAATGCACTCAAGGCTGATTTTTTAGGCTTTTGCTATGATATTCAAATTGAAAATTTGGCATTCCAACATTACTACACAATAATTAATAACCTATAGAAGCAACTAACACTCAATTTCAACTACTACAACAACAATTATTCAAATATAAGCCAAATAATCAATTTAAATACTCGAAAAATAAAAATACATGCTACTATCGTTTAAAATGGCTATAAATCCACAAAGTTAGTCTACAACACCTAACTAGCAATAATCTAAAGACAATTTAACAAAATAACAACTAAATACTCAATATTAAAATTTGACTTAAGCTTTAAAATTAAAATCTAGTTTTTCCCTCATCTTTGATCCCAAGAAAAGCTATAAATGTGTAGAATAGGTGCCCAACAAGAAATTTCAATCTTTGAATGAAGTTGTTGGCCTTCAATTGCAAATTCTATGAGAAAATTAAGCTTGAAAACCTAAGAAATATTTTTCCTTCTTTCTCCCAAAACTCACGGTTGCAATGTGTGTATAAATGTGGTGTTTTGCTTTGTTTTAATTTGTGTAATCATCTTATAGGAAAGGTCAATGCAAGACAACTTAGTCAAACTTGATAACTTAAGTTATTTTTAGTTGTTTTAGCCAAAAAATCGTTATAATACTATCTAACTTAAATACTTTATTTAGTAGACTATGTTTTGAGGACAACATTTATATGTAAGTATATGTAAGCATATATAAGCATATATATACATATAATAAAAATAAAATGCTTATTTTTGCAAAAGAGGATGAAAAATCCTTTTAAATTCCTAATTCATTTTAGAATCAGTTTTTATCAAATACGCGTCTATTAATAACTGAGAACTAGGTTTTAAAACCTTTAAAAGACCAGTTTCAAAGTTATAGCGGACATGTGCTTCAAACACTATTTACAAAAATCAACGATAAAATTTTCAATGCAGATTTTTATGAAAATTTCATGAATGCTCACATAGCATGTAATAGAAGTTATAATCACATAATTATCATATTTTAATTTATATAACATATGAACAAATCAAAACACTTAATTTCAAATAAAGGGAATTTTGGGGTTTCACAGTCAAAGGATTCCTCTCAGAATAATATATCTTAACTAAGTTTAGATACTTAACAAGGTAGATGGCAAGAAGAGGGATCAAAGACATAATTAACCTTTCTTCTTGAAATGAATAAAATATTCTCGCTAGTTCCCTAGCAATACTTTACCATCTCAACCAAGTCTACTCCATTAAAAGACTTTGGCTGCACTTAAGGATAATTATTGTAAGTACCGGAGTTAGTCAATCTATACATGATGCTTTGTCTTTTGACCAACTAAGTATTATATTGACCATAATGCCCCTCTATACTCACTCATAGCCAAAGACTGGTTCCCGAAGTGTACTATCATCTCTTTGACTACATTTTGTCTCCATAGAACCTCTAATCCACAATCCATCCATTCTCCTAAAGTTATCCACTTATCTAAAGGAGCTACCCTTAAATGTAACATTCAACACCTCAAGTGTTATTGCGACCACATATTCAAGATGATCTAGCTTGGATCATTCTAAGGGAGTGATTAATGTATAGACTCCTTATTGCATATGTACGTCCCTTCTAATCAAGTCTTATACACCCAAACCACAGAGTAAGTGATCTAACTATTAAGACCACACCCATAATGGATCAAAGTGCAAGCACTCAACTTTGTCGGTTCATCCACATATACTCAAGATTAAGAGCTATGGTCTACTTAGAAGCTTGTAGGTTTAGGTGAACTTTTTCTTTGATAGTATGTATTTAGAGTCCACACCTACGAGGTCTATCCAATGCCTACACATGCATAAGCGTAATAAGTCTGGAACGAATCCATGATCAAGGCAGATCACCCTTCTCCAAAGAGAACTTATTCCACTTTGACTTCTACCACAATAAAGCGCCCAACTCTACTACCTAGTCATGGAAAAAGTTACTTTGCTTATTCAAGTGACTATGACTTAGATATTCTATGCGTAACCACCCCGCACCTAAGTCACTCCTTGAAGTAAGAACGTTTTATTCACACACACACACACACACACATACATATATATATATATATATATATATATATATATATATATAATCCACATAATGAGAGAAATACGCCCATATGAATATGATGACACTAATTATCTTATTGCAAACCTTCCAGATGTTCTAATGACTAAGTGCTAGTAGTCTTTTGGGCATACCAATCCCAACAGATTCCCACTTGCATGAAAGAGCACTAGTCTGACCCTCACTGACTCAATATCTACAGAAAATACCTTTCTTCAAAAAAGTCCTTGTAAGAGGATTAGCTAAGAGATGTTGCACAATTCTATCACTAAAACCCTTCTATAAAAGAACTCTTGGATTAGTGAAAGTTCTCTCAATGAATCCTGCCTTTCCATGATCTCTATTTAAGTGATTTATTGTATTATATAACTTGGTAGAATAACATACAAGCTTCTGTTCTCTGAAGAAACTAGAATGTATGTTTTCCCACTACCAATTAAGCTTGTCTTGAATTCGACTAAAAGTTAGCCACATGTTCCTTCTTAATATATACCTTGAGCCTTGTGAAAATTGCATGTTTTGACCTGTATATGTGTTATTAGGGTTAGAATGCGCTAAATCTATGAATTATACTTTTATTACATGGTATGTGAGCATTCATGAATGTTTTGTAGAAATCGGCATTGAAACTTTTTTCGTCAAGTTTTGTGAATAGTATTTTTGAAACACGTGTTTTTAGTATTTTTGAAACACGTGAAAATTTTGACACGGGTGTTTTTAGTGTTTGAAAATCTAGTCCTCGGATATTAATAGACCCGTGTTTGATTAAAACAAATTTTGAATTGGATTACGAATTTAAATGGATTTTACACCTCCTTTTACAAAAATTGAGTTTTATAGCTATTTGTATATATATGTATGCATATGAAAATGTTGTCACCTATTCTTGAACTACTAAATATAGTATATATGATAGATATATATGTAAGCAAGCAAAATAGTCTAAAATACAATTAAAAGACTAGAAAATACAATTAAAAGACTAAAATTGGCAACTTTGACTTGGCTTTAGTTATTTGACTTTGCATATATATACATAATACATACATAATATTACAAAAAAAGCTCAAAACACACTCAAAACTCACACACATGGCCGAAAATTGGTAGGGAGAAAAGAAGCCATTTTCAACTATTTTTCAAAGCAATTTTTCTTGAGAAAACTCAATTGAAGGCCAAAACTTGTCATCCAAAGTTGGATTTTGCTTGTTGGGCATCCTTTGCACATATTTCTAGCTTCATTTAGCATCAAAGGTGAGAGAAAAATTCTAGATCTAAGAATTTTTTTTTTGTCAATTTCATATAACTGTATTTTTATCCAATGTTTTGCTGAATTGTCTTTAGATTATTGCTCAGTAGTTGCCAAGGATCATTTATATGTATTTATAGCTGTTTTGATCGGTAGTAGCATATATTTCTATTTTCGGGTATTAAAATGGGTTTATAGGTTCATTGTTGAATAATTGTTGCTAAAGTAGTTGGAATTGATTGATTGTTGCTTCTAAAAGTTTGTTAATTGCAGGGTAGTAATGTTGTAATGCTGAATTTTTGATTGGATTGTTGTAGCAAAAGGCCAGAAATTTCAGCCAAGTGCATTGCCAAAATTAGGGTTGTTATGCTTGTTTTGGATGGCTTTTGGTTGGTTTCTGGTGGGATTAATGTAGTTGCATGTGTGGTTGAGTGATAGAAAGTGGTTTGGGATTTACTGGATTAGTAGAATGTAAGTTATAACCTTTAGAAGTTTGTGTAGCCTTTCTTTAAAATGTTGAAATGTTGTCTTGGATTGTTTGGGTAGTGTTTGAGTAGTTGATTCTTGGGTTGTTGTTGTTTTAGGTTCGGGATTGAATGTATGTTCATATGCATGTTGAATTGGATGGCCTACTTTGTCATCTAACTTAATTGTTTTAGAATTGTATAGTTGTTGATTGTTTAAATGTTGTTTAATTGATTGTTGAAATATTGTTAATTGATTGATGATTGTTGAAGTGTCGGGAGTCGGGCAACTTTCGTTGTTGATCTCTTGGAATGTAAAGAGTCAAGTGTCATTGTTGTCGTAGGTCATGATATTGTTGTGTCACTTTGAGAGGCATCCCGGGTTGTTGGCACAGTTATCATGGCTAATCCTTATCTCGTGTGGTCGGAGGGTGCCATGGAGTGTGGGTCTAGAATAAGGTACCTCAGGATTGTGTTGTTAGGTTTTGGAGAAGTTGGTTAACATTGGAACGGCAGATGGAGGTACATCAACAAGTGTGTCGTATCCTTTGTGTTTGTTTACTGTTATTGTATTTGTATTGATATTAAAGTTTATGGTATGTTTATTGCTCATAGGATGATTTCCCAAGGGGTAAAGTAAATGTTTTCAAAAGATCTTTCGAATCCTCACTGAGCTTTGTTATATATAAGCTCACCCTCATTCGTTTATTATCATCAGGTGTTACTGAACCAGATTTCGGGTACGTGCCTCAGGAAGCTGAGAATGTGCCTTATATGGACGAGTCTTATGTGCCAGAGTCTTATCCAAGATGTCTGAGCTATAGTTCTCTTTTGCTATATTGTATATAGGACTAGTTGGATTGTATTTGCTTTGGAGTTATATTGTATAAGATGATCTAAAGATAGTAGATTGTATGTTGCTAGTTTGGTAGTCTTACTTTTGGAATATGCTTGGATTGCTAGACTAGTTTATAATGAGTATGCTTATGAATGATATAGCTTTCGGTATGTTGTTGAAACAGAGGCATATGACTTGTGGTTGGTATGTTGTTTGGTTGTTTAATATATGGTGTTGAATGTTGATGAATGGTTGCGGAGTTGTTGATGATATTTGGAGTTGGTTATGCGTTGTTATAAAGGGTTGATTTAGAGCCCTGATGTCCATGTTACAAACGTTATAATGCCAAAACTCTGTTGCATCCTGACTAATTGTAAGTGGGGTCGAGTTGGGGCATGACAAGCCTATACTAGTATCTCATTCTAGTAATCTCAAAGGAGATTAACCCCTAGAACATAGCTAACATATAGTAGGTCCATTACATAAAATCTTTAAGAAGTAAGTCAAACTTCTAAGGATGTATATCTAAACAGTTTAGCTATTTCATTTTCCAAAGTATAACATCTAACAAAGCCTTGCTCAAAGTCAACGACTTCGACTGCTCATTTGAAGATGTTTTTTCCCTTTGTAATGGATTTCGTCTGGTTTGAAATATTGTCAAGATTCCGGTTAAGGAATGTGACCTTGACATTTATCAGCCAAGTTTCTGCATTTAGCAGTGACTAAGAGATCTTCTTATGAACTACAGTAGGGCTACTAGTGTAAAAGTCTTCACATGACTGATACTCTCATAAGAGTGTACCATTTTCATCATTAGTCTTACTGTCCTTGTCCATTAATCTCTTTCTTGTATTCTTGTTACACACTAAGGATCCTACCCTTGTCTAAGTATAACTACTAGATTCCAGACAAAAGAAATCCAATAACAATAACCAAGTCATTATTTCATCGTTCTTAGTGGATAAGGCAAACTTGCATGGAAACTGTCCTGAGAGACTTCCAAGTTAGTCTGATTGTTTCCTTAGTCTCCCACTACGATGAGGTTCCATGGTACTTTAAGGAAATTTCTATTTTACTCACTTACTAATGCAGGTATAGTGGAAGTTCTGAAAAACTTCCGCTTTTTTAACTTCTGAACGTAATCCCTCATAAATGGATCATACCATCATTCTCCAAGTTTCTTAGCAAAATACTTATTAGTACCTTTTGCTTCCTAGAATGATGGAAATTCCACTTTTGTTCTTCTAGAATGATTCATTGAAACTATACATCTTGAACTTACAACCTCAGCCAGGAAATGACACGAACCTCGCCAACATGTGACGCGACCCAACACCAAATATGGCAAACGACCCCAAGACCTTTCAGGATTGGATGGAACCACGACCCTATGCTTAGCAAAGCTAGAACCTTGGTATAGTTGAGGACGCCACAAACGAGGATGGAGATCTCGTTTGATAAGTCAGAGTTGAACGCCACAAGAATAATCTTGATAAGTTTGAAAAAGTTTTGAGAACTTAAGGAGAATAATCTCACAAATTTAATATCAAAGTTGTCTTCTTTATTATCACAAAAAACAGCCTTATATAGGCAATAACAAATAAGTATCCTGCTTGGAAAAAGGACTCCTAAACCCTAGCCCAAGTAGGAAAAACGTGAATAGTAACCTAGGTCAAAGAAGTAGACTTGGAGCCCAAGAAAGATCCCTATTAACTATTCACATGAATAGTAATATGAATAGTAACTAAAAAGGAAGCAAACTTGCAGCCCAAGAAAGTCTCCTTCCTAGTGTGAACACCTAACTTGCAGCCCAAGAAAGACTTATCCCTAGTGTGAACACCTAATTTTCGTCCTTAGTGGACCCTAGGAAATAAACTAAAATTCAAAACAAACTGAGGCTAGAACTAAGATAGAATTACAAACAAATCAAATCTTGACCAAATCTTCAAATCTTCTTGAAGAATCTTGAAGTTCTTCAATCTTGAAAATAGAATCTTGACTTGAATCTTTGCTGAAAAATTTGCCCAAATAAATGGTTCATTGAACTTGGGCGCTTAAGGCTGGTTCTCATCATTCCCCCCCCTCTTGAGAATGATTTGTCCTCAAATCCTCTAGGTTCAAAGGCCAGCCTAGGGGGTAGACCATCTGGTATATCCTCGGGAAACACTTCCTCAAAATCCTGCAAAAGAGAAATAACAACACTGGACATTGCAGAGTCAAGTTGGTTAGTGTTTAAAAGAGTCTCCTTGTACTTGAGTACAATCATCGGCCGTTTTGAAATCAAAGCTCTCTTAACCTCACTTGCTTTTTCATATAAATTTCTTATTTTCCCCTCTATTTTTACCTCTTTAGCTGAGCTCTTCCTCTTTTTACTACGTCTCTAGCTTCAGCCTTCCTCGAGATCTTTTCACTCAGATTCTTTTGCTCACTCAGATTCTTTTGATCACTCAAATTCTTTTGTTCACTCAAGTTCTTTTGATCACTCAAATTCTTTTGTTCACTCAAGTTCTTTTGATCACTCAAATTCTTTTGTTCACTCAAGTTCTTTTGATCACTCAAGTTTTGTAACCTCACTTGATCCTCATAAACTTGTTTTGGTGGCATTGGAACTAGAGTGATTGTCCGCTGATTGGACATGAATGAGTACTTGTTTGTGAGGCCATCATGCTGCACATGTCGATCAAATTGCCATGGTCTTCCCAAGAGAACAACATGTATAGGTACCACATCACACAATACTTCATCCTCATATTTTCCAATTCGAAATGGCACCACAACCTGTTTTGTAACCCTTACCTCACCACAATCATTTAACCATTGCAGCTTGTATGGACGTGGATGCTTAATTATTGTGAGCCCTAGCTTATCAACCATTGAAGCACTAGCAACGTTAGTACAACTACCACCATCAATAATAACACTACATACCTTGTCTTTCACGTGGCAGCGGGTATGAAAGATGTTCTCACGTTGCACTACTTCTTCCTCCTCTTTAGCTTGCAAGCTCAATGCTCGTCGTGCCACTAATCCAAGCATCTCTCCATAATCTGCCCCAAATTCCTCTTCTTCACCTACTTCGGTGTCCTCTAGTATGGGCATGTCATCAGATTGCGTTTCATCTTCAGACTCAATCTCCCCACTTTCCAAAACTACCATTGCCCTCTTGTTTGGACATTGGCTAGCTATGTGCCCTCGTCCCTGACATTTAAAGCATTTAATATCACTAGAATGAGTTGTAGGAGGGGCTGTTTTACCTTGAGAAGTCGTGGCATGGGTGGATGTTTTGGGCTCGGGCTTGACCTTGGAAGTAGTCGAACTCTCCTCCTTTCTTGGGTAACTGTCTCCAAGGTGATGCACTTGAGTGTTGCGGGGCTGGCCTTGGTCGTGTACCACCCCTCTTCAATTGCTTCTCCACCTTAATTGCCATATGCACCAAATCTTCTAATTCAACATAATGATGCAACTCAATGGTGTTAGCAATTTCTCGATTCAGCCCATTCAAAAATCTAGCAATTGTCGCCTCCCATGATGCGAACCAGCCATCCACATTCATTGCACCATTTGGATGAATTTTTCAGTAAAGATTCAAGTCAAGATTCTATTTTCAAGATTCAAGAACTTCAAGATTCTTCAAGAAGTTTCAAGAAGATTTGAAGATTTAGTCAAGATTTGATTTCTTTGTAATTCCATTATAGTTTTAGTTTTCAGTTTTAGTTTAATTCCCTATGGATGAATTTAAGTGTTCACATTAGGAAAGAGACTTTCTTGGGCTGCAAGATTAGGTGTTCACACTAGAAAGGAGCTTTTCTTGGGCTGCAAGTTTGCTTCTTTTTTAGTTACTATTCACGTTACTATTCACGTGAATAGTAAATAGGAGTCTTTTCTTGGTCTTCAAGTTTGTTTCCTTTGACCTAGTTACTATTCACGTTTTTCCTACTTGGGCTAGGGTTTAAGAGTCCTTTTCCAAGCAGGATACTTATTTGTTGTTGCCTATATAAGGCACTTTTTGTGATAATAAAGTTAGACAATTCTGAAATTAAATTGTGAGATTATTCTCCTTGAGTTCTCCAAGAGACTCTTTCGAACTTATCAAGGGATTTCTTGTGGCGTTCAACCTTGACTTATCAAGCGGATTTCCATCCCCGTTTGTGGCGTCTTCACCATACCAAGGTTCTTGCTTTGCTAAGCAACAGGTCGCGGTTTCCATCATATTCACTATACCAAGGTTCTTGTCTTGCTAGGCAAAGGGTCGCGGTTCCATCCATTCTTGAAAGGTCTTGGGTTTGTTTTACCAATGTTAGTGTTGGGTCTGGGCACATGTTGACCAGGTTCGTATCATCCCAATCTTCCTCTATATTGGCTATAATCATAGCCATCTCCATCTCTTTGTAATAATCATCCACACTTTTATTACCTTGATGAAGACCTTGCAGCTTGAGGTATAAGTCCCTATAATAATGACTGGGTACAAATCGCCTCCTCATTACTCTCTTCATCTCATCCCAAGTTGCCACAGGATGTTCTCCATTCCGCCTCCTATTGAGACACAATTGATCCCACCACACAATAGCATAATCAGTAAATTCAATGGCAGCAAGCTTTACCTTTTTCAACTCGGAATAGTTGTGGCAATCAAACACCAACTCAATCTTCTTTTCCCACTCAAGATAGGCTTCTGGATCACTCCTTCCTTGAAACGCAGGAATCTTCATCTTGATGCTTCCTAAGTTGCTATCAACTCGATCAACACGATCCCTAGCATCTCTATCCCGACCATGTCGCCTATTGCTGCCCACCGAAACTCTATCAAACTCTTCATCTAAACCTTCCTCATCGATCTCATCAACATCTTCAACTCTTTGCTGCAATCTGTTCCTCCTTGGTGCATTCGGAACAACTGGTGGTTGCACCCTTTCCGGCCACTATTCTACCCTATCCAACCTCTCATGAATCTGCTCCAATATAGCCCTCATCATTCATCTCATCTCTCCCATCAATGCTTGCATCTGTAAGTTCTATCCAACGGGTTGTTGAACACCTTCATTAATGTTGTCTGCTTGATTTTGAGACATGATTAAATTTCACTTCCTCACGTGTTTCACTCAACTCAATCTGGTTTTTACCCTCTAATATTCTCACACACTCTGCCTTTTTCCTCTCGTATTCTCCTTCAAGTCCCTAGAACTTACCAAGAATACCAAGCAGCGTAATAATCTATTTCGGAATCTGACTTTTTTTTTCAGACCTCTAAGACTCTGGAAACAAGGTTAGACAAAGAAAATTGACCAAAACTAGAAGAAGGAAACCTAAAAAAATAAGAAAAGTTGAGAAAACCCTATTGGAAAACACAAAAACACCTAAAACTCATAGAAAACAACGGAATTAGGCCCTAAGAGGGTGGTGCTGTGGGTTATGCTCAGATCGTCGTTTCCTTTAGAAAAGTTTGGCCTCGCAAGCTAATTCTCCAAAAAAAAAAAATTTACTGTTCACCATTTTGCTTTCTTTTTTTTTTTTCAGCTCCGAACTGTTTTTTTTTTTTTTTTGATCTTTTCTTGACCTTTCTTTTCTTTTCTTGATGTTCTTTTCTTGATTTTCAGAAGCGAACACAATGAGCAAGTCACCAAAAATTTGAATTTGACACTAAGACAATAAACGGGATTGAGCACACAACCAATTAGGGTTTTGTCCTAATTGAAAACCTTAACCCTACCCACGGATTTGATGAGAAAAACAAGAAAATACTTGAAAGCAAGACACGGATTTCAACAAGAAAATAGACTTGAAACACAAGATAAGAAACGAAATTGAAGCAAGAATGGAATTGAAACAAAACCTAAAATGAATTGGCAGCAAGACACAATCAAGAACAAAGAAAGGAATTTAAACCTAGACCTAGACTCACGGAATTAACTAAGAAAACAAGAAAATGATAGGCAAACCTGATAAACCTAAGCTCTGATTACCAACTAATACGAACCACGCCAACATGTGATGCGACCCGACACCAAATATGGCAAACGACCCCAAGACCTTTCAGGATTGGATGGAACTGTGACCCTATGCTTAGCAAAGCTAGAACCTTGGTATAGTTGAGGATGCCACAAACGAGGATGGAGATCTCGTTTGATAAGTCAGAGTTGAACGCCACAAGAATAATCTTAATAAGTTCGAAAAAAGTCTTTTTTTTTTTTGATAGATCAGTGAATATCATTGTTTTTGTCTTCTTTATTATCACAAAAAACAGCCTTATATAGGCAATAACAAATAAGTATCCTGCTTGGAAAAAGGACTCCTAAACCCTAGCCCAAGAAAGACTCCTATTAACTATTCACATGAATAGTAACTAAAAAGGAAGCAAACTTGCAGCCCAAGAAAGTCTCCTTCCTAGTGTGAATACCTAACTTGCAACCCAAGAAAGACTTCTCCCTAGTGTGAACACCTAATTTTCGTCCTTAGTGGACCCTAGGAAATAAACTAAAATTCAAAACAAACTGAGACTAGAACTAAGATAGAATTACAAAGAAATCAAATCTTGACCAAATCTTCAAATCTTCTTGAAGAATCTTGAAGTTCTTGAATCTTGAAAATAGAATCTTGACTTGAATCTTTGCTGGAAAATTTGCCCAAATAAATGGTTCATTGAACTTGGGTGCTTAAGGCTGGTTCTCATCAAGAAGCTAAGTAGTTCAGCACTCAAGCCAGACGCCCTACATGTGAATGTGCCTTATACTGGGCTTTCCAACCCAATCACATGTCTTAAGGAATCTTAAGTACTGATCTTGAAGGCACTTGTTGTTAAGATCAGTGTGGCTGTTTCAATAATGCTCAATCCCGATATGAGTGGAGTTTTGCAACTCAACATGGATTTACTCATATCTAATGAGTGTGATTTTTTTCTTAGATACACTATTCCCTTGAGGAATGGCAGATGCAACCTACTAAGACACATTCTCTATTGTACACCAAACTCACCCAAGAGGACTATTCCTTCTTATTCTGGTGTGCTCATTGATCCACAACATACACCAATGTGCACCAATCTAAACCTTCCTTATCCTATGCCTTATGAAAGAATATGACCTTTTGGACAACCTTCCTTTCAAACTAGATTCATATTGAGCTTGTGGTTTGAGATTTAATGAGCCCAAGGGCTCATCTTCAATCCAGACTCTGAACCCATCTAGGTTCATATAACCTTAATCATAGGTCTCACAAGTACTGGTTTATGGTGAACAAAATCTATCTAAAAGAGATTAGAGAATTTCAGAATAATTGCATATTGGAAAAAGAGATAAGACAAAAATCATGCACGCTTCCAGACTTTGAATAAAACTTCCATTAATTGAATAAAATACTTAAAAGTTATCAAAACAGTACTTTAAAACAATTATCAAAATTTAAAATTGTAAATAGTCTGGAACATGATAAGATTGTCTTTGAAACAAATCTTTAAGTAACAAGATTGTCTTCCAATAGTATCCGTCCAAGCCATCACTCTTAAACCTACTTCCAAAGTAATTCCCTCTTTACTTAGTCTCCTCGTTACCCGAAACTCCTGCACAACAATGCAGTCACTGTAAGTGGTTCTTGATTCTACTATTCATGATTTTGTAGAATCAACCACTACACTAGTTTCAACGATGTAAGTAAAGTATGTACCTTTATTTTGCTTGGGTAGGTACTTAGGGCAGTCTTAATTCCAATGGCCTTTTTGACCACATTCAAAGCACTTCCCCTTGGGCTTCCCTGTACCTTTCTTGTGTTTTTGCTGATGCTTAGGCCTATTATCAACCTGGCCATTCCCCTTCTTATTTCCCTGCTTTTCCTTATCCCAAGACTTCTTCCCCTTTGGGTTTTTTCCAAAAGTGGATGTCTGGGGCATATGGGCTTGACCTTTGGGCTTCATGATTCCCTCGGCTACTTGAAGTTCCTTCATAAGCTCAGTGAGCCCAATGTCCATCTTGTTCATATTGTAATTGAGCTTGAACTCGGCAAAGGATTCAGGTAGCATCTCTAGAATCATTTCGACCTTGCTACAATTATCAATCTAGACCCTAAAGACTTCTACAAGGTTAAAATTGTCCATCATCTTGAGAACATGTTCTCTGACGGACATACCTTCTGTCATCTTGGCCGTCATGATTTCCCTCATAGTAGCTTTCTTAAAAGGCATATTCTTATCTAAGAACATCTCAAATAACGAGGTCATGATGTCTTTAGCAGTGTCTTTCTTCTCGTGTTGCACAAGCAGTACGTCAGACATAGAGGCTAGCATATAGCACTTGGCCATGCTATCTACCTTTTGCCACTTATCATGAGCCTCTTTCTCAACATTAGTAGAGTCATCCTTTAGTGTAGGACATAGCTCAGTCAGAACATAGTCAACTTGTCATTAGACAGAATGGCTGACAAGGGATTGAAAGAACCAGTCATCTTAGTCTAGATATGCAATATAATTAGGAATGAGCAATTTATATATGACAAGCATATGTGAACAGCATGCATGAAAATATGACATTAGGAATTCATGAATGCATATGCAAAAACATAGATGACCCGTTAAACTATGACTAGTGCCCTTAGTGATTACTCTACCACTAATCGATTTGGCTTCTCAAGACCTGATAGTACTTACTCCGAAGGGAGGTTACTACCTATCTTGAGTTGAGTGTAAGCATCATTCCTTATGGGACTTTCCTAGATAACTTAAACTAGAGCCTCCGAATGGAGGTTACCCCAATCCTTATTATCTATAAGATGTCCTATAGCTCAGAACTCTATTGAAGGATGGCCGATCAACTAACATCTTTAATGTGAATTCCCAATTTGAGATTATACTGCTAAATCCAAACAATGCCACCCTCCGAAGGGAGGTTAATGACACTATCCTTTAGCAAAATCTGAATATGGAAAGCCGTGGGATTTCCTAGTTCCCTCTCCCACTCGATTATTTGAAACAAATGTTTATAATTATGTGGTTTTTGCTTAATACTTAATTTTTGGTTTTTCCAAAATTTCTAGATTAAAGTCCATAACCAATTTTGTTTGAAAAAACCTCTAAGTATACTTCAAATCACATAGTCCTAATCTAGGTTATCATCTTTACCCTAAGTTTGGCTTTCATGGGTCTTTTAGTCAAGTCTAGGTTTCTAAGGAAAAATAATATCCATGTAGTTTTTCCTTAACCAATTTTTAATTAATCTTTAGACTATAGTATTACTAGTCTTATTTTCAAGATTGATAATTACATTGACCAAAAGTTCTAACAATTACAACAATGGAAATGCTTGTAATTCATTCACATATATATTATTTAATGTCAGTACAATTTTTTTTTTTGATAATTCAGTGAAATTTATTGATATCCAAAAAGAAGGGGTACAAGTACAAAATGCGTGACAGCCAATGTCACAACAAGAACAAAAAAAGAATCAAAACAAAACCAAATCAGTCAAAGACTGAATGATTACAAGAAAAATTGAGAATCAATCACAAGCCCAACGGACAAAAACAAAGAGAATCTCCTCATTTAATACGTCGATCTGGGGGTCTTCCATTGAAGATGCCTTGAACAGCCCGAGTGTAGTCAAACGAAGGAGTTGCGCTTGAAGTTACCCTAGAAGTAGAGGCTTTGGTGTTATCATTACCAAACGAACTAATAGATGATCTGTCTTTGCCTGAAGCAGCTATGAAAATTATCCTTGGAAACTTGTGACGGGAACGGGGTGACAATGTCAGTACAATTTATAATTATGTACAAAACATAACTTACTACAAATTGTTTCTCTAGTATTTTAGACAAATAATATATATATATATATATATATATATATATATATATATATATAATACATATTTGAAATAAAACAAAAAATTATGCTATACCATATAATTTTACAAACCACTATTTCAAATATATAATGGCATACAATTTGAACAAATAAATTATGCTAAACCACACTGTGAGACCCTGAAATTTGCCTTATTTGCAATTACGTGTTTACCTGTTTAAATGCTATTAGAATTAATACATATGTATATATATGAGATATTAGATAATCTTAGATTAATTGTGCATTTAGAAGACATTTGCAAAACAAATAATATGACTTTTCATCTTCTTTTGCAAAATTGAGCATTGTACCTTAGTTGTATGTATATATATGCTATTATATAAAGTTGTCCCCAAAATATAGTCTACTAAATATATAATATAAGTTAGATTTTATATATATATATAAGCATTGTGGGCAAAATCAACTAAAAAACAACTAAGTTGACAACTTTGACCAAGACTAAAATGTTTGACTTTGCTATATATATGCCGTTATACATACATTATACACATAACAAGCTCAAAACACACATTTTTCTCACTCACCTTGCCATGAGCTCCCAAGGAAGGAAATAAAATATTTTACTTAGGTTTCAAAGCATTTTTCAAAGGCAAAACTTCATTTCAAGGCCTAGTCACTTCTTGCCAAGTTAGATTTTGCTTGTTGGGAACCCATTCTACCTATTCCTAGCATTTCTTTGGATCAAAGGTGAGGGAAAAACTAGATCATTTTTTTAAAGTTCATGTCAAATTTTTGTTGATGAATATTTAGTTGTTGTTTTGTTAAATTACCTTAAGATTATTGCTAGATAGGTGATATAGACCAACTTAGTGTAATTGTAGCCATTTTAAACAGTAGCAAGATGTATTTTTATTTTTCATGTATTATATTGATAATTTGGCAAATATTTTGAATAATTGTAGTTGTAGTAGCTGTTTTCAAGTTGTTGTTGCTTTTATAGTCTTGTTAATTAATGTGGAGTAATGTTGTAATTCCAAATTTTCAATTTGAATGCCATGGTAGAAGTCAAAAATTTCAGCCCATAGTGCATTGCCATTTTGGACTTGTTGGGTTTGTTTTAGATGGCTTTTGGTTAGTTTTCAAGGGGGTTTATGTAGTTTCTTGAGTGGTTAGGTGGTAGGAGAAGGTTTGGGGGTTGTTTGATTGCTAGATTGTAAGTTATGTTGTTTAGAAGTTTGGGTTGTCTTTCTTTGATTTAGCTAAGTATTGTCTTTAAGTCTTTGGTGTTGTTTGTGTGATTGATATTTGGGTTGGAGTTAAGTAGGCTCGGGTTTGAATGCGTGTTGAAGTGTGTGTTGAGTTTGGATGGCCTACTTTGTCATCTAACTTGGGTGTCTTAGTTGTTTAGCTAATGTTTAGTTGTTTGAGTGTTGTTGAATTGGTTGTTGATTGTTGAAGTGCTGGGAGACAACCTACTTTGTTATTCTCTCGAAATATTAAGTGTTAAGTGTTAACTGTTGTGAGTCATAATAGTATGTGTCACCTCTCGGGCAGTATCGGGCTTGCCGGGTTTTGTGCCCACAACTATCATATGTTATCCCCTATCTCATGTGGTCGGAGAATGATCATGGAGTATGGGTCTAGATTGAGATACTTTCGGAATGTGTCAGTGGGCGATATAAGAAGTTAGTTGAGATCGTGATGGCGTATAGAGCTACATCAACTAGTGTATCATTTCCTTATTGCTTGGTTACTTGTGTTGCTTTAATTGTGTTGTTGCTGATGCATATAATGTTCATTGCTCCTAGGGTGTTTTCCAAAACTTCCTTTTGAACCCTCGCTGAGCTTTGTTATATATAAGCTCACCCACCTTTCCTGTAACTGAGCAGGACCTAGGGTACGTTCCTCAAAAAGCTGAGAATGAGCCTTTGTTGATAAGTCCAATGTGCCAGAGTCTTATCCATGAGTCTATGCTGGAGTTTCTCATATGTTGTCTTGAATTTGTAACATGATGTATTGTATTAAGTTTTGAAGTTTGTATTGTATAACTTAACCTAAAGTTAATGGATTGTATAATGCAAGCTTAGTAGTCTTTCTTTTGGAATATGAATACATTGCTAGACTAGCTTAATATCTATTTCACATATGTATAGTATAGTATGTTGTACGTTATTGAGACGGAGACATTATGTCTTGTTGTTTAAAAGTTGGATGAATGATTTATGAAAGTTGTTAGATGTGTTGTTTGTTGTTGAAGTTGTGGTTGGTTGTGAAGTGTTTGTAGGGAACCAGTTTAGGGTTTTGTTGTCTATATTACAGATGTTATAATGCTGAAACTACGCCGCGTCCTGACTGTTCATAAGTGGGGTCGTGTTCGGGCGTGACACACATAATTTCACAAATTTGTATTTCTGGCATTAAAAAATAATACAATGCTTATACAATAATAAATTATGCAAGAAAAAAAAATCTCTCATTATTGTATTTATAGCATTAATAAAAGGATAAGACTTTACCATATTTAAAATATGCAAAACAATACAAATAATTAAAAAACTGAAAAAATTAAAAAAAAAAAAAGGCAATGGGGACCACACCAGCGGTTCCCACGCACGCAGACCCCCTCCCTATTATTTTTTTTTTTTTGTGTTGTTTGGTTTAATGAGGATTAACTTATTTTGGGTAAGTTTTCAATCCTCATCTAAAATCAAATTTGCAATAAATATGAAAATCCAAATTCTAGGAATCTTACCATAAAACTTCAAGTAAACCTGTTTCATTAAAATTCCTTATTTAAATGTGATATTCTATTAATTGTATTTCTATTTAAATTACTTTTCCAAACAAGTAATTTACCTTAAATACAATTACTACCATAAAATCACATAAAGTAATTTACCTTATTCACTTATGTAGAAACAAATTACAACACAAAAATTCTTGCATCTATAACCAAATGCAAATCTGAACTTTTTCTAGTGTTCATGTAATTTATAAGTTTCTATCATCCATGAATCAAATTGTTCTTAACTGTTCTTAACTATTTGCACGTTTAATTTGTAGTGGCTCTGATACTATTGAAGGAAAACGGGATTAGGTTACATGATTCATATTCAAAAATTTATATGAACATTGCGAAAACAATCATGTAGGATCTTACTGCGATTGAACATGTAATAGTAAAACAAAAAAAAACAATTTACAATTTAATTCCCAAATGAAACAAGGATCTAGGCATACCTCTTACGAAGAACGATGCAAGAACACAAAATACCTTGATTTACAAGTCTGGGAGATATTGCTTCCAGTTCTCTACTTTGATCTTCTCCTCTATGACTAACACCTTTCTAAAGTATAATCTAGTTGTGGGACTAGATTTTGCTAATCTAAAAGATATAAACTAGAATTGAGTTTCTTCACAAAGGCGAAGCTTACTCAAGAGAAAGAAGAAAAATCTCAAAAGAGATGGTGTGTAGAGCATTTTTCAGAGTTAGAGAAGAAGTCTATTTATAGGCAGAAGATCTAGAGAAAAATTCCTGAAATTCCGATGTGGGATTTGGTCAGAGAAAAGTCCAAATCTCTTCCACAAGTAATTTTTTATTTTTTCTCCTTCTCCTTTCTTTTCCTCCCCATAGCCAATTTTCTTAAGGTGGGTGGGTCCCACCTCCTGTGTCTAGCCTTGGCTTATGAGCCATGGTCCTGGTTCAGCCAGCTTGCTCTAATTTAATTTAATCCTGACAATAATTAAAAAATAGAAATCTCTTTCCATAAAATAGAAAGTCTATTTTTAAATATCTAATTGCCAATAAATTAAATACTTCTTGATTACTTCCAAAAAGTCTAAATCGAAACTACTATTTAAGAATAATCTTTTTTTTCAATAGTGGAAAAATTATCTTCAATATCTTAGCAGTCTTCTAGACTTTAATTAATCAATTAATTACATAATCCAATATCTTGACAATTCTCAAAATAGAAACTCCTTCCCAAAATGGATAGTCTACTTTGGTTCTAACCATCAAAGGATTACATCCTCTCTCAAAATAATATATCTTAACTAAGTTTAGATACTTAACAAGGTAGATGGCTAGAACAGGGACCAAAGACATAATTAACCTTTCTTCTGTAAATGAATAAAATATTCTTGATAGTCCCCTAGCAATACTTTACCATCTCAACCAAGTCTACTCCACTAAAAGACTTTGGCTGCACTCAAGGATAATTATTGTAAGTGCAGGAGTTAGTCAATCTATACATGATGCTCTGTCTTTTGACCAACTAAGTATTATATTGACCATAATGCCCCTTTATACTCACTCATAGCCAAAGACAGGTTCCCGAAGTGTATTATCACCTCTTTGACTACATTTTGTCTCCTTAGAACCTCTAATCCACAATCCAACCATCCTCCTGAAGTTATCGACTTATCTGGATCATTCTAAGGGAGTGATTAATGTATAGACTCTTTATTGCATATGCACGTCCCTTCTAATCAAGTCCTATACACCCAAACCACATAGTAGGTGATCTAACTATTAAGACCACACCCATAATGGATCAAAGTGCAAGCACTCAACTTTGTCAGTTCATCCGAATATGCTCAAGATTAAGAGCTATGGTCTACTTAGAAGCTTGTAGGTTTAGGTGAACTCTTTCTTTGATAGTAAGTATTTAGAGTCCACACCTACGAGGTCCGTCCAATGCATACACATACATAAGCATAATAAGTCTGGAACAAATCCATGATCAAGGCAGATCACCCTTCTTCAAAGGGAACTTATTCCACTATGACTTCTACCACACTAAAGCGCCCAACTCTACTACTTAGTCGTGGACAAAGTTAGTTTGCTTATTCAAGTGACCATGACTTAGTCCTTCTGTGCATAACCACCCTGCACCTAAGTCACTCCTTGAAGCAAGGACCTTATATATATATATATATATATATATATATATATATATATCTATGTCAATCCACATAATGAGAAAATATACCCATATGAATATGATGACACTAATTATCTTATTGCAAACCATCCAGATGTTCTAATGACTAAGTACTGGTGGTATTTTAGGCATACCAATCCCAACAGATATGTCATTTAACTCATTTTTTAATGTTGTTAGCTTAAAACAGACGAAAGGAAGCGGTGTAACGGGTTTCAAAAAAATACTGGGGGGTATTTGATAGTTTTTTAAACATATGGAGTAGCGTGATACTTTTGCATATCTACTTTGGGCTCAATTTTTTAGTGAAACCTAATGGTTTATGAAATCTAGCCTAGGGTGGACACATTTTAAATTTCATATGGCATATAAAATACACAGGCATTCATAAACATTTAAACCACGAATCAATGCAATAAAATACTCTAGTAATCGAAATAGCATGTGGAATCAAAGTATAGGCGACCTTCACGTGTTGGCTTAAGAACTCAACACAAACGTATTGAATGGACTGACCAAGAGCTGGAAAATGCATCCAAGGCTATTGTTTCTCCCAGAGAACAAAACTCCTTGAGTCTTCTCCCCTATTCCACAATCCTAACTAATGGCTTGTGAAATCGGTGGAAGAATTCTTCTCAACCTCTTCTTTTCTCTCTTAGCCGTGAGTTATTGTAACACCCGAGCCGAGCATGGAAATTTTTCTATTTCTTTTTTTGAATTTCATATTTTTCCTTTAATACTTGCTATTTTAGATGCATATATCCATTGACTTTGTCTGCATAGCATATCAGGAGCAACGGAAAAAAATTAGTAAGCGAGCGTAATGAATAGTGAAAATTTTCCAGCATTTTCCAGCTTTTTCATTTTACTACTCTTGACCCAAAACTTGATCCATTTGCATTCTATTTGACCCAACCTTGACCCATTGACCCATTTGACTCTTTGATCAACTTATTAAAAGGCTTGGCTTCATGTAATAGTGCCAAAACAAAACAAGACCAAAGAGAAAAGAGGGAGAAGGCCGTGAGCTTCTCTTTGGCCTTCAAAAATTTTTGCTTTCATTTTCTTGGATCAAATCTTCCTAGCTTGCTCAAGGTTCATCCTAGAGACCTCAACAAGCTTTCTTCCTCTTGCATTAAGGTGAGGGATGCATTCATTTTGTGTGATTTTGCAATTCTAGTATAGACTTTAATTTAAAGATCTTGCAATATATTGGTTATCTATGCTTGTTTATACTTCAAATATCTTCTATTGTGATTATAGAACATTGTTTTATAGTTAGATTGCAAAGTTTATGGCTAGAAATTGAAATTCGTTCGACTACACTCGGGCTGTTCAAGGCATCTTCAATGGAAGACCCCCAAACTGACTTATTAAATGAGGAGATTCTCTTTGTTTTTTGTCCATTTCCTTGCCTGTGATTTATTCTCAATCTTTCTTGTAATCATTCAGTCTTTGACTGATTTGGTTTTGTTTTGATTCTTTTTTGTTCTTGTTGTGACATTGGCTGTCATACATTTTGTACTTGTAACCCTTCCTTTTGGATATCAATAAATTTCGCTGAATTATCAAAAATAAAAAATAAAAAAAATTGAGAAATAGACCTTGAATTGCAAAAGGGATGTTTTGACCAAGTGTGAAATTTGCTTAGTTTGAGTGTTGGCATTGTCTTAGGAGGTCATGGAAGCACTTTTGGTGTGGTTATGACATTAGTTGGGTGATCAGTTAATGTAGTTGTAGTACAAATCGACTAAGGGGTCAAATGGAGTTTTGTAGTTATTGTGGTTGAAAACTGATTTTCTTTGCATTTAAGTGGATCATAATGTGGATAGGTTCGAGTGGTGAAATCGGATTTCTAGTATCATAGCTCATTGGGATGTGATAGCTTGAGAAAGTTAGAGAAATGAATAGTATTCTATTGAGTTTTGTGACTTTTGCTCAATTGATGATTTTAGTGCTTGCATTTAGGTGCCATAAGTGTTATAGTTGCTAGATTGGTGCACAAATTGAGTAGATTTGATTGGAGTTTGTCATGGTTAGTTTGAATACAAAGGGGCCTTTTGTGTGGTTTTGGGTCATATGAGTGTTATGTATGTTTATAGAGCGTGGATGTGGTTCATAAGTGATTGTGAGGGGTCTAGAGTGCCTATAATGTGTCTTCGATGTTAAATGACTAGTTTTATAGTTATAAAGCAAAAGGGGCTAAATGGAATAAAGTTAGTTGAATGTTGGCATTTGAATGTGGATTGACTAGTTGAGTTGTTTAATGAACTTGATTAGAATGTGGGGTTAATGGGGGAAACAAAGATGATCGAAATGCATGGATGCGTAGGTATTTGAGTGTTCTGAACATTGATGCGCCATGTGTATTACATTAAGATTTAGGTGTTTGGTTGGAGTTCTTGAATGCTTTGAGTGTTCCTTGAATATGAAATGTTTGATTTTGTGAGGGTTGTATTGATTTGAGTTAAATTGGATTATTGGAGGGGTTTTCGTAAAGTAGGAAATGTTTAGGTGAATGCCATAGCTTAGTTGAATTGAGGTTCTATTTTTTTTTTTTTTTTTTTTTTTGTTAATTCAGTGGGATTTTATTGAAAGAAAATGAAAAGTACATCAGAGTACAACTTGAATGACAACAGGTGTCATAAACAAGAACAAAGAGGAAACGAGAAAATTAGATCGGTCGCAGACCGTAAGTTACAAAAGAGACACATGAAAACGGACAAATGATACAGCAACAACATCATTGAGTTTTCTGATCAGGTGGTCTTCCATTGAAGATGCCTTGGACTGCCCGAGTATAGTCAAAAGAGGATTTAACTCTTGAAGTTGAGGCAACGGAATTTTCCTTGCCAGAAGACCTGAAATTTGAAATGACTTTGCCTGCAGCAGCTGTGGAATTTTTGTCGTTAGAACCTTGTGGTGGGAATGGGGTGACCGTCAATTTCTGAGCTTGGTTACCAGAATTTTGAAGCTTAGGGATACTCACATTAGACTCATTTGAAGGCTTAGCTGAAAAAGTGACCTGTTTCATTTGGGACTTTTGTCGTCCATGGTAAACTCCCGTACCTTGATGATTTTCAAGATTCCCAGATTTGGAATTCAGAGAACGATCAAGATCATCATTATCCTCATCTAGAACATTGAGAACATTAAATCTGTTCACATTACTCTTATTCTCTTTGAGGTTCTATGAATATTGATAGCTTTGGACTTAGTTGTTAGCATTCTTGGTTTATATATTGATTGTATAGATTGACCCTTATATGTTAAGTGGTGTGTCTAGCAAGATTATAGAGTAACCTTGTGGTTATATAACTTGTCTAATGGTTAGAAAATGTAAAAAGGTTAGTTAAGATAATTGAATTAGTGGTTGATAATAATCTTGCATTTGATTAACTATGTGTTTAGTTGCATTGGTATAGAATGTTAACTCCTTTTGGAGGAGTTCGTAAGTTGAGCTATAAGTTGCCTTGTTAAAGATTGAGTGAACATGTCTATAACTTGTCTATATTACTTATGTTGCTTGATTGAGTGAATCTGCATGTTCTCTTGTTTATATTGATTGTATAGCTAGTAATGGTATTTTATTGTTTATTTGTGAGAGTGTTAAGTATAGTTGTATTAATTTATACATGTTCGAAGAGATTCTAGAAGTTAAGAGCTATCTAGTTATGATTTGTATGATGTATAATTGCGTGGATTGAATATTTTTTATAGTTGTTCTAATTGCTAATGTTATATGCTTATCAAATTGTAGGATTCATAAAGAATGTTTAATGTGTTGTTTAAGTAGTGAAACGTAATGCATGCTAAATAAGGAAATGGATTTGATAGTTATTTTAGTTCAATGAAATCAATGAAAATGAATTAGTTAATGGAGTTATGAACTAGCTTTAATTGAGTGTGAATGTGGAAACTACTTGTAGAATGAATGTATAACTTCCTATGCAAATAGTTGATTGTATTATGTAGTGGAAATTGAAGGGAATTGGTGCTTTTGGTGAATATTGAAGGAGTCTTGGCTAAATTCGTATAGGTTTGGCATCCTAAAAGGTGAGGGATTCATTTTGCGTGTCATCGTAATTGATTCATTGCTCTCTATTGTTAAGGATATTATGGGGCTAATAAGTATTAGAGTTATTTTGTTGGGTAAAATATATTTTAAAGTTATCTTGATTGAATTGCTTATTAATTGTTTCGTATGTATGAGGACAACCTCTTTTGTTATCCTCATTTCGTGTTTATCCGTTGTTTGTTTATCGTATCGTGTGATTATATTTGTTCATTTCTTGCGTGTGTTATGGTATTGTTTCGATGGTTGCACAACCTCATCGTTGCGGCAGATGCGATGGCCTCGCTAGGCGGCATCGGGCTTGCCAGTGTTGGTTGTCTTAGCTCCATTTGCTATTCCCTCACTTGCCTGGTCAGGAGATTGTTAGAGGGTGTTGGGTTGTGGGTATTAGGTACATTCGGAGTACCCATTGGTGTTTGGGATGCCGGCATATTGAGATCATGGATCATGGTTCGTGGTTCGTGAATCGAGGAACGAAGTGATAAGGGTTATTGATCGTATCCTTTTTAAAGTGTGTAGTATTCTATTGTATTTAATTGTTTATTTATTTGTATAGTTATTATTTCTTGTGATAACTATTGCATTGCACATAAACATTTTCAAAAACCCCGGCTAACTGTGTCCCTCCCTCACTGAGTATACATGTATTGTATGCTTACCCCTCCTTTTTAACATCTTCCAGGTAAAAAGGAACTGGGCCCCTAGAGGAAGTTTGGAGGCTTCATTGCTTGCTTGTAGTTGTGGATGAGTGTTTTACGTGTTATGATGTAAAGTATATTGATATTACAAAGTTGTATGTATTTACGTTGTCTGAGGGATTGTAATATGAGTTAAAAGATTTATATAATTAGATAGTTGTAGAGGACATGTAATAATTGTAATGTTTTACTTTATTGTCTAAGTTTAACTTGCATGCTTGTGTGGGATTTAAGGAAGATGATTGATGACTTAAATTATAAGAAAAAAGGTAAATATGATTAGAGTGGTAAGATAAGTAGATTTAAAACATAGAATTTCAATGGATTTGATTCTGCCTGCTTGTTTGTGAACTTTTGTTGAAGTCCAAGGCTCGGATGGCCTTGAGGAGTTGTTGAAGGTGTTGGAAATGGAGGATGGAAATTGTTAAGGAGATTGGTTTATGGGTTTGTGGTCAAATATTCTGTGCACAAGTAAACTGTTAGTCCTATAAACAGGGAGACTCCGTCCGTTTTCCCTAATTTTTCGTGACCTCGGGAATGGGTTCGGAAACTTCGGTCTCGTGAGGGAACGGGGCTTACAGTTACCATGCGAGTGTGTAGTGTATCGTGTGTTTTTGTTCTGCCTAAGCTAAGAGATATAGCCATGTAGTGTAGAGTGATTAGGAAAGATCTAGGAGATCAGGTAATTTGGTTGTTTTAGGATAGTTTTATTTGATTTGCTTTAGAATTATCAGAAGATAAATGACATTATCTTCTTAATTCTAAAACCAGAAAACATCTTATCATATCCAAACTAACTCCATACTCTTCCACAGCCATAACTTGTTCCCACCACACCCTGTTAAGATAATATCATCTAGGATAAACATTCTTGTCTTAAGAGTGTCTTTTGTTCTAATGTCTTAACTTTCTAAATTGAGCTACATGTTCCCAAATAGGAAACCATACTCAATTAACACACAAATGCCAAGTTAAGAAAGAAGCAGTTCACCATAAAGGAAAGTGGCTAGGAGAGGGACTCGAAGACATAATTGTTGTGGTTTCAAAAATGGGCAAAATACCATTGCTAGACACTAGCTGTATGATGCGAACCAGCCATCCACATTCATTGCACCATTTGGATGAATTTTTCAGCAAAGATTCAAGTCAAGATTCTATTTTCAAGATTCAAGAACTTCAAGATTCTTCAAGAAGTTTCAAGAAGATTTGAAGATTTAGTCAAGATTTGATTTCTTTGTAATTCTATCATAGTTTTAGTTTAATTCCCTATGGATGAATTTAAGTGTTCACACTAGGAAAGAGACTTTCTTGGGCTGCAAGATTAGATGTTCACACTAGAAAGGAGCTTTTCTTGGGCTGACAGTTTGCTTCCTTTTTAGTTACTATTTATGTCACTATTCACATGAATAGTAAATAGGTGTCTTTTCTTGGTCTTCAAGTTTGTTTCCTTTGACCTAGTTACTGATGCGAACCAACCATCCACATTCATTGCACTTTTGGATGAATTTTCCAGCAAAGATTCAAGTCAAGATTCTATTTTCAAGATTCAAGAACTTTAAGATTCTTCAAGAAGTTTCAAGAAGATTTGAAGATTTAGTCAAGATTTGATTTCTTTGTAATTTTATCCTAGTTTTAGTTTTCAGTTTTAGTTTAATTTCCTATGGACGAATTTAGGTGTTCACACTAGGAGAGAGACTTTCTTGGGCTACAAGATTAGGTGTTCACACTAGAAAGGAGCTTTTCTTGGGTTGCAAGTTTGCTTCCTTTTTAGTTACTATTCACGTCACTATTCACGTGAATAGTTAATAGGAGTCTTTTCTTGGTCTCCAAGTTTGTTTCCTTTGGCCTAGTTACTATTCACGTTTTTCCTACTTCGGCTAGGGTTTAGGAGTCCTTTTCCAAGCAGGATACTTATTTGTTATTGCCTATATAAGGCACTTTTTGTGATAATAAAGTTAGACAATTCTGAAATTAAATTGTGAGATTATTCTCCTTGAGTTCTCCAAGAGACTCTTTCGAACTTATCAAGGGATTCCTTGTGGCGTTCAACCTTGACTTATCAAGCGGATTTCCATCCCCGTTTGTGGCGTCTTCACCATACCAAGGTTCTTGCTTTGCTAAGCAACGGGTCGCGGTTTCCATCATATTCACTATACCAAGGTTCTTGTCTTGCTAGGCAAAGGGTTGCGGTTCCATCCATTCTTGAAAGATCTTGGGTTTGTTTTACCAATCTTGGTGTTGGGTCTCGGCACATGTTGACCAGGTTCGTATCACTGTATTTTGACCATTTTGATCTCAACTCACTCCACTAAAGAGTTAGGGTTGCACTCCATGGCAATTAATAAACTTCTAAGGGGGGTTTTTTGGTCTTTGACCTACTCAGCAAAATTACCAAAATGCACCTCTATGTTTTACCCACAATCAAGAGTAGGTCATGCATTCACACTATCATCCTATCTTGATTACATCTATACCTTGGACCTTTATCTTTCACATAATCATCACCCAGATACTATTTCCTTGTTCCTGGGAATGGTCCATAAGTCCAGTATCCAATATAGCACGAGCTATATTACTATGCACTTATATTTGGATGATTACATAGATAACTCCAAGCAAGTAGCTCACTATCACTTAAGATAGCATAAAATCATGACTCATATGCATGTTATCTAATGAACCTAGTCCATATATCCAAAACACCCAATTGTTGACCCATTATAAAATCTCATCCATAGTGAATCAAAACATATGACCTAGAATCCATTGATATATCCACATATGCTCATGATAAAGAGCATTGGTCACTTAATAGCTTACAATGCTTTTAGTTCTTTGACAATGACAGTAACGTCACTGAGATAGCATCTATTGTAGTCTCGTTCAATGCACTCACATGCACTAATGAGAGAAGTCCAGAAAGCTCCTTCAATGACCAAGGTAGGTCACCCTACTAAATAGGAGACTCTCTCATTATAACCTTACTATAGTGAAGTATCCAACTTTACTATTCGGTTATAAACCAATAGTTTTGATCCAAGCCTCATAGCATAGTTCTTCTGTGCGGATCACCACGCACCTATGCTATTCAATTATATCAAGGAGACTTTTTGCATACATATATATCAAATAAGAGAGATAATATAACATGCTCATAATAAATGTACTAATTTTATAACTGAATTATATTCATTTACATGAGATGTCTTAGTATTAGTAGTCTTTAGGGCATACAATTCCCAACAAGACCTACATGTTTAAGTGAGAAGGTCCGAAAAGTATCGTGTTTTTCATTCCAAGTAGATGAACGTGGCATATTTATATGTCAAAAAATGGTTAAAGATGAATTTGAAATTTGGGATTAAAGTGAGTGACATATGTGGTATCACTTTTAGTTGGAAAGTGTAATTATACTTGTCCGACATGGAAAAAATAAGACTTTGAAGTTTACCTTTTATATGGTTACTTTAGCACATGATTGCTACCATGTGCTTAGTTCATAGTCTCACCATTGTAAGTATGAACTAAACACCCATCACACGCGCTCGCCAAGGCATGGGTGAGAGTGCGATACAGGTGTGGGGGTATGGGTCGGGTTCTACCAGAACAACTTTTTTTTTTTTGGATGTTTCAAACTTCAATTGGAATTTAATAATAAAAAATGTGGGTCTTAAATTCTGATCTTCGTGACTTCCTCCAACGTTTAATAGCATTATTTCAGGACTTTATTGTCATATCCCGACCCAACCCCACGTTATAGGTCAGGTTTGGACCGAACAAATGGACAGTCTCCTCTGTACCGTGGACTAACCAATTACCTACACTCCGAAGAATACAACACAAACCATAATATACAACAATGTACAAAAATACCTTATTCATTTGACATTCCAATTCTAGTTCATATAGTAGTTCTAGCCTTATACTTAGCCATTATGAAACCATTCATGCATTCTAGTTTGACTAACTAAGATATAACAACTACATAGACTATTATATGCCACTACTAGAAGACTTTAACTTGAACTTACATCCCTTACATATGAAGTGTACTACCCCGAACCCGGCATTTACTTAATAGCATTTAATTGCATTTAATTACGTGCTTACATTAATTTATTCCTTCATATTGAGGCATTATTTTCATAATTCTTTTTAAATATTTAGATAATAGTTTAATTAGTTATTTTAAATGAATATTATCTATTTTGATTATTTTTAATATTCAGTTTCGTTTTCTTGCATTATTGACTTTGTTTTCAACTAAATAGCTAGTTTTGACTTTTTAAATGGACCATTTGTGAGGACCCGAGTGTTCATTACATGTGCATTCATTTATTTTAATCATTATTTGAAAAAATAATATGTGCATTTACATGACTTATTTAGTGTTTTAAAACTAAAATTGCACTTAAAGTTCATTTAAATTGCATCTTGTTGCCTTTTCACCTTCTTTAACCAAACTAGTTGACTTTTCATCTACATTAACCAACTAGGACAAGGTACGACTCCTAAGCAACAAATTCATTTGCCTTGATTTCTACAGAATCTGTTTCCGTGCAAGGTACGACTCCTAAGCCACTTGGTACTAGCCCGAATTGCATTGCTCTTCCCAGCCAACAACTGTCAAACATTGGTTATAGCCCACGCGATTTGGACAACTTGGATGGCAAAAATAATTCAGCTGGATCCAATTTCAATGGTGGGCCCGTGGACACCTTTGGTGGAAGAAATAATTCTGCTGTTTCTAATTTCAATGGTGGGGCCATAGCTCTTGATTCAAACATTAACCAACTTGAGAAGTCTAACAATACAGCCATACCACGTGAGATGCGTGATACTTTTGGTGGTAGCAATAATATCGTGGGTCCCTCTGGTAATCCCACTCGTGTGCACGAGAATTCTGATCAAGCTGAGGGAAAAAATCTTTTACTTTCGGCGGGTCCATCAACACATGGGGATGTTGTGCCTGCATTGAATAATTCTTTAAAGTCCAATTCCCACGGAGTTCAAACTCTACAAGATGCTGTAGGTCCTACCACTAGTTTGCAGATCCAAAATGTTTCAATTCAAGTATCCAATTTTCAAATGCATGGGAATAAAAGTCTGGGTGGTCCCGATTTTGCACACACCAACTTTAGTAAGCATGCTAATGCTGACCTTGCCATTTCGGATGGGCAAGCTTTGGTTTCTTTCTCTTCAGCCGATGCTAGACAAATTAGGGAACACGATGCCCCACCATCTGAATTGGCTCATGGTAATTCAAATGTTTGGCTTTCCAGTCCATTTCTGCATCATACGAGTTTCTACTCAAATGCTCCTTTGGACGAATCTTTACCCCTCTCACCTGGAGATCATATTAATTCATTTTTTGAGGGAGTTAACACCCCTGTTCCAGTTAATGGCCATACTGATAAGTCTTTTTTGGAGAATTTCCCTGCTCTTCATCATGCATCTACGAGTATTTCCTCTAAGAAAGCAGAGACTGATTCTCCTCAACAACCTAGGCCACGACAACAGAATGATTTTGTAAATGAGGGTAGCCAAATTCCTCCTTCACAGAAAAATTGGAAGGATTTCTTTGTTGGTAATCTTCAAAGCTCGCTCAAGCTTGACTTTTTCCCCTCTGACATCAGTGCTTGCCCCCCCAAGGAGGTTTATGATGAAGGTAATATCCTATGGGATAAACCACCACCATTTTTTCTCATTGGGACTATGTTTAATAATCAGTGGAAAAAGTTTGGGCATGTGGATATTAAATCTACAGACAAAGGACTGTATGTGTTCAGTTTCGAGAATCTTTCCATTTGTGATGTTATTCTGGAAGAATTATGGCATGTTAATCACATGCCTCTTCTCTTACGCAAATGGGATCCGGATATCCAACTTGTTGACTTCAAAGCTGATAGGGTTCCAATGTGGATGAAACTCAAAAATGTCCCAATTTCGCTTTGGACAAGAGCCGGATTGAGCTATGTGGCCAGTACTATTGGCTATCCTTTACAAATGGATTCTGTTACTGCCTCTAGGAATCATCTTCGGTATGCTCGGGTTTGCATTGAAGTTAATCTTGAAAAGCCTCTTAAGGATACCACCAAAGTGAAACTTCGTAATGGCCAGATTGCTTTAGTTTATATTGAGTATGCTTGGAAGCCCCAAAGATGTAGTCACTGTAACATTATTGGTCATAGTTCCAATAATTGTCCCACCTATGTTCCGATAACCAATGTTAGTGTTGATCCTCCTGTTGCTGTTGCTGTGGAATCCAAAGACTCAGATTGGCAAAATGGTAGTAAAAATAAGCGGAACGCAAAGCGTAACAAGAGTCGGGGTGCTCAAGTTAGCAACCAAAATTCTGGAACCGTGAGCAAAAATCAATATGAGATTTTGAGTTCAAATGAAAATGCGAATGCAGAAACTACTGCTAGCAAGCTGGAAACTGAAAACCATCGTGGTCAAAAGGAAACTGCATTGAAAACAACTGCCTTTTCTAAAGGCTTAGGTCCATCAAAGGAAATTAATGATCGGGTTCAAGGTAAAAGTACTTTGAAGTTTAACAGTAAGGAGAAAGATGAATCCTCCAAGTATCACAGTAAGGAATGGAAACCTTCTCTCTCAAAGGCCTTTAATGATTACATGAAACAGAATATCCCTCCGGACTTAGATGATGGTACTCTTGATTTTTAGAGCTTTGAGGGCTATGGGCTTTTATGATCTTCGTGTCTTATGGGTTTTCCATGTTTTCTTTGTAGGTTCATTGTTGGTTTCTTTGTAATTTCTTTGTTGTCTTTCTCGATCTTTGATTTGTTAATTGATCGGTTTTTGTACCATGTATGATACGAACCTGGTCAACATGTGCCCAGACCCAACACCAAGATTGGTAAAACAAACCCAAGACCTTTCAAGAATGGATGGAACCGCGACCCTTTGCCTAGCAAGACAAGAACCTTGGTATAGTGAATATGATGGAAACCGCGACCCGTTGCTTAGCAAAGCAAGAACCTTGGTATGGTGAAGACGCCACAAACGGGGATGGAAATCCGCTTGATAAGTCAAGGTTGAACGCCACAAGGAATCCCTTGATAAGTTCAAAAGAGTCTCTTGGAGAACTCAAGGAGAATAATCTCACAATTTAATTTCAGAATTGTCTAACTTTATTATCACAAAAAGTGCCTTATATAGGCAATAACAAATAAGTATCCTGCTTGGAAAAGGACTCCTAAACCCTAGCCCAAGTAGGAAAAACATGAATAGTAACTAGGTCAAAGGAAACAAACTTGGAGACCAAAAAAAGACTCCTATTTACTATTCACGTGAATAGTAACGTGAATAGTAACTAAAAAGGAAAGAAACTTGCAGTCCAAGAAAAGCTCATTTCTAGTGTGAACACCTAATCTTGCAGCCCAAGAAAGTCTCTTTCCTAGTGTGAACACCTTAATTCGTCCATAGGAAATTAAACTAAAACTGAAAACTAAAACTAGGATAGAATTACAAAGCAATCAAATCTTGACTAAATCTTCAAATCTTCTTGAAACTTCTTGAAAAATCTTGAAGTTCTTGAATCTTGAAAATAGAATCTTGACTTGAATCTTTGTTGGAAAATTTGCCCAACTGGTTCAATGAATGTGGACGCTCAATTGGTTCATTGAATGTGGACGTTCAAGGCTGGTTCTCATCATTCCCCCCCTCTTAAGAAGGATTTGTCCTCAAATCCACCAGGCTCAAAGATCAGCCTTGGTGGTAGCCATGTGGTATGTCCTCAGGAAGCACTTCCTCAAAATCCTGTAAGAGAGAAACAACAACACTAGGCAATGCAAAGTCAAGCTGGTTAGTGTTTAAAAGAGCCTCTTTGTACATGAGTGCAATTATCGGTCGTCTTGAGATCAAAGCTCTCTTAACCTCACTTGCTTTTTCATATAAATTTCTTTGTTTCCCCTCTGTTTCTACCGCCTTGGAAGAGCTCTTTTCTCTTTTTACTACCTCTCTAGCTTCAGCCTTGCTCGCTTTCTTTTCACTCTCATTCTTTTGATCACTCAAATTCTTTTGTTCACTCAAATTCTTTTGATCACTCAAGTTATTTTGATCACTGAATTTTTGTAACCTCACTTGATCCTCATAAACTTGTTTTGGTGTCATTGGAACTAGAGTGATTGTTCGCTGATTAAACATGAATGAGTACTTGTTGGTGAAGCCATCATGCTGCACACGTCGATCAAATTGCCATGGCCTTCCCAAAAGAAGATGTCCAGCATGCATAGGTACCATATCGCACAATACTTCATCCTCATATTTTCCAATGCGAAACGGCACCACAACCTATTTTGTAACCCTTACCTCACCACAATCATTCAACCATTGCAGCTTGTATGGACGTGGATGCTTAATTGTTGTGAGCCCTAGCTTGTCAACCATTGAAGCACTAGCAACGTTAGTCAAACTACCACCATCAATAATAACACTACATACCATTTCACGTGGCAGCGGGTATGAAAGATGTTCTCACGTTGCACTACTTTTTCCTCCTCTTTAGCTTGCAAGCTCAAAGCTCGTCGTGCCACTAGTCCAAGCATCTCTCCATAATCTGCCCTAAACTTCTCTTCTCCCTCTGTGATGTCCTCTAGTATGGGCATGACATCAAAATGTATTTCGTCTTCGGACTCAATCTCACCACTCTCCAAGACTACCAATGCTTGCTTGTTTGGGCATTGGCTTCCAATATGTCCCCATCCCTGACATTTAAAACATCTAATCTCACTAGATCGAGTCATAGTAGAAGCTGATTTACCTTGGGAGGTCGTGGCATTGGTGGATTGTTTGAACTCGGGCTCGACCTTATATATTCTTTCAAACCTCTCATGTATTTGTTCAAATTCAGCTCTCATCATCTGTCTCATCTCTCCCAAAAAAGCTTGCAACTGTAAATTCAGAACTGGTTGTTGAGCTTCTGCTTTTGTGTCATCCTCTTGATTATGAGCCATGATTGAATTTCACTCCCTCACGTGTTTCGCTCAACTCACTTTAGCTTTTACCCTCTAATAATCTCACACACTTTGCCTTTTTCCTCTCGTATTCTCTTTCAAGCCCCTAGAACTTACCAAGAATACCAAGCAACATAATAATCAATTTTGGAATCTGACTTTTTTTTTTTTGGTTTTTTTTTTTTGTTTTTTTTTTCAGACCTCTAAGACTTTGGAAACAAGGTTAGAGAAAGAAACTTGAATAAAACTCGAAGACGGAAACCTAGAAAAATAAGGAAAGTTGCAAAAACCCTATTCTAAAACACAAAAATGCCCAAAACTCATAGCAAACGTTGGAATTTGGCCCTAAGAGGGTGGTGCCCACAACCAAATTGTGGGTTATGCTCAGAACGTCGTTTCCCTTCAGAAAAGCTTGGCCACGAAGGCTAATTCAACAAAAACAAGTTTTTTAGTGTTCACTGTTTTGCCTTTTTTTTTTTTTTCAGCTCCGAATTTTTTTCTTTTTGTTTTTTCTTTTCTTGAAGTTTCTTTTCTTGATTTTCAGAAACAAAGACAATGAGCAAGTAAGTAACCAAGACTTCGAATTTAGAAACACAAGAAACCCTAATTCAAGATTCTAGGGTTTGGCCAATTGAAAGCTTAACAAGAAACGAAATTGAAAGCAAGAAAACAAAATTGAAGACAAGACTCAAGAAACGGAGAACAAGACTCAAGACACGAAATTAAAAGAACAAGAACGGAATCAAGACACAACCAAGAAAACGAATTGGAAGCAAGACACAATCAAGAACGAAGAAAGGAATTAAAACCTAGACCTAGACTCAAGGAATTAACCAAGAAAAACAAGAAAAGGATAGGCAAACCTGATAAACCTAAGCTCTGTTTACCAACTGATACGAACCCGGTCAACATGTGCCCAGACCCAACACCAAGATTGGTAAAACAAACCCAAGACCTTTCAAAATGGATGGAACCGCGACCCTTTGCCTAGCAAGACAAGAACCTTGATATAGTGAATATGATGGAAACCGCGACCCGTTGCTTAGCAAAACAAGAACCTTGGTATGGTGAAGACGTCACAAACGGGGATGGAAATCCCCTTGATAAGTCAAGGTTGAACGCCACAAGGAATCCCTTGATAAGTTCAAAAGAGTCTCTTGGAGAACTCAAGGAGAATAATCTCACAATTTGATTTCAGAATTGTCTAACTTTATTATCACAAAAAGTGCCTTATATAGGCAATAACAAATAAGTATCCTGCTTGGAAAAGGACTCCTAAACCCTAGCCCAAGTAGGAAAAACATGAATAGTAACTAGGTCAAAGGAAACAAACTTGGAGACCAAGAAAAGACTCCTATTTACTATTCACGTGAATAGTAACGTGAATATAAAATGGAAACAAACTTGCAGTCCAAGAAAAGCTCATTTCTAGTATGAACACCTAATCTTGCAGCCCAAGAAAGTCTCTTTCCTAGTGTGAACACCTTAATTCGTCCATAGGGAATTAAACTAAAACTAGGATAGAATTACAAAGCAATCAAATCTTGACTAAATCTTCAAATCTTCTTGAAAAATCTTGAAGTTCTTGAATCTTGAAAATAGAATCTTGACTTGAATCTTTGTTGGAAAATTCGCCCAACTGGTTCAATGAATGTGGACGCTCAATTGGTTCATTGAATGTGGACGTTCAAGGCTGGTTTCTCATCAATGTACCTCATTTTTTTTGGCAATGATAATCACTGATCTATCAAAAAAAAGAATTTTTGAAATATTTAATGAAGGGCAAACTTGGGATTAGAAACAAAATGCAAGGTTAAGTTAGTCAAATTTTGGATCAACTTTGGGATTAAATCTAAACCAATTTGGGAAGAGTTATGTGAAACCTCAGTTTTCGTCTTTCCCTCGATTTACGTGTCTTTACCTCGATTTGCGTGATTTGACATGTTTATGTGTTATATGACTTAGAATGTGATAATTTTTTGATTAATACTCCTAATACATGCTAAGTGTGCATTCATGAAATTTTCATTAAAAACGGAATTAGAAATTTTATCGTCGGTTTTGGTGAATAGTATTTTTGAACACCTGTCCGCTAAAATTTTTACAGGGGTGTTTAAAACGTCTTAAAACCTAGTCCTCTATTATTAATAGACCCATGTTTGATAAAAATTGATTCTGAAATAGAATAGTAATTTAAATAGACTTTTCGGGCGAAAAATAGCATTTTTGAGCCAAATAGTGATTTCTTCTAAACCCGATTCTTGTATTGACTTTTGTTGACCTAGTATATATTAATATAAATGTATTTATATGTGGTATTAAATGATTTTAGATTAATTGTGCATTCAAAAGACATTTGAAAATAAATAATATGACTTTTCACATTCTTTTGCAAAAATTGCGTTTTAAGCCGACTCGGGTGAAATTGTTTGAATGTAAAACTTCTTGTCACCTAAAAATAAACTACTTGAGATAGTTTAGGTGTTGCATAATTAATTTGAGCAAGAGTAGTCAAGAAAATGAATTAAAAGACAAGAAAACACTAAAAATAATTAGTTTCCACCTTTGACTTTCTTTTATTTGTTGACCTTTGCTTAATATATCACCAACACACATTAAAACAACACAAAACACACTCATTTTACACACATCTTACCGAAATTCCATGAGGGAGAAGAAAGAAGACATTTTTCAAAGGTTTTCAAGCATTTTTCACATAGATTTTGCAATTCAAGTCCAAATCACTTCATTCAAAGCTTGATTTCACTTGTTGGGCATCCATTATACACATTTCTTGCATCAAAACACATCAAAGGTGAGAGAAAAATTATAGATCTCAAAACTTATCTTTTGTGTTTTTGCGTAGAATCGATTATCGAACAGTTAGAATGTTAATCTGATGTTAGATTATTGATCCATACATGCTAGGGATCATTTATATGTAATCCTACTAGATTTGAACCGTTGAAGCATAATTATTATTTTTTGGGTATTTAAAGTTGATTAATTTGCTAAATCTTGATTATTTTGAGTTGTGTTGATCGGAATCGATTGTCGTCGATTTCTAAAAGTTTGATAATTACGTGGTAGCGCCGTTATAATGCCGAATTTTCGATTGCGATGTTTGGGTGAAAATCCAAAAATTTCAGCCTAGGTGCCTTGAGGTTTTAGGGTTGTTGGGCTTGATTTTGAGGTGTCTTGGTGGGTTTCCGAGAGGGCTAATGTAGTTGATCGAGTGGGTGAGTGTTTGAAACTGATTTGGGGTTGTTTGGATTAGTAGAATGTAAGATATGATTATTTGAAGTTTAGGTTATCTTTCTTTAAATTATTGAATCGAGCCTTAGTTGATCGGGTGTGGTTTGAGTGATTGAATGGTGAGTTGTTGATGGGTAAACTAGGGTTTGATTGTGTGTTTAATGCATGTTCGATTGGATGGCCTACTTTGTCATCTAACTTAGTTATTTGTTGTTAAATTGATTATTGATGTTATTATGATGATAATATGATTATTGATGATGATAATATGATTATTGATGATGATTGATGATTATTGATTGATGATTGATGCCGGGAGGTAGGTAGTTCTGCTAGACTGTCCTCTTGTGAATGATTGATGTTTATTATTACTGTTGAGTCTTTGGTATGTGTGTGCCACCTCTCGGGCAGCATCGGGTTGTCGGGTTGATAAATGCATGACTACCAGAGACTGCCTCCAGCTCGCATGACGGAGGTGTCATAGAGGGAGAGGTTATTAGGGTACCTCGGGTGCATGAGTTTATGGGAGTCACAAGAAGGATGTTGTGATCGTGATGGCGTTTGGAGCTACACCAACTAGTGTATCCTTTATTGAATGGTCATTATAGATTATGTGATGATAATATTATTGATGTTATTGTGTGTTTACTTGCTCAAAGGATTATTTCCAAGGAGTATAGTGAATACTGTTAGAGATCTATCGAATCCTCACTGAGCTTGTTTATATATAAGCTCACTCTCTATTATTGCATGCATACAGGTGATATTGATCAAGATTATAGATATGTGCCTCAGGAAGCTGAGAATGTGCTTTATATGGACAAGTCCTATGTGCCAAAGTCTTGTCATTGATGTCTGAGATGTAGTTCTCTTTTGTTATCTTGTATATTAAAACTAGATGTTTTGTATTTACTTAGAAGTTTATGATGTATAAGATGTTGTAAAGATAATAAATTAAATGTTGTAGCTTAGTAGTCTTGGTTTGGAACATGATTAGGTTGCTCGGTAGGCTATAATCTATTTTGGAAGTGTATGTTATATAGTAAATGTATTATGTTAGAACGGAGGCGCATAACTATGAATGAGTTGATGAAAGAATGTTTAATGTATGAAATGGTTGCGTTGTATGTTGTTAATTTGATTGTGGAGTTGGTTGGTGATTTGTGGAGTTTGATGTATGTTGTTATTAAGGGTTGGTTTAGAGCCCTGATGTTCATGTTACTGTTGTTATGCTGCCGAAATTCCGTTGCGTCCTGACTGAGGGGTCGAGTTGGGGCGTGACAAGTTAGGTGGAAAATTATATATGGTTAGAAATCTCTACGAGTCTAGGTTCTAATGCTTCAAACCGTTCATGAATTGGAGTTTTCTAGAAGAAGTTATTGCTATTATTGTTTGACCATTGCTTTGACTTTCACTTAAGCTTATAAAACAAAAACAAAGCACAAAAATCAGCCATTTTCTTCTTCATTTCAGCCAAGAGCTTCAACCAACATGAATAGTAAACCTTTTCACATTTTAGCTAATATCTTGAGTTTGGAGTGGAACCAAGGCGCAATTCCAACATTTTTGAGTTCATGGCAACGTCTAGCATCTTTCTAGCAGTTTATTTTCCGTTTATTTTGCCAAAAAAATGTAAGGGCATTTTCTAACCCATTTTTCAAAAGTCATTATTTATGTTAGATATTGCTAAATCTATGCCTAATACTTGTTATTTAGGTGCTAGAGAACATATTTCTTGCTTTATAACTTGTGTAGAGATAAATTTTGTTGTAGTTAATTTCTAGGAGTATTTTGATGATATTATGCCTTTGATTATGTGTTAGCTTGCTTCCTAGACTAAATGTGAAGTTTATGAATGTTATTGTATCATTCTAACTTAGTTAGATAGCTTAAACAAGTCAAATGGTGCAAGAAAATATAGAATGACTTTGTTGAAGTTTTTAGTTTTTGGGCATTTAGGGGCTGACCAAGTTGGGCAGTTTTATGCCATCCTTAAATTGCTTATTTTAGTCTATAATATGGTTTAATGACTTGTATTTAGGTAGGGAAAAATGTTGGTAGTTGAAGGTTGGTTTGGCTTGGAGATGTGTTTTAGTGGTTATTTTGAGTCTATTTGACTAGTTTAAGTGCACTTGTGTACACTTATGTGTTGTGTGAATTGAATATGCTTTATGGTTGTTCTAATTGCTAATGTTTATATGCCTATCGAATTGTGGGTTTGAACCATGCCAACATGCGACGTGACCCAACACCAAATATGGCAAACGACCCAAGTCCTTTCAGTAACGGATGGAACCGCGACCCTATGCTTAGCAAAACTAGAACCTTGGTATAGTTGAGGATGCCACAAACGAGGATGGAGATCTCGTTTGATAAGTCAGAGTTGAACGCCACAAGAGTAATCTTGATAAGTTCGAAAAAGTTCTTGAGAACTTAAGGAGAATAATCTCACAAATTTAATATCAAAGTTGTCTTACTTTTATTTCATGCAAATCAGCCTTATATAGGCAAAGACAAATAAGTTTCCTATTTGAAAAAGAACTCCTAAACCCTAGCTCAAATAGGAAAACGTGAATAGTAACTAGGTCAAAGGAAACAAACTTAGAGACCAAGAAAAGACTCCTATTAACTATTCATGTGAATAGTGACGTGAATAGTAACTAAAAATGAAGCAAACTTGCAGCCCAAGAAAAGCTCCTTTCTAGTGTGAACACCTAATCTTGCAGCCCAAGAAAGTCTTTTTCCTAGTGTGAACACCTAAATTCATCCATAGGGAATTAAACTAAAACTATGATAGAATTACAAAGAAATCAAATCTTGACTAAATCTTTGAATCTTCTTGAAACTTCTTGAAGAATCTTCAAGTTCTTGAATCTTGAAAACATAATCTTGACTTGAATCTTTGTTGGAAAATTCATCCAAATGGTGCAATGAGTGTGGATGGCTGGTTCGTATCATTCCTCCCCTCTTGAGAAGGATTTGTCCTCAAATCCACCAGGCTCAAAGACCAGCCTAGGTGGTAGACCATATGTTATGTACTCGGAAAACACTTCCTCAAAATCCTGCAAAAGAGAAATAACAACACTAGGCAATGCAGAGTCAAGTTGGTTAGTGTTTAAAAGAGCCTTCTTGCACATGAGCACATTCATTGGCCGTTTTGTCATCAAAGCTCTCTTAACCTCACTTGTTTTTTCATAGAAATTTCTTTGTTTTCCCTCTGCTTCTACCTCCTTGGCTGAGCTCTTTTCTCTTTTTACTACCTCTCCCATTTCAGCATTGCTCTCTTTCTTTTCATTCTCATTCTTTTGCACTCTAATGTTCTTTTCATCACTCAATTTCTTTTGATCACTCAAATTTTGCAACCTAACTTGATCTTCATAAACTTGTTTTGGTGTCATTGGAACTAGAGTGATTGTCCGTTGATTGAACATGAATGAGTATTTGTTGGTAAAGCCATCATGCTGCACACGTCGATCAAATTGCCATGGCCTTCCCAAAAGAAGATGTCCAGCATGCATAGGTACCACATCGCACAATACTTCATCCTCATATTTTCTAATGCGAAACGGCACCACAACCTGTTTTGTAACCCTTACCTCACCACAATCGTTCAACCATTGCAACTTGTATGGACGTGGATGCTTAATTGTTGTGAGCCCTAGCTTGTCAACCATTGAAGCACTTGCAACGTTAGTACAACTACCACCATCAATAATAACACTACATATCTTATCTTTCACGTGGCAGCGGGTATGAAAGATGTTCTCACGTTGCACTACTTCTTCCCCCTCTTTAGCTTGCAAGCTCAAAGCTCGTCGTGCCACTAATCCAAGCATCACTCCATAATCTGCCCCAAATTCCTCTTCTTCACCTACTTCAGTGTCCTCTAGTATGGGCATGTGATCAGATTGCATTTCATCTTCAGACTCAATCTCCCCACTTTCCAAAACTACCATTGCCCTCTTGTTTGGACATTGGCTAGCTATGTGCCCTCGTCCCTAACATTTAAAGCATTTAATATCACTAGAACGAGTTGTAGGAGGGGCTGTTTTACCTTGAGAAGTCGTGGCATGGGTGGATGTTTTGGGCTTAGGCTTGACCTTGGAAGTAGTCGAACTCTCCTCCTTTCTTGGGTAACTCGACCTCCAAGGTGATGCACTTGAGTGTTGCGGGGCTGGCCTTGGTCGTGAACCACCCCTCATCAATTGCTTCTCCACCTTAATTGCCATATGCACCAAATCTTCTAACTCAACATAATGATGCAACTCAATGGTGTTAGCAATTTCTCGATTCAGCCCATTCAGAAATCTAACCATTGTCGCCTCCCGATCTTCCTTTACATTGGCTCTAATCATAGCCATCTCCATCTCTTTGCAATAATCATCCACAGGTATCAGGGGATAATAAGCAAAGTAATGATTGCAAATTAATTTAAGACTGATACAGAGTGCGCCAGGAAATGACTTTAAAATATTTCAACATATATTGATAGAGATGGAACTTACAAAATGTAAGAAGACTGCGGAAACAAAAGCAAACTTCTAAAACACAAGGAAAGCTTTTAATTGGGAATTGATTTTCGGATGCTAACACTAAAACTAAGGCCTTCCTTTTATAGGAGAAGGAGGCGGTACATTGGATACCTAATCACACCAGCAACAACAGAAAAGACAAAAGCTATAATTCAGCTTTTAGAAAAGTTGTAATATCAGCAACTTGAGCGGGCCAGTAGGTAAAGACTTTTGAGCCATTCTGCTTTCCTTTATGTCACGGGATGAAAAAGAGTCCTTTTCATTTCTGCTTTTGGTAAATGACAAAAGACTTTAAGTCCTTTTCTTCTTTTTAAAAAGACTACTTTCAGTCTTGTTGCTCGCTTTATTCACGTGAGACTTTAAGTGTCTCATTTCTCATTTATCTTTTTATCTTGCCGACACTCTACCTACCCCAAATGAGACATAAAGTCTTGCATGTAGGCATCGTCATTTGTGTCATCTGTTTCGTCATAGGGGTCTTGTGCGTCTTGATACAGATCATCAGCAGCTTTTCCCTTTTTTATTTTTTAAGGGCGGCTGTGAGCGAATCTCGAAGCGCCTTTTTAGGCGTGGAGGACAGTAGGTCCTTGAAAAGATCTTTGAGATCTGAAGGCGGAGAATCAGGTGGTAGTGCAATCCCTTTCTTACGAACAGTTTTTCCTTCAAAGTGAAATTTACTCCACCATTTGATCATAATTCGTCTGCAGAGCCAGACATGAGAGGCTTTGAGCCCATCCATACAAACCTCTGGAATTGTATCTAAAACATAATCCCATTTAACAATCCAGGGAATTTGTTCAATTAAAACAAAATTAAGAAGGCCAATGATCCCTTCTTTAACTTCAGTAGGGAACGTCTGAATGAAATCTTCGTAATGTTTACGAATGAACATTGGAATACTGGAGGGAAAGAGACCCCAAGTTTTGTACCAGTTTAAAAACCATTGAGGAAAAGTCTGATCAGGGTCCTCAAGGCAAAATTGTATGAACCATGTGTGTTTTCTTTGCTTGTTTTCATAAAGAAGAGCAAGCTCCCAAGCAGACACATAATCAAAATAATTATAAATCTTAGGATGAAAAGCATAATACTTTAACCTTTTAGACTCTGTGAAGAGATCATCACCCCAGTCTGCTGGATTTAGTATCGATCTAATTGAGATCGTGCAGTATGCTACTTCTTCAGTAGATTTCGTTCTCCAGGTTGGGTTGAACGTCACTGAACCTGATTCTATGAGAATTTGTTGATAAAAATAAACATTCTTTTGGCCATGTTGAGGAAGAATGTCATCTTTTAATACAATCTTTGCAATCTGATTTGTTGCCATTCTGATATTGCTTTCTTCAGCAATGTATAATGGATGATGCCCGGTGATGATGAAAGGATGTTTACCCTGACTGTGAGGGTCAGCTCTCGCATAAGCTTCTTGTGAGAGTGAGTCATCAACTTCGTCCTTCAGTTGAGAAGACGATGGAATATCCCGAATCCTTTTAGGATTGGGGGATCTGTCCGCCATTAGGGTTCTGGAGAAATTCTCTAGTTAAGAAATCAGGAAGAGAGTTAGTTTCTCCTTTAATAAACTCAATATCAAAATCGAAAGCAGATAAAAGTCCTTGCCATCTAGCAAAAATCTGTTTTGAAGCAAGGTTTTTCACATCTTTAATTAAGACATCTTTTGCAGATTTGCAATCGATTCTTAACAAAAACTTTTGATTTAATAAATCAATTTCAAATTTTGAAATGCAAAGGACCATAGCAAGTATTTCTTTTTTAATGGTCGAGTAGTTTTGCTGGGCTGGTTTCCATAGGCCTGAATTGAAGCGAACCAGCTTTTCTTTTTCTTGAATCCTTTGTTTGAGGATTCCACCATAGCCAAGCTCAGAAGCATCTGTCTCAACTATTTTGAAAGCTTCTGGATCAGAAAGAACCAGACAAGGTAGAACTTTGACTTTCCTTTTAATGCCTTGGACCGCCTTTGTATGCTCTAATGTCCATGGTTGAGGATTTTTCTTTAGCCTTGCATATAATAACTTACAGTCCTGAGCTAAACCGGGATAGAAGTCTGCAACATAATTAAGACTTCCAAGAAACCTTTGCAATTGTGTTTTTTCTTTAAGTTCATCAGGGAACTTATCTGCAAACTCAATTGCTCTGTCTATAGGGATAATTGATCCCTGAGTAATGTTGTGACCAAGAAATCTGATCTCTGTTTGAAAGGTTTTAACCTTCTTTGCTGAGACCGCTAATCCTGCTTGCTTAGTCGCCTGAGTAAACACTTTTAAGTGTTTAACATGCTGATCAATACTTTGGGAATAAACCAGCACATCATCAATATAGACAATAATGAATTCTGAATATGGGTTGAATATCTCATTCATTATTCTCTGAAATTCTGACGGGGCGTTCTTTAGCCCAAATGGCATTACTTTCCATTCAAAATGCCCAAAAGGTACCGTGAAGGCCGTTTTGTACCTCTCTTCTTCTTTAATCTGAATCTGCCAATATCCAGATTTCATATCAAATTTTGAAAATAAATTTGCTTTCAGTAATCTATTAAGTAGATCTCTTTTATTAGGTAACGGATACCTAATCCATCTTAAAGCTTTGTTCAATGGCTTATAATTGATAACAAGCCTAGGAGCTCCTCTTTCTATTTTTGCTGCATTTTCCACATAGAACGCTGGACAACTCCATGGGCTGTAGCTAGGTCTAATGAGACATTTCTGCTGTAATTCAGCAATCTCATTCTTGCATAATTCAAGAAATCTAGGACCCATAGCAATTGGTCGGGCCTTTGTAGGGATTGATCTTTCATCAAAATTCGGCTCATATGGTAATTTTACCACATGCCTCTTCCTCCCCCAAAAAGCATTTGGTGCTTCTTCACAAATTTCTTTTTTTGATAAAAGCATCAAGGGAGCGAATTTTCGCAATCATTTTAGGACTATTAAGTCCTTCTTTTACTTGGCGAAAACTAATTTCCTCTTTGAGAGAAAGTAAGAAGTTTTCCTTTGAGGTGATAACCTCTGAAAGTGTATCAAGGAATCTTTCATTTGGCTCGGACATGAAAGGGAGTTTTGATGCGAACCAGCTATCCACATTCAATGAACCAATTGAAGCGTCCACATTCAATGAACCAATTGGGCGTCCACATTCATTGAACCTTTTGGATGAATTTTCCAGCAAAGATTCAAGTCAAGATTCTATTTTCAAGATTCAAGAACTTCAAGATTCTTCAAGAAGTTTTCAAGAAGATTTGAAGATTTAGTCAAGATTTGATTTCTTTGTAATTTTATCCTAGTTTTAGTTTTCAGTTTTAGTTTAATTTCCTATGGACAAATTTAGGTGTTCACACTAGGAGAGAGACTTTCTTGGGCTGCAAGATTAGGTGTTCACACTAGAAATGAGCTTTTCTTGGGCTGCAAGTTTGCTTCCTTTTTAGTTACTATTCACGTCACTATTCACGTGAATAGTTAATAGGAGTCTTTTCTTGGTCTCCAAGTTTGTTTCCTTTGACCTAGTTACTATTCACGCTTTTCCTACTTGGGCTAGGGTTTAGGAGTCCTTTTCCAAGTAGGATACTTATTTGTTATTGCCTATATAAGGCACTTTTTTGTGATAATAAAAAGACAATTCTGAAATTAAATTGTGAGATTATTCTCCTTAAGTTCTCAAGAACTTTTTCGAACTTATCAAGATTATTCTTGTGGCGTTCAACTCTGACTTATCAAACGAGATTTCCATCCCCGTTTGTGGCGTCCTCAACTATACCAAGGTTCTTGCTTTTCTAAGCAACGGGTCGCGGTTCCATCCATTCTTGAAAGATCTGGGGTTTGTTTTACCAATCTTGGTGTTGGGTCTTGGCACATGTTGACCAGGTTCGTATCAGTTGGTAATCAGAGCTTAGGTTTATCAGGTTTGCCTATCCTTTTCTTGTTTTCTTAGTTAATTATGTGAGTCTAGGTCTAGGTTTAAATTCCTTTCTTTGTTCTTGATTGTGTCTTGCTGCCAATTCGTTTTAGGTTGTGTTTCAATTCTGTTCTTGCTTCAATTTCGTTTCTTATCTTGTGTTTCAAGTCTGTTTTCTTGTTGAAATCCGTGTCTTGTGTCAAGTATTTTATTGTTTTCTCATCAAATCCGTGGGTAGGGTTAAGGTTTTCAATTAGGACAAAACCCTAATTGGTTGTGTGCTCAAATCTGAAATCTTGGTTTCTTAGTCATTGTTTTCGTTTCTGAAAATCAAGAAAAGAACATCAAGAAAGAAAAGAAACTTCAAGAAAAGAAAAAAAAAAAAATTCGGAGCTGAAAAAAAAAAAAAAAAAGGCAAAACAGTGAAAAGTAAAAAAACTTGTTTTTGTTGAATTAGCCTTCGTGGCCAAGCTTTTCTAAAGGGAAACGACGTTCTGAGCATAACCCACAGCAAAGCTGTGGGCACCACCCTCTTAGGGCCAAATTCCAACGTTTTCTATGAGTTTTGGTCAGTTTTGTGTTTTAGAATAGGGTTTTTGCAACTTTCCTTATTTTTCTAGGTTTCCTTCTTCGAGATTTATTCAAGTTTCTTTCTCTAACATTGTTTCCAGAGTCTTAGAGGTCTGAAAAAAAAACAAAAAAAAAAAAAGTCAGATTCCAAAATTGATTATTACGCTGCTTGGTATTCTTGGTAAGTTCTAGGGGCTTGAAAGAGAATACGAGAGGAAAAAGGCAAAGTGTGTGAGATTATTAGAGGGTAAAAGCTAAAGTGAGTTGAGCGAAACACGTGAGGGAGTGAAATTCAATCATGGCTCATAATCAAGAGGATGACACAAAAGCAGAAGCTCAACAACCACTTCTGAATTTACAGTTGCAAGCTTTTTTGGGAGAGATGAGACAGATGATGAGAGCTGAATTTGAACAAATACATGAGAGGTTTGAAAGAATATATAAGGTCGAGCCCGAGTTCAAACAATCCACCAATGCCACGACCTCCCAAGGTAAATCAGCTTCTACTATGACTCGATCTAGTGAGATTAGATGTTTTAAATGTCAGGGATGGGGACACATTGGAAGCCAATGCCCAAACAAGCAAGCATTGGTAGTCTTGGAGAGTGGTGAGATTGAGTCCAAAGACGAAATGCATTTTGATGACATACCTATACTAAGAGACACCACGGAGGTTGAAGAAGAGTTTGGGGCAGATTATGGAGAGTTGCTTGGACTAGTGACCCGACGACCCTTAAGCTTGCAAGCTGAAGAAGAGGAAGAAGTAGTGCAACATGAGAACATCTTTCATACTCGCTGCCACGTGGAAGATAAGGTATGTAGTGTTATTATTGATGGTGGTAGTTGTACTAATGTTGCTAGTGCTTCTATGGTTGAAAAGCTAGGGCTCAACACAGTTAAGCACCCACGTCCATACAAACTGCAGTGGCTGAATAATTGTGGTAAAGTAGGGGTTATAAAGCAGGTTGTTGTACCGTTTCGCATTGGAAAATATGAGGATGAAGTATTGTGCGATATGGTACCTATGCATGCTGGACATCTTCTTTTGGGAAGGCCATGGCAATTTGATCGACGTGTGCAGCATGATGGCTTCACCAACAAGTACTCATTCATGTTTAATCAGCGAACAATCACTCTAGTTCCAATGACACCAAAACAAGTTTATGAGGATCAAGTGAGGTTACAAAAATTGAATGATCAAAAGAACTTGAGTGAACAAAATAATTTGAGCGATCAAAAGAATGAGAGTGAAAAGAAAGCGAGCAAGGCTGAAGCTAAAGAGGTAGTAAAAAGAGAAAAAAAACTCTTCCAAGGCGGTAAAAACAGAGGGGAAACAAAGAAATTTCTATGAAAAAGCAAGTGAGGTTAAGAAAGCTTTGATCTCAAGATGGCCAATAATTGCACTCATGTACAAAGAGGCTCTTTTAAATACTAACCAGCTTGACTTTGCATTGCCTAGTGTTGTTGTTTCTCCCTTACAGGATTTTGAGGAAGTGCTTCCTAAGGACATACCACATGCTTTACCACCAAGGTTGATCTTTGAGCCTGGTGGATTTGAGGACAAATCCTTCTCAAGAGGGGGGGAATGATGCGAACCAGCTATCCACATTCAATGAACCAATTGAAGCGTCCACATTCAATGAACCAATTGGGCGTCCACATTCATTGAACCTTTTGGATGAATTTTCCAGCAAAGATTCAAGTCAAGATTCTATTTTCAAGATTCAAGAACTTCAAGATTCTTCAAGAAGTTTTCAAGAAGATTTGAAGATTTAGTCAAGATTTGATTTCTTTGTAATTTTATCCTAGTTTTAGTTTTCAGTTTTAGTTTAATTTCCTATGGACAAATTTAGGTGTTCACACTAGGAGAGAGACTTTCTTGGGCTGCAAGATTAGGTGTTCACACTAGAAAGGAGCTTTTCTTGGGCTGCAAGTTTGCTTCCTTTTTAGTTACTATTCACGTCACTATTCACGTGAATAGTTAATAGGAGTCTTTTCTTGGTCTCCAAGTTTGTTTCCTTTGACCTAGTTACTATTCACGCTTTTCCTACTTGGGCTAGGGTTTAGGAGTCCTTTTCCAAGTAGGATACTTATTTGTTATTGCCTATATAAGGCACTTTTTTGTGATAATAAAAAGACAATTCTGAAATTAAATTGTGAGTTTATTCTCCTTGAGTTCTCCAAGAGACTCTTTCGAACTTATCAAGGGATTCCTTGTGGCGTTCAACCTTGACTTATCAAGCGGATTTCCATCCCCGTTTGTGGCGTCTTCACCATACCAAGGTTCTTGCTTTGCTAAGCAACGGGTCGCGGTTTCCATCATATTCACTATACCAAGGTTCTTGTCTTGCTAGGCAAAGGGTCGCGGTTCCATCCATTCTTGAAAGATCTTGGGTTTGTTTTACCAATCTTGGTGTTGGGTCTCGGCACATGTTGACCAGGTTCATATCAAGTTTAAAAGGTATTCCTTGAATATCTGCTTCAATTCTTGATTCATCAATTTTATGAACCGGAAACAAGGAATGAAGGAATGGGTTTCCAAGGATAACGGGATGGGATAATCCTGGAACCATAAGAAAGGGAAGTTTAAAACAAGTGTTTCCTTGACATATTGCTGCATCGGAAACTTTATACTGAATTCTCAAGGGAGTACTATCTGCTTGAGATAGTCCTTGACTTGTTTTCTCAAGGTATTTGGCTGGAATTAAGCCTTCTCTTATGCAGTTCAGATCTGCTCCTGAGTCTATTAAGACTATCGTTTTTACTTTGTATTCTCCTTTGATCATGAGAGTAAGTTCAGAGTACCATTTGAACGTAGTGACTCGTTCAATAACATTGACCCAATTCAGTAAGGCCAATTCAGGTGCTTTAAGCGCTTTTTCTTCGCTGCTTGGTTCATTGATGACTAGAGCATGTTCTCTGAGTTCTCCTTGGGCAGACGTCTCTGGACAATCTGGAGTTTTGAGAAAATCAGGACGTTCTGGAAGATACTGATCCTCAGGTTGTTTCCAAGTAGAGATATTTGCTTCTGCTTCAAGATCAGTAACCCTTTCTTGTAACAAGATAACTTCTGCCTAAAATAAGCCTTTAAGGCTAATCAATTCATTTTTTATTTCTCTGACCTCATGACGAAGTTCACCAATTGTTGGTTCCTTCGCTACTGTTTTTGGAGAGTTTTGAACTCTTTCTAAAACTGTTTTAAAAGAGTAGAAATCAGGTTGCTGGACCTCAGGCTTATCCTTTTGAGACTGAGTTAATTCTTGAGTCTTTGAGACCTCAATATATTTTGAAAGCATTTGAGCTTTACTTACTGGATCATGAATCTGATTTATCAGATCGAGAATAAGATTGTCTTGAGCTGAAAGAACATTTAAGCCCAAAGCGTTGATGTTATTAGCGAAGCAATCCTCGCATCCACCATTGCAAGAACATTTCTTTTTGTTTGGATTATTGGATTCTTCATCGTCCGATTCAGACTTTGAGTCTGATCCTGAATCAGTTTCTTCTTCTGAACTATATGAACTTATGAGATTTACTTCCAAATCTTCTCCTTTGTCATCTGATGGAGTAAGAAAGATATGACATAAAGATCTTTTAAGACCTTCATCAAGATCGAGAGCGTGAATACGTTTTTTAACCATACATTTGTTTTGGTAGTACCCAATTTTTCCGCACTTCCAACAAACTGGAGCCTTGTCTTGACTCTCTTTTTTGTATGAGGTTGAAGCTTTATCAGGCTTCTTCATAAACCTTTTTCTTTTCTCATACTTTTTCTTGTGAAACGAGGGTTGTTTCTTGTCATACTCCTTTCTATGAGATTGGTGGTATGACTTCTTTCTTTTTTCTGTATGTGGCTGAAAACCCATTTGTTCACAGAAATCTCCCAAGGTATGCTTGCCTTTAAGCCTTTGGCTGTCGAGATGGCGTTTGAGTTTCAAGTCATTACAGAGATGCATTCCTTCTGTAATTACTTCAGTTGCCAACTGTCCAAACGTATATTGCGAGTATGGAATTGTTCCTCCATTTTCGTCTTTGAGACGAGTTCTGAGCTTTTGAGCGAATGCTGCTGGAAGGCCATCAATAAACTTTTCCTTCCAGTAACTGGCTGCCGCATCATCTCTGGTATAAAGTTTACTAAGGAAAACATCCTTGTACCATTTGAAATCAGCTAGAGATCTGCACCTTAGGTTGGAGAGCTGTTCTCCAGTTTTTTCCTTCAGTTTGCCAGTAGATCCGACGAAAGTTGTCGTAATCGTATAAATTAGGGTATTGACAGCATCGACTTTGAGCCCTTTCTGAATTCCCCCTTCGTATACAGGTGTTGTGGAGGCGTAGATCTGTTCTTTAGCCGTTGAACTCAGATAATTATCCCACCAACCCTGTAGTTGACCAGAAAATCCAGAAATAATTGCCCTAGCAATGTTCTGATCATCTTTTCCACGAAGTCTAAATGCCTGAGCGAACATGAACATTTGTTTGACAACATTCATGACCAGTTGTTCCGAATAGCCGTCAATATTCCATTCGACTATATTATCTCCGGCGAAGACAGAATTTCCTTTATAGTCTTCGTGAAGGAGATCTGGTGGTGATGGCCTTGGGTAATAAGGCTCATTTGTTTGCCTCCATGTGACAGCATTTTGAGTCATCACATTGAGTGTAGAGGCCTTATCCTCGGCTATTGCCTTGCCCTGGTCTTTGATTTTTATTCCTCCGACAAGACTAGTCAACTGATCTACAATCTCCTGCTTAACTGGATCTTTCAGAGTGAATTTCTTTAATGATATTAATGGCGGTGGCTGGATCATAGGTGGAGATGGCTTCTCTTCTTTTATCTCCTTTACTTCTTCTTGATTTCCTTTTATAGTAATCGCCGCCACAGCTGCAACCACTTGATCAACTTGCCTTCCAATCGCTTGTAAGTAGAGATTGGTGTAGTTGCTTTGTTCTATCAGAGGGCCAATAGGTACATCCTTTGAGGATGACGTTTGATCCTTTGAGGATCCTTCTTCTTTGCTACTATTAAATGGAGTAGCGATTGCTTCTTTAGAACCTCGTTGAATTACAACGGTGCAATCTGGAGGATACTTGGCTTTAACAATATCGCCTTTATAGGTTTTGTATCCTTGAACGGTTGAACTGAGAACATTTAGAAAAGATTGGTCTTGGAAATTAGGCCAATTGAATTTTTTCGTTTTAAACACCATTTCAAGCCATTTAAAGAAATCAGCTTTGTTCCTGGTTTTTTCCAACCATTCTTCAAATCGATCTGCATAGAAACTTTGAGTTTCTTTACTTAGCCTAGTAGTATACCATGCTCTGTGATAATGGTATCTTTCATCGAAAAACTTTGACTCTTTGAGAGTGTTGGGTTTAGATATAACCCCAATTGAATAATTGTACCCCATATCTGAGAAGGTCGGCGAGGTAGCCTTTTTGCTGCCTTCTGCTGATTCAGGTACTTCAACCTTGTATTGAGGTTGGGTGACTCCTTCACTAGATCTTTTAAGATCTGTCACCTCGTAAGCTGGCTGTTCCTTTTGAGGAACTGAAGAAATAGATGTTCTTCGGGAGGAGCCTTCGAACTCTATCTTTACCTTTCTTCTTTCTGAGAATTTGATCACAGCATCACCATCTTCATATTGAATGATATTCTCGATGGTCCGTGGTTCTTCTCTGAAAGGAGGTGTAATAGCCTCAAGCTTCCATCGTTCTGGTAGAGTGACTTGACTCCACTGTATTGTTTTTGGAACATTGATGGTTGCTTTTCTTAGATTTGTGGTGAGAAGAGTAGTCTCACCTCTTCGTGCCTGAATCTGTTTAGTTCTTGGGAAAACAGTATTCATAGCTTTGTAGCAGACTCTGTAAATAAGAGCTACTTGTTCTCTACCTTCTTTGGTGTGGTAACCACTGGTTTGAACAGTAAGGGAGAGAGTATCTAGGATGTGTGGATCTGTGAGAGAGACCGTAAAATTTGGAAAACATGTAAAATGTATAGGTCCATCACAGAGTGTAGATTCAACTACACCTAGTAGGGAATCATCTAAAATGAGATGACTGGCGTCCCTAAGCATAATTAAGGCTGACACATTTAAGCCTAATCTGGTTAATGGTTTGATTGCAACTTGAACAAAACCAAAATGTAAATATTTGTATTTTTGTTTATGAACTTCTATGAGATGTTCAGAGAGTAATTGAAAAGATTGATGTCCTTCTTTGAGAGGGACTGTTTCTTCAACAGTTTTTATAACATAATCGGAAGCAAAAGTAAAACTTCCTTGTTGAAAAATAGTAGAAGGGTGCATAGCCGGTAGCTTCCAAGCTAGCATCTGGTTTTCAATATTTTCAAAAACTTGAATTTCTTTGTTCTTAGCTCCTGAACTGGGGGCTTCAGAACCAGACCTAGATCTAGACAAACTCCTTCTTAGACGATCCATAATATCTGGTAAGTTATCGCTGACAAAGACTGATTATTGCCCTCAAAGCCTTCACACGGCACAACGGGTCTTAAAACTCTGCCGACTGCGTAACTTCACAGTATTAAGGAAGCTAAGAAAACAGTAGGTTTAAATCTAAAAGATGGCTCTGATACCAAACAGGTATCAGGGGATAATAAGCAAAGTAATGATTGCAAATTAATTTAAGACTGATACAGAGTGCGCCAGGAAATGACTTTAAAATATTTCAACATATATTGATAGAGATGGAACTTACAAAATGTAAGAAGACTGCGGAAACAAAAGCAAACTTCTAAAACACAAGGAAAGCTTTTAACTGGGAATTGATTTTCGGATGCTAACACTAAAACTAAGGCCTTCCTTTTATAGGAGAAGGAGGCGGTACATTGGATACCTAATCACACCAGCAACAACAGAAAAGACAAAAGCTATAATTCAGCTTTTAGAAAAGTTGTAATATCAGCAACTTGCGGGGCCAGCAGGTAAAGACTTTTGAGCCATTATGCTTTCCTTTATGTCACGGGATGAAAAAGAGTCCTTTTCATTTCTGCTTTTGGTAAATGACAAAAGACTTTAAGTCCTTTTCTTCTTTTTAAAAAGACTACTTTAAGTCTTGTTGCTCGCTTTATTCACGTGAGACTTTAAGTGTCTCATTTCTCATTTATCTTTTTATCTTGCCGACACTCTACCTACCCCAAATGAGACATAAAGTCTTGCATGTAGGCATCGTCATCTGTGTCATCTGTTTCGTCATAGGGGTCTTGTGCGTCTTGATACAGATCATCAGCAGCTTTTCCCTTTTTTATTTTTTTAAGGGCGGCTGTGAGCGAATCTCGAAGTGCCTTTTTAGGCGTGGAGGACAGTAGGTCCTTGAAAAGATCTTTGAGATCTGAAGGCGGAGAATCAGGTGGTAGTGCAATCCCTTTCTTACGAACAGTTTTTCCTTCAAAGTGAAATTTACTCCACCATTTGATCATAATTCGTCTGCAGAGCCAGACATGAGAGGCTTTGAGCCCATCCATACAAACCTCTGGAATTGTATCTAAAACATAATCCCATTTAACAATCCAGGGAATTTGTTCAATTAAAACAAAATTAAGAAGGCCAATGATCCCTTCTTTAACTTCAGTAGGGAACGTCTGAATGAAATCTTCGTAATGTTTACGAATGAACATTGGAATACTGGAGGGAAAGAGACCCCAAGTTTTGTACCAGTTTAAAAACCATTGAGGAAAAGTCTGATCAGGGTCCTCAAGGCGAAATTGTATGAACCATGTGTGTTTTCTTTGCTTGTTTTCATAAAGAAGAGCAAGCTCCCAAGCAGACACATAATCAAAATAATTATAAATCTTAGGATGAAAAGCATAATACTTTAACCTTTTAGACTCTGTGAAGAGATCATCACCCCAGTCTGCTGGATTTAGTATCGATCTAATTGAGATCGTGCAGTATGCTACTTCTTCAGTAGATTTCGTTCTCCAGGTTGGGTTGAACGTCACTGAACCTGATTCTATGAGAATCTGTTGATAAAAATAAACATTCTTTTGGCCATGTTGAGGAAGAATGTCATCTTTTAATACAATCTTTGCAATCTGATTTGGGGCCATTCTGATATTGCTTTCTTCAGCAATGTATAATGGATGATGCCCGGTGATGATGAAAGGATGTTTACCCTGACTGTGAGGGTCAGCTCTCGCATAAGCTTCTTGTGAGAGTGAGTCATCAACTTCGTCCTTCAGTTGAGAAGACGATGGAATATCCCGGATCCTTTTAGGATTGGGGGATCTGTCCGCCATTAGGGTTCTGGAGAAATTCTCTAGTTAAGAAATCAGGAAGAGAGTTAGTTTCTCCTTTAATAAACTCAATATCAAAATCGAAAGCAGATAAAAGTCCTTGCCATCTAGCAAAAATCTGTTTTGAAGCAAGGTTTTTCACATCTTTAATTAAGACATCTTTTGCAGATTTGCAATCGATTCTTAACAAAAACTTTTGATTTAATAAATCACTTTCAAATTTTGAAATGCAAAGGACCATAGCAAGTATTTCTTTTTTAATGGTCGAGTAGTTTTGCTGGGCTGGTTTCCATAGGCCTGAAGTGAAGCGAACCAGCTTTTCTTTTTCTTGAATCCTTTGTTTGAGGATTCCACCATAGCCAAGCTCAGAAGCATCTGTCTCAACTATTTTGAAAGCTTCTGGATCAGAAAGAACCAGACAAGGTAGAACTTTGACTTTCCTTTTAATGCCTTGGACCGCCTTTGTATGCTCTAATGTCCATGGTTGAGGATTTTTCTTTAGCCTTGCATATAATAACTTACAATCCTGAGCTAAACCGGGATAGAAGTCTGCAACATAATTAAGACTTCCAAGAAACCTTTGCAATTGTGTTTTTTCTTTAAGTTCATCAGGGAACTTATCTGCAAACTCAATTGCTCTGTCTATAGGGATAATTGATCCCTGAGTAATGTTGTGACCAAGAAATCTGATCTCTGTTTGAAAGGTTTTAACCTTCTTTGCTGAGACCGCTAATCCTGCTTGCTTAGTCGCCTGAGTAAACACTTTTAAGTGTTTAACATGCTGATCAATACTTTGGGAATAACCCAGCACATCATCAATATAGACAATAATGAATTCTGAATATGGGTTGAATATCTCATTCATTATTCTCTGAAATTCTGACGGGGCGTTCTTTAGCCCAAATGGCATTACTTTCCATTCAAAATGCCCAAAAGGTACTGTGAAGGCCGTTTTGTACCTCTCTTCTTCTTTAATCTGAATCTGCCAATATCCAGATTTCATATCAACTTTTGAAAATAAATTTGCTTTGAGCAATCTATTAAGTAGATCTCTTTTGTTAGGTAACGGATACCTAATCCATCTTAAAGCTTTGTTCAATGGCTTATAATTGATAACAAGCCTAGGAGCTCCACTTTCTATTTCTGCTGCATTTTCCACATAGAACGCTGGACAACTCCATGGGCTGTAGCTAGGTCTAATGAGACCTTTCTGCTGTAATTCAGCAATCTCCTTCTTGCATAATTCAAGAAATCTAGGATCCATAGCAATTGGTCGGGCCTTTGTAGGGATTGATCTTTCATCAAAATTCGGCTCATATGGTAATTTTACCACATGCCTCTTTCTCCCCCAAAAAGCATTTGGTGTTTCTGCACAAATTTCTTTTTTGATAAAAGCATCAAGGGAGCGAATTTTCGCAATCATTTTAGGACTATTAAGTCCTTCTTTTACTTGGCGAAAACTGATTTCCTCTTTGAGAGAAAGTAAGAAGTTTTCCTTTGAGGTGATAACCTCTGAAAGTGTATCAAGGAATCTTTCATTTGGCTCGGACATGAAAGGGAGTTTAAAAGGTATTCCTTGAATATCTGCTTCAATTCCTGATTCATCAATTTTATGAACAAGTGTTTCCTTGACATATTGCTGCATCGGAAACTTTATACTGAATTCTCAAGGGAGTACTATTGCTTGAGATAGTCCTTGACTTGTTTTCTCAAGGTATTTGGCTGGAATTAAGCCTTCTCTTATGCAGTTCAGATTTGCTCCTGAGTCTATTAAGACTATCGTTTTTACTTTGTATTCTCCTTTGATCATGAGAGTAAGTTCAGAGTACCATTTGAACGTAGTGACTCGTTCAATAACATTGACCCAATTCAGTAAGGCCAATTCAGGTGCTTTAAGCGCTTTTTCTTCGCTGCTTGGTTCATTGATGACTAGAGCATGTTCTCTGAGTTCTCCTTGGGCAGACGTCTCTGGACAATCTGGAGTTTTGAGAAAATCAGGACGTTCTGGAAAATATTGATTCAGGATCAGACTCAAAGTCTGAATCGGACGATGAAGAATCCAATAATCCAAACAAAAAGAAATGTTCTTGCAATGGTAGAGTAGCTCTTATTTACAGAGCCTGCTACAAAGCTATGAATAATGTTTTCCCAATAACTAAACAGATTCAGGCACGAAGAGGTGAGACTACTCTTCTCACCACAAATCTAAGAAAAGCAACCATCAATGTTCCAAAAACAATGCAGTGGAGTCAAGTCACTCTACCAGAACGATGGAAGCTTGAGGCTATTACACCTCCTTTCAGAGAAGAACCACGGACCATCGAGAATATCATTCAATATGAAGATGGTGATGCTGTGATCAAATTCTCAGAAATAAGAAAGGTAAAGATAGAACTCGAAGGCTCCTCCCGAAGAACATCTACTTCTTCAGTTCCTCAAAAGGAACAGCCAGCTTACGAGGTGACAGATCTTAAAAGATCTAGTGAAGGAGTCACCCAACCTCAATACAAGGTTGAAGTACCTGAATCAGCAGAAGGCAGTAAAAAGGCTACCTCGCCGACCTTCTCAGATATGGGGTACAATTATTCAATTGGAAATCTAAACCCAACACTCTCAAAGAGTCAAAGTTTTTCGATGAAAGATACCATTATCACAGAGCATGGTATACTACTAGGCTATGTAAAGAAACTCAAAGTTTCTATGCAGATCGATTTGAAGAATGGTTGGAAAAAACCAGGAACAAAGCTGATTTCTTTAAATGGCTTGAAATGGTGTTTAAAACGAAAAAATTCAATTGGCCTAATTTCCAAGACCAATCTTTTCTAAATGTTCTCAGTTCAACCGTTCAAGGATACAAAACCTATAAAGGAGATATTGTTAAAGCCAAGTATCCTCCAGATTGCACCGTTGTAATTCAACGAGGTTCTAAAGAAGCAATCGCTACTCCATTTAATAGTAGCAAAGAAGAAGGATCCTCAAAGGATCAAACGTCATCCTCAAAGGATGTACCTATTGGCCCTCTGATAGAACAAAGCAACTACACCAATCTCTACTTACAAGCGATTGGAAGGCAAGTTGATCAAGTGGTTGCAGCTGTGGCGGAGATTACTATAAAAGGAAATCAAGAAGAAGTAAAGGAGATAAAAGAAGAGAAGCCATCTCCACCTATGATCCAGCCACCGCCATCAATATCATTGAAGAAATTCACTCTGAAAGATCCAGTTAAGCAGGAGATTGTAGATCAGCTGACTAGTCTTGTCGGAGGAATAAAAATCAAAGACTAGGGCAAGGCAATAGCCGAGGATAAGGCCTCTACACTCAATGTGATGACTCAAAATGCTGTCACATGGAGGCAAACAAATGAGCCTTATTACCCAAGGCCATCACCACCAGATCTCCTTCACGAAGACTATAAAGGAAATTCTGTCTTCGCCGGAGATAATATAGTCGAATGGAATATTGATGGCTATTCGGAACAACTGGTCATGAATGTTGTCAAACAAATGTTCATGTTCGCTCAGGCGTTTAGACTTCGTGGAAAAGATGATCAGAACATTGCTAGGGCAATTGTTTTTGGATTTTCTGGTCAACTACAGGGTTGGTGGGATAATTATCTGAGTTCAACGGCTAAAGAACAGATCTATGCCTCCACAACACCTGTATACGAAGGGGGAATTCAGACAGGGCTCAAAGCCGATGCTGTCAATACCATAATTTATACGATTACGACAACTTTCGTCGGATCTACTGGCAAACTGAAGGAAAAAACTGGAGAATAGCTCTCCAACCTAAGGTGCAGATCTCTAGCTGATTTCAAATGGTACAAGGATGTTTTCCTTAGTAAACTTTATACCAGAGATGATGCGGCAGCCAGTTACTGGAAGGAAAAGTTTATTGATGGCCTTCCAGCAGCGTTCGCTCAAAAGCTCATAACTCGTCTCAAAGACGAAAATGGAGGAACAATTCCATACTGCCAATATACGTTTGGACAGTTGGCAACTGAAGTAATTACAGAAGGAATGCATCTCTGTAATGACTTGAAACTCAAACGCCATCTCGACAGCCAAAGGCTTAAAGGCAAGCATACCTTGGGAGATTTCTGTGAACAAATGGGTTTTCAGCCACATACAGAAAAAAGAAAGAAGTCATACCACCAATCTCATAGAAAGGAGTATGACAAGAAACGACCCTCGTTTCACAAGAAAAAGTATGAGAAAAGAAAAAGGTTTATAAAGAAGCCTGATAAAGCTTCAACCTCATACAAAAAAGAGAGTCAAGACAAGGCTCCAGCTTGTTGGAAGTGCGGAAAAATTGGGCACTACCAAAACAAATGTATGGTTAAAAAACGTATTCACGCTCTCGATCTTGATGAAGGTCTTAAAAGATCTTTATGTCATTTCTTTCTTACTCCATCAGATGACGAAGGAGAAGATTTGGAAGTAAATCTCATAAGTTCATATAGTTCAGAAGAAGAAACTGATTCAGGATCAGACTCAAAGTCTGAATCGGACGATGAAGAATCCAATAATCCAAACAAAAAGAAATGTTCTTGCAATGGTGGATGCGAGGATTGCTTCGCTAATAACATCAACGCTTTGGGCTTAAATGTTCTTTCAGCTCAAGACAATCTTATTCTTGATCTGATAAATCAGATTCATGATCCAATAAGTAAAGCTCAAATGCTTTCAAAATATATTGAGGTCAGACTCAAGAATTAACTCAGTCTCAAAAGGATAAGCCTGAGGTCCAGCAACCTGATTTCTACTCTTTTAAAACAGTTTTAGAAAGAGTTCAAAACTCTCCAAAAACAGTAGCGAAGGAACCAACAATTGGTGAACTTCATCATGAGGTCAGAGAAATAAAAAATGAATTGATTAGCCTTAAAGGCTTATTTCAGGCAGAAGTTATCTTGTTACAAGAAAGGGTTACTGATCTTGAAGCATAAGCAAATATCTCTACTTGGAAACAACCAGAGGATCAGTATCTTCCAGAACGTCCTGATTTTCTCAAAACTCCAGATTGTCCAGAGACGTCTGCCCAAGGAGAACTCAGAGAACATGCTCTAGTCATCAATGAACCAAGCAGTGAAGAAAAAGCGCTTAAAGCACCTGAATTGGCCTTACTGAATTGGGTCAATGTTATTGAACGAGTCACTACGTTCAAATGGTACTCTGAACTTACTCTCATGATCAAAGGAGAATACAAAGTAAAAATGATAGTCTTAATAGACTCAGGAGCAGATCTGAACTGCATAAGAGAAGGCTTAATTCCAGCCAAATACCTTGAGAAAACAAGTCAAGGACTATCTCAAGCAGATAGTACTCCCTTGAGAATTCAGTATAAAGTTTCCGATGCAGCAATATGTCAAGGAAACACTTGTTTTAAACTTCCCTTTCTTATGGTTCCAGGATTATCCCATCCCGTTATCCTTGGAAACCCATTCCTTCATTCCTTGTTTCCGATTCATAAAATTGATGAATCAGGAATTGAAGCAGATATTCAAGGAATACCTTTTAAACTCCCTTTCATGTCCGAGCCAAATGAAAGATTCCTTGATACACTTTCAAAGGTTATCACCTCAAAGGAAAACTTCTTACTTTCTCTCAAAGAGGAAATTAGTTTTCGCCAAGTAAAAGAAGGACTTAATAGTCCTAAAATGATTGCGAAAATTCGCTCCCTTGATGCTTTTATCAAAAAAGAAATTTGTCCAGAAGCACCAAATGCTTTTTGGGGGAGGAAGAGGCATGTGGTAAAATTACCATATGAGCCGAATTTTGATGAAAGATCAATCCCTACAAAGGCCCGACCAATTGCTATGGGTCCTAGATTTCTTGAATTATGCAAGAATGAGATTGCTGAATTACAGCAGAAAGGTCTCATTAGACCTAGCTACAGCCCATGGAGTTGTCCAGCGTTCTATGTGGAAAATGTAGCAGAAATAGAAAGAGGAGCTCCTAGGCTTGTTATCAATTATAAGCCATTGAACAAAGCTTTAAGATGGATTAGGTATCCGTTACCTAATAAAAGAGAATCTACGTAATAGATTGCTCAAAGCAAATTTATTTTCAAAATTTGATATGAAATCTGGATATTGGCAGATTCAGATTAAAGAAGAAGAGAGGTACAAAACGGCCTTCACGGTACCTTTTGGGCATTTTGAATGGAAAGTAATGCCATTTGGACTAAAGAACGCCCCGTCAGAATTTCAGAGAATAATGAATGAGATATTCAACCCATATTCAGAATTCATTATTGTCTATATTGATGATGTGCTGGTTTATTCCCAAAGTATTGATCAGCATGTTAAACACTTAAAAGTGTTTACTCAGGCGACTAAGCAAGCAGGATTAGCGGTCTCAGCAAAGAAGGTTAAAACCTTTCAAACAGAGATCAGATTTCTTGGTCACAACATTACTCAGGGATCAATTATCCCTATAGACAGAGCAATTGAGTTTGCAGATAAGTTCCCTGATGAACTTAAAGAAAAAACACAATTGCAAAGGTTTCTTGGAAGTCTTAATTATGTTGCAGACTTCTATCCCGGTTTAGCTCAGGACTGTAAGTTACTATATGCAAGGCTAAAGAAAAATCCTCAACCATGGACATTAGAGCATACAAAGGCGGTCCAAGGCATTAAAAGGAAAGTCAAAGTTCTGCCTTGTCTGGTTCTTTCTGATCCAGAAGCTTTCAAAATAGTTGAGACAGATGCTTCTGAGCTTGGCTATGGTGGAATCCTCAAACAAAGGATTCAAGAAAAAGAAAAGCTGGTTCGCTTCACTTCAGGCCTATGGAAACCAGCCCAGCAAAACTACTCGACCATTAAAAAAGAAATACTTGCTATGGTCCTTTGCATTTCAAAATTTGAAAGTGATTTATTAAATCAAAAGTTTTTGTTAAGAATCGATTGCAAATTTGCAAAAGATGTCTTAATTAAAGATGTGAAAAACCTTGCTTCAAAATAGATTTTTGCTAGATGGCAAGGACTTTTATCTGCTTTCGATTTTGATATTGAGTTTATTAAAGGAGAAACTAACTCTCTTCCTGATTTCTTAACTAGAGAATTTCTCCAGAACCCTAATGGCGGACAGATCCCCCAATCCTAAAAGGATCCGGGATATTCCATCGTCTTCTCAACTGAAGGACGAAGTTGATGACTCACTATCACAAGAAGCTTATGCGAGAGCTGACCCTCACAGTCAGGGTAAACATCCTTTCATCATCACCGGGCATCATCCATTATACATTGCTGAAGAAAGCAATATCAGAATGGCCCCAAATCAGATTGCAAAGATTGTATTAAAAGATGACATTCTTCCTCAACATGGCCAAAAGAATGTTTATTTTTATCAACAGATTCTCATAGAATCAGGTTCAGTGACGTTTAACCCAACCTGGAGAACGAAATCTACTGAAGAAGTAGCATACTGCACGATCTCAATTAGATCGATACTAAATCCAGCAGACTGGGGTGATGATCTCTTCATAGAGAAAAGGTTAAAGTATTATGCTTTTCATCCTAAGATTTATAATTATTTTGATTATGTGTCTGCTTGGGAGCTTGCTCTTCTTTATGAAAACAAGCAAAGAAAACACACATGGTTCATACAATTTCACCTTGAGGACCCTGATCAGACTTTTCCTCAATGGTTTTTAAACTGGTACAAAACTTGGGGTCTCTTTCCCTCCAGTATTCCAATGTTCATTCGTAAACATTACGAAGATTTCATTCAGACGTTCCCTACTGAAGTTAAAGAAGGGATCATTGGCCTTCTTAATTTTGTTTTAATTGAACAAATTCCCTGGATTGTTAAATGGGATTATGTTTTAGATACAATTCCAGAGGTTTGTATGGATGGGCTCAAAGCCTCTCATGTCTGGCTCTGCAGACGAATTATGATCAAATGGTGGAGTAAATTTCACTTTGAAGGAAAAACTGTTCGTAAGAAAGGGATTGCACTACCACCTGATTCTCCGCCTTCAGATCTCAAAGATCTTTTCAAGGACCTACTGTCCTCCACGCCTAAAAAGGCGCTTCGAGATTCGCTCACAGCCGCCCTTAAAGAAATAAAAAAGGGAAAAGCTGCTGATGATCTGTATCAAGACGCACAAGACCCCTATGACGAAACAGATGACACAGATGACGATGCCTACATGCAAGACTTTATGTCTCATTTGGGGTAGGTAGAGTGTCGTCAAGATAAAAAGATAAATGAGAAATGAGACACTTAAAGTCTCACGTGAATAAAGCGAGCAACAAGACTTAAAGTAGTCTTTTTAAAAAGAAGAAAAGGACTTAAAGTCTTTTGTCATTTACCAAAAGCAAAAATGAAAAGGACTCTTTTTCATCCCGTGACATAAAGGAAAGCAGAATGGCTCAAAAGTCTTTACCTGCTGGCCCCGCAAGTTGCTGATATTACAACTTTTCTAAAAGCTGAATTATAGCTTTTGTCTTTTCTGTTGTTGCTGGTGTGATTAGGTATCCAATGTACCGCCTCCTTCTCCTATAAAAGGAAGGCCTTAGTTTTAGTGTTAGCATCCGAAAATCAATTCCCAGTTAAAAGCTTTCCTTGTGTTTTAGAAGTTTTCTTTTGTTTCCGCAGTCTTCTTACATTTTGTAAGTTCCATCTCTATCAATATATGTTGAAATATTTTAAAGTCATTTCCTGGCGCACTATGTATCAGTCTTAAATTAATTTGCAATCATTACTTTGCTTATTATCCCCTGATACCTGTTTGGTATCAGAGCCATCTTTTAGATTTAAACCTACTGTTTTCTTAGCTTCCTTAATATTGTGAAGTTACGCAGTCGGCAGAGTTTTAAGACCCGTTGTGCCGTGTGAAGGCTTTGAGGGCAATAATCAGTCTTTGTCAGCGATAACTTACAAGATATTATGGATTGTCTAAGAAGGAGTTTGTCTAGATCTAGGTCTGGTTCTGAAGCCTCCAGTTCAGGAGCTAAGAACAAAGAAATTCAAGTTTTTGAAAATATTGAAAACCAGATGCTAGCTTGGAAGCTACCGGCTATGCACCCTTCTACTATTTTTCAACAAGGAAGTTTTACTTTTGCTTCCGATTATGTTATAAAAACTGTTGAAGAAACAGTCCCTCTCAAAGAAGGACATCAATCCAACGAGCATTCCACCAATTCGGTGCTTTTTTCGCCAAATGAGCTTGTGGGCAATCATGAACCGATTTCTCTTTCAACTAAAGTGCCAAATCCTGATGATAATGCCTTTGCCATGGGTCCTACCAATTGTTTGCAGCCCCAAATCCAAGTCTCTTCCATCGTGCACAATGGGTTGGCATCCAATTTTAATAATTCCGTGGGTCCTAAGATGGATGATGGTGCTTTCAATGCGAATCAGATTCAAAATTCATCTGAAGTGGATCATCTTGTTGGTGATCCTTTCAGCCAAAATCTTCCAGCTCACTTCAACAATGGCCTTTTTGCTAATTTACAAAATGAATTTCCTTCCCTGCAGCAAACTTTTTCTAAACCTGTTGAAGCTCATGGTTCTACACAGGTGATGCGAACCAGCCATCCACATTCATTGCACCATTTGGATGAATTTTCCAGCAAAGATTCAAGTCAAGATTCTATTTTCAAGATTCAAGAACTTCAAGATTCTTCAAGAAGTTTCAAGAAGATTTGAAGATTTAGTCAAGATTTGATTTCTTTGTAATTCTATCATAGTTTTAGTTTTCAGTTTTAGTTTAATTTCCTATGGACGAATTTAAGTGTTCACACTAGGAAAGAGACTTTCTTGGGCTGCAAGATTAGGTGTTCACACTAGAAAGGAGCTTTTCTTGGGCTGAAAGTTTGCTTCCTTTTTAGTTACTATTCACGTCACTATTCACGTGAATAGTAAATAGGTGTCTTTTCTTGGTCTTCAAGTTTGTTTCCTTTTACCTAGTTACTATTATCGTTTTTCCTACTTGGGCTAGGGTTTAGGAGTCCTTTTCCAAGCAGGATACTTATTTGTTATTGCCTATATAAGGCACTTTTTGTGATAATAAAGGAAGACAATTCTGAAATTAAATTGTGAGATTATTATCCTTGAGTTCTCCAAGAGACTCTTTCGAACTTATCAAGGGATTCCTTGTGGCGTTCAACCTTGACTTATCAAGCGGATTTCCATCCCCGTTTGTGGCGTCTTCACCATACCAAGGTTCTTGCTTTGCTAAGCAACGGGTCGCGGTTTCCATCATATTCACTATACCAAGGTTCTTGTCTTGCTAGGCAAAGGGTCGCGGTTCTTGAAAGGTCTTGGGTTTGTTTTACCAATCTTGGTGTTGGGTCTGGGCACATGTTGACCAGGTTCGAATCATAGTTACTATTCACATTTTATTATTTCAGCTAGGGTTTAGGAGTCTTTTCTAATTAGGAAACTTATTTGTTCTTCGCCTATATAAGGCTGATTTGCAAGAAATAAAAAAAAGACAACTTTGATATTAAATTTGTGAGATTATTCTCCTTAAGTTCTCAAGAACTTTTTCAAACTTATCAAGATTATTCTTGTGGCGTTCAACTCTGACTTATCAAACGAGATCTCCATCCTCGTTTGTGGCGTCCTAAACTATACCAAGGTTCTAGCTTTGCTAAGCATAGGGTCGCGGTTCCATCCATTCCTGAAAGGTCTTGGGGTCGTTTGCCATATTTGGTGTTGGGTCGCATCACATGGTGGCGTGGTTCGTATCAAGTTCTCTTTTGTTATATTGTATATTAAAACTAGTTGGTTGTATTTACTTAGAAGTTTATGATGTATAAGATGTTTTAAAGATAATGGATTAAAATGTTGCTAACTTAGTAGTCTTGTTTTGGAACATGATTAGGTTGCTAGATTAGTTATAATCTATTTTGGAAATGTATGATATATAGTAAATGTATGATGTTGGAACGGAGGCGTATAACCTATGGATGCAATGGTAAAGGAATGTTTAATGTATATTATGATTGTGTTGTTTATTGTTGAATTGTTTGTGAAGTTGGCTGTATGAGTTGCGAAGAGCTTGGTTTAGAGCCTCGGTGTCCTAATTAGTGTCGTTATACTGCTGAAATTCCATTGCGTCCTGACTGATTGTAAGAGGGGTCGAGTTGGGGCGTTACATTAAGTGGTATCAGAGCGCATGTTTATCTGTCAACCGGGGTATCCTCGGAATGTGGGTAGTGGTCTTGACATGAATGCATGTACTAAGTGTAAAGAGAATTATATGTTTATATGTTTATGTGATTAATTTACTTATGTGACTAACTTTCTAATTGATCAATATGCTTTATGTGTTAAGTGAATTAAGGTGGTCAATATGCTTTATGTGACAACGTGCTTTATGTACTCAATGTGTTGTAATTAATTTGCATTATGTGATTAATGTGTATTATGTGACAAATGTGTTTTATGTGATCGAAGTGTCTTGTGTGAAGTTAGTTGTTTATGTGGTCTTAATTGTTTATAACTAGCTTATGTGAAACAACGTGCTTTAGGTGCTCAATGTACTTTAAGTGACTAATGTGAGTTACGTGATCAACTTGCCTTATGTGAAGTTTGTTGCTTATGTGACTTTAATTGCTTATAACTTGCTTACGTGATATAACCTGCTTAGGTGATATTTGCTTCATATGTGTTGAGTTGTGCGTTATGTGATAATATTGCATTTTATGATAATTGTGTATTACGTTGTACTTGTCTTTCATATGATATAGTTGCATACATGTTTATTTCGTGAGTGACCATTTAATGCCAAGGGAAGCTGCAAGAGCTTTTGGAACCAGAGGTAGGCTATGATTTTGAGTTATTATTATTCTGATAGTTTATCATTGAGATCTTGATTATTATGCTTATGGATGTTAGTCTCAGCTTAATAGATTGATCTTGATGATCCTTTAGCGAGAATGAAGTTGTTCGAAGAAATAACAATCTATTTTGATGATTAGAATTACTTTTCTTGTCATGTTTAACTTGTTATTACTTGGAGATTGCTCATAAGTTGAGGTTTCCGTGAGGTTGTGATTAGATACATTTGGAGTCCCAACTCATATTATACTTTCTTGAGGTTATTTTAGAATGAATTTATTTGAGGAATTAGTGATGTATATTTGTGAATGGAATGAAGTGTAGTATAACATGTGAATATTTCTACTATTTGGGATTGCCATATTATTAATGGATATTTTGGAGTTTTGATCTTTAAACCTTGGAGCCAATTAGAATGATTCCTGACTAAAGTTACTTTATTCGAAGATGTAATTGTTAGGAGATAGAATTATTTGAGGAAATAAGAATGCATTTTGGTGACTGAACATTTACTTGCCTACATCGAGCTTTTGAGTTCTAGGTGGTATGACTTTCTAAATTGTTGATTGGGTATTCTCTTGTGTTATAATGGGTTAGTATGATCTGTATTGTGTTATCAGATTTTGGAGTCTTCATCAATCAATCTTGTTGGGTAATCGGTGATTTATCTTGTTTGATGATTAGTCTGGTATGGAATGTAAATTTTGGAGTGATTGTATGACTCCTCAGGTTCTCTAGATCTCCTTAGTGTCTTGTTTTGGAGAGAGATAGATTGTAGGATTTGAATTAATGGTGTTTAAGTGTATAGGTGGGACACCCTTCTTGTGCTTCATAATTCTATCGGTCTTATTATTCTCTTTTACTCTATTCTCACTTATTTGAGAGAGAGTTACACTTTTCTAGCCTATCAATTGTCTCTTGAAAGTTTGCTTATTGGATTAATGGATCCTATACTCATTTGACATTGTTTATGTTCTTAACATTCATATTTGCTTCCTATAACAATGTCACTTATTAAAGTTAAGCTTTGAGACTTCTATGTTTCATTCTATATCTCCAGCCATTGGTTTCAATATTTCATTTCATCCTATTACTATTCATTTGAAAGTAATTTCTCCTTTGGTATACCATTTTACTTATTCGAATTTCACTGGCTTGATGTACTCCTTACTTAAGTACATTATTATCATTCTTGCTAATCCTTGTTAATCCTATTGTTTTAGTATTAAATCCTGAGCCATTACTTTGCTTGTAATTGCTCATTCAATATACTCAGCACTATCCTTTCTTAATTGTATTTCTTTGGTTATTGCGTGCTGAGATACTCATTATATTGACACTCATATTTTCTATTGAATTAATCATCTCTTATTTCTTAATTTCATTTCGCCTCGAGTACAACTTACTTGTTGGTTCCTTGAACAATCATTGAGAATTGAAATGTCTACTTGTTCGGGAATTTTTGTTCAATATACTCAGCACTGTTTTGACTCGTTATCATCCTTTGTTCGTACTTATTTAACTGATAGGTGCTGAGATATTTATTATCTTAGTTATCGTGCTTCCTTACTATTAGCCTTTTGATTCTCTAACCTGTTTGACCTCTTGTTCACTTGATTGTTGGGTCAAATATGACTTTCCATATTCTTTTTTCCTTGTAAATTTCATAAGAGCCATATTCTGACCAATGTCACTTTTGAGATATTCCCTTGATCAGTAATCATTCATGTTACCGTGAATGAGTTTTTAAAAAAAAAAACCCTTGGGGTGTTCATAGAGCTCTTTTGTGAAGTAGTGGATGATTGATAAGTAGTGGTGTCATGCTAAGACCTTGGAGTTGTAATTTCTTTCATATGCAATATGATGTTAGGTGGGAGAGAATTATGAATTGAAGATTGTCTTGGAATTATGATCATCAACTTGCAGTCAACAGAGTTTATTTCAATTGAGGTCTTTGTTTAGGTGTCATCCTAAGAGATAAATGGGAACTAAGAGAAGTATTGTTAAGTGTAACGATTGAGGACTTAGTTGTTTGTCAGTTGGAGAATTGCGCGGACGCAATTGTTTTAAGGGGGGAAAAATGCAAAACCCTAGATTTTACCTTTGCATAGAATTGTGTGTTTTGATCTGTTTATGTGTTATATGAGTTAGAATGAGCTAATTCTGTGATTTATATTCCTATTACATACTATGTGTGCATTCATGAAATTTTCATTAAAATCGGCATCAAAAATTTTATCGTCGGTTTTTGTGAATAGTATTTTGAACGCACGTCTGCTAAAATTTTTACACGAGTGTTTTAAACCTTTTAAAAACTAGTCTTCCATTATTAATAGACCCGTATTTGAATAAAAATTATTTCTAAAACTGATTAGGAATTTAAATAGAATTTACAGGCGAAAAAGTACGTTTTTAAGCTAAAATAGTGATTTTTGCTCAAAACGATTCTTGCGTTGACTTTTATTGAACTAGTATATATTAGATACAAATTATATTTCATTTTAAATATTTATAGAATGGCACAATTGAAAAATGCATTTAAAAGACATTTGAAAACAAATAATAACATTTTTTATCTTCTTTTGCAAAAACTGAGTTTTCACCCGAGTCGGGTGTAAATGTATGCATGTGAAACTCCTTGTCAACTAAAAATATGCTACTAAAATAGTCTAAGTGTTAAGTGCACATATTTGTGACCAATATACTAAAAATAGTCTAAAAATAACTAAAATACTAAAAATACTAAACTAGTTTCAACTTTGACCAATTCTTTTTGCATTGACTCATTTCTTAACTTAATATATACTCAAATATCAGCCAAAACACCACAAAAACACATCAAAAATCATGGCTCGATGAGGGAGAAGAAAGAAGGCATTTTCAAGGTTTTTCAAAGTATTTTTCTCATAGATTTTGCAATTCAAGTCCAAATCACTTCATTCAAAGCTTGATTTTTCTTGTTGGGCATCCATTCTACCTATTTCTAACCTTATTTTGCATCAAAGGTGAGAGAAAAATTCTAGATCCCAAAATGTCATTTTTATATTAATTCATATAATTGAATTTTTAGCCATTGAAATGTTAAATTGTTGTTATATTATTTCTCAGTAGATGCTAAGGATTGATTATATGGGTTTATAGTAGTTTTGAACCGTGGTAGTATGTATAAAATTTTTCGGGTATAAAAGTTGAGAATTTGACAACTTGTTGAATAATTGGAGTTGTGGTGGTTGGAATTGGTTACTGTTAGTTTCTAAAAGTTTGTTAAATACGTGGTAGTAATGTTGTAATGCCGAAATTTTGATTGCAATGTCGTGGTGAAAGTCCGGAAAAATCAGCCATGGTGCATTGAGGTTTTAGGGTTGTTGGGCTTATTTTGGATGGATTGTGGTTGGTTTCCCGGGGGACTAATGTATTTGCTTGCGTGGGTGAGTGATAGAAACTAGTTTGGAGGTGATTGGATTAGTAGATGGTAAGTTATGACTTTTAGAAGTTTGAGTAGTCTTTCTTTAAATGTTGAAATAATGCCTTTAGTTGTTTGGGTGGGGTTTGAGTGATTGAATCATGGGTTGTTGTAGGTTAGATTTGGGTTTGGTTGAGTGGTTTAATGCATGTTAAGTTGGATGGCCTACTTTGTCATCTAACTTAGTTGTTGAGTTGTTAATTGATTAATTGATGATATGTTGTTGAAATGTTATTAATTGATTATTGAATATTGATTATTGATGAAGCCGGGAGATAGGCAACCTACTTTGTTATCCTCCTGAGATATGAATGATTATTATTATTGTCATGAGTCTTGGTATGTGTGTGCCACCTCTCGGGCAGCGTTGGGCTGTCGAGTTGATAACAGCATGACTATCATAGGCTACCCCCAACTCGCATGGGAGGAGGTGCCATGGAGGGAGGGGCTAGAGAGGTACCTCAGGTGCGTGAGTAATAGGGAGTTATAAGAAGAAATGGTTGAGTTCGTGATGGGGTTTGGAGCTACACCAACTAGAGTATCCTTTATTGATTGATTATTATTATTGTTGTGCTTATGTTGTTATTGATGATTATTATGTGTTTACTGCTCAAAGGATGATTTTCAAGGAGTATAGTAAATACTGTTAAGAGATCTGTCGAATCCTCACTAGGCTTGTTTTATATAAGCTCACTCTCAATTATTGCATGCATACATGTGAAATTGAACAAGATTATAGGTATGTACCTGAGGAAGCTGAGAATGTGCCATATGTGGACGAGTCCTATGTGCCAGAATCTTGTCCTTGATATCTGAGATGTAGTTCTCTTTTGTTATATTGTATATTAAAACTAGTTGGTTGTATTTACTTAGAAATTTATGATGTATAAGATGTTTTAAAGATAATGGATTAAAATGTTGCTAACTTAGTAGTCTTGTTTTGGAACATGATTAGGTTGCTAGATTAGTTATAATCTATTTTGGAAATGTATGATATATAGTAAATGTATGATGTTGGAACGGAGGCGTATAACCTATGGATGCAATGGTAAAGGAATGTTTAATGTATATTATGGTTGTGTTGTTTATTGTTGAATTGTTTGTGAAGTTAGTTGTATGAGTTGCGAAGAGGTTGGTTTAGAGCTTCGGTGTCCTAATTATTGTCGTTATACTGCCGAAATTCTGTTACGTCCTGACTGATTGTAAGAGAGGTCGAGTTGGGGCGTTACAAATGCGATGGGCCTCTCTGGGCGGTAACAGGCTTGCCAGGGTGTTGCTCTAGCTCTATACCCTAGTCCCTCACTCACCTGGTATGAAGTATGCCAGAGGGTGTGGGTCATAAGATTGGGTACATCCGGAGTACCCATTGGTGTAAAGGGATGCCGGCATATCGTGTTCGAGAACGAGTTCGTGGTTCATGGTTCGTGATTCGAAGAGTTGGAGTGATAAGGGTTATTGATCGTATCCTTTTTCAATGTGTGGTATCTTATTGCTTATTTGTCATGTTAATTGTTTAATGGTTTTACTTGTACATAGTTGTTGCATTGCACGAATCCCATATTAAATGTTTCCCGTATATTGTTCCCCTCCCTCACTGGGTATACATGATTGTATACTCACTCCTCATTACCCACCTTTCAAGTATTACCACACTAGAAGGAATGTCCGTGCTTGTGGTGCTTGGTCCTTGCTTGGGAGTCAGTGTTATGTGGCGTGGGTTGTAAAGATGTTACTTTTGAGTTGTATGTATTCAATGAATAAAGAAATGTAATTTAAGTATAATTAGGTCATTAGAGTGGCATGAGAACCTAGTTTATGTAATAGGTTAATATTATTTCAATTCAAAGCATGAGCATACTTGTTTAAAGAAAAAAAGTTAGAATATCCTTTGAATTTTGAAATGTATAATTGCTTGTGTTTGTTTTTTGAGAACCAAGGCTCGGATGGCCTTGAGGAGTTGTTGAATGTGTTGGACACTACTGGTTCATTTATATTCTGCTTGCAGGTTTTGGTTTGTCCTATAAACAAGGGAGACTCTGTCTGTCTTTTCTCGTTTTGCGTGACCTCGGGTATTAGATCGGGGCTCTGGTCTCGTAAGGGATCGGGACGTTACATGAAGTTCATACAAGATCATAAGACCTCAAAATATAATACAAGTACTTAAAGCCAATATTCTTTACGATCCAACACATAATCCGATCACATAGCACACATGCATTCTAACCTCAAAGCAAGCATAGTCAAGTTAAGACTTCAACTTGAACCTCCTCCTTCTCAACAACAATCTGAGGATCTACTTGCGCCTCTCCCAAAACATGTTAGATAAAAAGGGTAAGCAAAACACAATGCTCAGTGAGGGAGGTAATAATTAATCCAAGGATCTTTCGAAAATATTTTCATGCAATGCATATAAACAACTATCAATCAATAACAATATAAGATAGTCAATCAAAACACTAAACTATATAGCACATTAAAAAAGATACGATACGATAACCCTTATCATTCCAATTCATTGTTGATCATGATCTCGATCTCAATCACGAACACAATCATGCTAATGATAATATCAGCATCCCTGTACACAAATGGGTACTCTGAATGTACCCAATACCTATAACCCAACACCCCCTGGCAATCTCCAGACCAAGCGGGTGAGAGAATAGGGTACGGAGATTGAGAAACCAACCCTGACAAGCCCGATGCTTCCCAGAGAGGCTCAACACATCCGTCCTGACAATAAGGTTGCGTAACCATCAATACAATAACACGATATATCACTTAACACATAACATTCACACAATTCGATAAACACATAATTGAGGAACAACAAAAGAGGTTGTCCTTGCACATAAGCTGTGAGACCTTGGACCTGCATGCATGTACATTTACTACTTTAGTGTCAATTTATGAAGTTTTTTGAATAGTAGAAATAGGTACTATTCACAGTGGGTTTTCAACTATTTCATTTTTCTGATTTTATATATTTCTCATGAAACTTGTCATTTATGAGGCATGAGAAAAATAGAATTTTGTGCATTGCATGTCCAGAGAGTGCATTAGGAAAATAATTTTCATACCGTGTGAATAGTAAAACTCTTGCATTTAGTAGGTTAACAAGACTTTAATTGCATTTTGGGCCTTAAAATCACTTAGTCTTGCATTGTTTCAGCCCAACTTAACTATCTACACTTCATATATAATCTATACAACACATATACCAAGCAAATAACCAACAAACAAAATACAAAATGGCCATTTTGTCCTCCTAGGAGCCGTCGGCCTTAGGGCTTAAAAAAGGGGAGAATTTCATCTTTCAACCTCAAGATTTTGATCAACCAAAGCTTCTAGGAGTGGATTCAAGTCTTTCTAAGCCTTCTTTTAGCATATTTTGAGCTATTTGGTGAGGGTTTTTGCATTTTCATGTTGTTTCAAGTTTATGATCTAAACTTTGGATTTATAGATTTGATGTTATATGGCTATTTTATGCTTGAATCCTTTACAATGTGTTTTCTATATGTTCTAAAGACATGGTTTGTGAAGTGCATTGGTTTATTTGCTAGAATTTTGTAAATCGTTTCATGAACAGGATGATGAATATTAAATTTCATAGGGATTTTGTCTAAAGTTGATGCTAAGCTTGTGTTTATGGTATCTATTGGTTCTATAGGTGCTAATGAACATAGATTACTGTTTATGTGTGATTGGTTTGATTGGAACTTGAGGAAATTTGTGAAATTGGCTTAAAATCGAAAGGGGCCTCGCGCAAAATTGTCAACCATGTATAATTGGACATTATAGTTAGTGATTATTAGGTATGTAAGTGCTTAAAATTCTTTTATGGCATTGATTGGAGGGATGGTTTGTTTAGTTGTAGTTCAAAGTGACTATGGGGCAATTGGGGCTTTTGTGATACTTGTAGTTAAAAGTGTGTTTTCATGACTTATAGGGGTGTCATAAAGTGTCATTAAGGGAATGAAATGATTGGATTGTGGGTTGTTTGGGTTTTGTTTGTATGTGCTTGTAATTGACTAAAGGAGCCTAAAATGTAATTATCAAAAAAAAAGGAGCCTAAAATGCAAAGTGTTAATCGAGTGTAATTTGATGTGTTCTAGGGTCCAAAATATGTTAAATAATGACCGTGGTGCATTTATGGCATTGATATCTTGATCAGGTTGGGTAGTTGCAGTGTAAACGAACTAAGGGGTCATTTGGGGTTAAGTGGTAGTCGTGAGTTAAAATGAGTTTTCTTGGCTTATAAAGGGGTCACAAAGTAGCCTTAGTAGAATAGAATCGTTGGATTGTAGTTTGCGTAGCCTTCGTTTAGTATGAGCCTATAATTGGATTAAAGAGGTTAGTTTATAGAATGTTGTAATGGTTGTAAATGGCTTCAATTGATTGGCTAGGTATTTAAATGCATTGGTATAGCGTGTGTAGTTGTTTGGTGAAGTTTCATGAATTGTCTTGCATGATTACTTGTTTAGATTATGCTTGTATCTTGTTATATTGCTAAATTGTTATATAATGTGAACTTTATTACATTGGCTATGAATGACAACTATGAGATTACTTGTGATTAGTATATGTTCTACTACATGCTAGGGTTTGATTCATTGAGCCAATCCAAGGTATTTGAGAGTAGATTCCAAGGTGAGGGATTCTACTACATACTATGTGTGTTTGAGCTATTTTATTGGGTTAGAATATGTGTAAGTTATATTGATTATAATTGCCTATGTGTGAGGACAACCTCTTATGTTATCCTCATTGTGTGCTAAGCGCTTTATATACTTATTGAATTGTGTGATTATAATTGTTATCAATATCGTGGTTGCGCAACCATTTGGGCATGGTAGTATTGGGGAAGCCGGGGGGCATCAGGCTTGCCGGTATACCTTGGCTACTACCCACTGGAGTGATTGGGGTTATGCCGGCTTATCATTATCGTTATCATTATTATATCGGGTTTCTATTCGTGGTTCGTGGATCGTGGTTCTTGGTTCGTGTTTGTGGTCAACATTGTATCCTTTTGAGTAACTCTTGCTTAGGCCCTTGTTCCTTGAAGAGTTACCTTTGATTGTATTCTCTTGCTTGTTTAACTTACATTGAAGTGTATTGTTTAGCTTGTTTATTTGTTTAATATGCTAGTTTGTATTGTTAATTTACTTAATTGTTGGTTGTTGCATTGCACAAAAGGTTTTCAAAACACCCCGGATATCTGTTTTCCCTTCCTCACCGAGCAACTGTTCCCTCTTTTTTGTTTTTGATAATTCAGTGGTATTTTATTGAAAGAAAAAGGAAAAGTACATCAAAGTACACAATGCATGACACCTGGTGTCGCAATCAAGAAAATGCAGAAAATGCAGAAAAAAGCAAAAGCTAAATCGGTCACAGACCGAAGGCAACAAAAGACATGAAAACGGAAAAAAAAAAAACAAAGAGAATCTCCTCATTTAATACGTCGATCTGGGGGTCTTCCATTGAAGATGCCTTGAACAGCCCGAGTGTAGTCAAACGAAGGAGTAGCGCTTGAGGTTGCCTTAGAAGTAGAGGCTTTGGCGTTATCATGACCAAACGAACTAATAGTTGATCTATCATTGCCTGGAGCAGCTGTGAAATTTTTATCCTTGGAAACTTGTGACGATAATGGAGTGACTGACATTCTTTGAATTTGTTTTTCATAAATTTGAGAGCTTGGCACTTCCACATTGACCCTACTAAAAGTGTTAGCAAGCAGAAAATTGACCTGATTCTTTGGGGAGTTTGTTTGCTTGTGATAAACACCCGTACCAGAGGAAAGATGATGATCAACCGCCTTTGACCTAGTAAAGTTGTCCTAAGGATGAACAAACGATTGGTTAAAATAATCTTCATCAATAACACTGAGAGCATTAAATCTGTTGGTTGTAGCCTTGTTCTCTTTTCGGGATGCACCACGTCTCCTTCTAGGTTTCTTACCAACATCAGTCCATTCTGGATTATCGCTATTGGTGTCTTCGTTAACTTTCGTCTCCGTAGATGTCTTGTATGTATTTGATTTGTGTCGTGGAAAATTGTATTAAAGTATCGAAATGTTAATGGCTTGTAATAACTTTTATTGTTTTACTTTATTGTCTAGATAGTTTGCATGCTTGTGTGGTTGAATGGAGAATGGTGAGTTGACTTAATATATAAGAAAGTTAAATAGAGAATATTAGAGTGGTAAGATAAGCAGAATTATGATCACAGGTTTTCAATAGGTAATGTAAATGCATGCTTGTATGTTTATTTGTGTTATAGTAGGAAGGCTCGGATGGCCTTGTAGACTTGGGGAGTTATGTAATGAATGTGAATATTGTTGTTGTGGTCATTTCCTCTGCGTACAGGTTTGTGGATAGGCCTAGAGACAGGGAAAACTCTGTCAATTTTCTCTCATTTTAGTGACCTCGGGAATTGGTTCGGGGCTCCGGTTTCGTGAGGGATCAGGGTGTTACATAAGCTATAGCAATCAATATGACAAACAAACATGTTGGTAGCCTAAAGGGCTTCTAAATCTTGGTTTTTATGATTACAACCATAAATGTGTTTAATGAGTTTGTTAAGTATTCATAAGTAAAGATGAATCAAGATTGACTCAGATTCCAAGTTCATCAAGCTGAAGAAGAAAGAAGAACATCCATCAACTCAAGGAAAAGATTCGAAGAATGAAGATGGAGTTATAAGGATCGAGACGGAATCATAAGGGGTACCGGTTGGGACTTGACCGGGATTTTGGGTCTTGCAAATGGTATATGTTCAATAATGATTTTCAAATATAGTTTTGAAATATTTGAAAAATGTCTTAAAAAAGACGTTAAAAAAGAAACGCTTTTAAAAACCCAACGCTTGCAGTTTTAAGCCCACTGGATGACCCCATGGCTACCGGTTGACCCGTGGCAAAAGGGTCGTCCGCCCGAGGCCTATCCACCAGACAAGGGTCTCTTGACCGGTCGACCGGTGGAACAGGGGTCGACCGGTCAAGCCAAAACGCTGATTCAAAATATAGTCGTTTTATGAACGTTAGGGTGCATTAATTACACATTTTCAACTCTATTAAACTCTCACAACTGAAAAACTTTCAAGTATTGATTCAAAGCAATTACTCTTGAGTTCTTTCATTCATTTTCATCTTTTAATCATCATTGAGCTATACTTGAGCAAGAATTTGTGAGCAATATTGAGAGAAACATTCATTGTATTCATATACCCTAAAAGAGAGCTTTTATTGTGAATCTCAAACACTTATCAAAAAAAAGAGTTAAACACTTTGATAGGAATGAATTCCTTGTTAAAGGTGTTAGGATTGAAGCTTTGTATTTAGAAGGATTTTTCTATTGTAAAAGCTTGAACTACCATTGTAGTTGGTTTGTGGAGTCACCAACTTTTGAAGAGCCACCATAGTGAAGATTTTTAAAATCCTAAGCGGGAAGCTTAGGTCGTGGACTTAGGCAGGGTCGAACCACGCTAAATCGCGATTTGCAATCTCTTTCTCTCAACTCTCTCTTTGAATTATTTTCTGCTCACCAATTGTTTGATAAATTGTCTCACTCACATTTTATATTGCTAGAGTGCATATTTATTTAAGATTGTTTTTGATTAATCATTGCTAGTATATTGCCTAATCAAAAAAGTAGTATTATTGCCTATATAACCTAATTCACGCCCCTTCTTAGGTTTAATTAAGGGACAACAAGTGGTATCAGAGTTAGTGATACGAACCTGGTCAACATGTGCCCAGACCCAACACCAAGATTGGTAAAACAAACCCAAGACCTTTCAAGAATGGATGGAACCGCGACCCTTTGCCTAGCAAGACAAGAACCTTGGTATAGTGAATATGATGGAAACCGCGACCCGTTGCTTAGCAAAGCAAGAACCTTGGTATGGTGAAGACGCCACAAACGGGGATGGAAATCCGCTTGATAAGTCAAGGTTGAACGCCACAAGAAATCCCTTGATAAGTTCGAAAGAGTCTCTTGGAGAACTCAAGGAGAATAATCTCACAATTTAATTTCATAATTGTCTAACTTTATTATCACAAAAAGTGTCTTATATAGGCAATAACAAATAAGTATCCTGCTTGGAAAAGGACTCCTAAACCCTAGCCCAAGTAGGAAAAACGTGAATAGTAACTAGGTCAAAGGAAACAAACTTGGAGACCAAGAAAAGACTCCTATTAACTATTCACGTGAATAGTAACTAAAAAGGAAGCAAACTTGCAGCCCAAGAAAAGCACCTTTCTAGTGTGAACACCTAATCTTGTAGCCCAAGAAAGTCTCTCTCCTAGTGTGAACACCTAAATTCGTCCATAGGAAATTAAACTAAAACTAAAAACTAAAACTAGGATAAAATTACAAAGAAATCAAATCTTGACTAAATCTTCAAATCTTCTTGAAACTTCTTGAAGAATCTTGAAGTTCTTGAATCTTGAAAATAGAATCTTGACTTGAATCTTTGCTGAAAAATTCATCCAAATGGTGCAATGAATGTGGATGGCTGGTTCGCATTATTTCCCCCCCTCTTGAGAAGGATTTGTCCTCAAATCCACCAGGTTCAAAGACCAGCCTAGGTGGTAGACCATGTGGTACATCCGCAGGAAACACTTCCTCAAAATCCTGCAAGAAAGAAACATTATGTCTTGATTGTGTCTTGATTCCGTTCTTGTTCTTTTAATTTCGTGTCTTGAGTCTTGTTGTCTAGACCTAGACTCAAGGAATTAACCAAGAAAAACAAGAAAAGGATAGGCAAACCTGATTGTGTCATGCTTCCAATTCATTTTCTTGGTTGTGTCTTGATTCCGTTCTTGTTCTTTTAATTTCGTGTCTTGAGTCTTGTTCTCCGTTTCTTGAGTCTTGTCTTCAATTTTGTTTTCTTGCTTTGAATTTCGTTTCTTGTTAAGCTTTCAATTGGCCAAACCCTAGAATCTTGAATTAGGGTTTCTTGTGTTTCTAAATTCGAAGTCTTGGTTACTTGCTCATTGTCCTTGTTTCTGAAAATCAAGAAAAGAACATCAAGAAAGAAAAGAAACTTCAAGAAAAGAAAAAAAAATTCGGAGCTGAAAAAAAAAAAAAAAGGCAAAATAGTGAACAGTAAAAAACTTGTTTTTGTTGAATTAGCCTTCGTGGCCAAACTTTTCTGAAGGGAAACGACGCTCTGAGCATAACCCATAGCTTAGCTGTGGGCACCACCCTCTTAGGGCCAAATTCCATCATTCTTGAAAAGATCTTGGGTTCGTTTTACCATTCTTGGTAATGGGTCTCGGTACATGTTGACCAGGTTCGTATCAGTTAGGGCTTTACATATAGCTTAACATCAAGTAAAGTCAAGATCATGGCATATACTACTTCATCACCTCACATTGAAGGATACTCAATTGATAGACCTTCTATGTTTACAGGAACTAATTTCATGAGGTGGAGAAATCATATGGCAACATACATTCAATCCGTGGACTATACATTGTGGCATATTGTTGAGCATGGGCCATACGAAGTTGAAGATGAGTCAAATGAGCAGAACATTACCAAATTGACCAAAAATGCTCAAGCTATGCATATTCTCTATTATGCTTTAAATGATCAAGAACTTGAACAAATTCAAGAATGTACATCCGCTCATGAAATATGGAATTTTCTTGAAAAGCTTCAACAAAAGGAAGAAGAAGATGTTAAAGAAGAAAATGAAGCATACATTGGTACATTTAATGAAAAGGTATGTCTATCTCATGAATCCAATTGCTCCTTATTCATGAATAATGATCTTTCTTTTTTTTTGTTAATTCAGTGGTAATTTATTGAAGTCCAAAGGAAATGGTACAAGTACATGGATGTTGACAAACAGTGTCAAACAAGATCAAGACAAGAAAAGAAAAGGAATCAGTCCAACAAGGACTGAAAGAACAAAAGACAATAACCAAAAAAAAAAACAAAGGGATCAAAGAAAACCCTCCTCAATGAGCTCTTCGATCAGGGGGCCTTCCATTAAAAATGCCTTGAACTGCCCTAGTGTAATCGAATGAAGTTGATGCCTTGGAAGAAAAGGCATTGTTGAAAGAGTTGCCAGCAGCATGAACGGTAGAGATGGCTTTACCAATATTGTGTGTAGGAACCTTATCCTTAGAACCTTGAGATGAGTACGGGGTGACCGAAATATGCGAGATAGGCTGATGAACATGAACCGGGTTAGGGATGTTGACCTTTTGGACATTGGTATTTTTGTGGAAAACACCAGTTCCACATTTTGATTCTCAATAATCATGGACTTATTAAGTTTCAACTCAGGTCGAGCATCAATTTGATCACCATGAACATCATCAATGTCAAGAGCATTAAATCTGTTATTGTTAACCATATTCTCATTTCGACGTGAAGCACCACGCCTTCTCCTATTCTTTTTCCCAGCCACATTCCAATCTGGTTTAGGGTCAACTGGAATTTCATCATCTCTATCTTCCTGTGAATTAGGACAATTGGAAGTGTTATGACCCGAGATGTGAGCGGGAAGCTGTTTTTGAATCCATCTGAAGAGGGATGCCAATTGTGCTAGAAACGAAGCTGAGCCCATCTTTGGTAAGTAAATCAAGTGGGACATTTCTCAATTTTAACCAGATTGGCACTCTTTCGCAGTTGAGCTTGATGAGTTGAAGACCAGTTTCCCAGCGTCTGAGGAGAAGGGAGTGATGGTGAACATGCCAAAGCTTTATGAATTGGCCAATAAACTTGAAAAAGCTATTTTGGATATTCAAAATGAATTGATATTTGTAATTTTTAAAAATAAAAACTTGATTAAAGAAGTTGGATGTGCCCTAGTTGAAATAAATAAGATTAACAAGAAAAATACTATAATTGAAATAGATGGTATTTCCTTGATTGATAAAGTATTTCAAAATAGAATCTCATGGTCAAGAAAAATATGAAATGAGTTGAATGAAGAAATAGAAAAAGAAAAATGGGATATTATGTGTAATTCACAATACATGGTATACAAGTTAAATGCATTAGGATATAAACCATGTCTCATTCAAAAGATATTAAAAATTTATTTTCTCAAAAGTTCAAATCATGATAGATCACCTTGTGCTTGTATATATTGTGATCAAATAGAACAAATTGATGATGGAACAAAAGTTCCATGGTGGCTAAAACACAAAGGGATTCTTAAAGTTACAACAAATGTAACTTTAACAATCCCTTTGTGTTTTAGCCACCATGGAACTTTTGTTCCATCATCAATACAACAAATGTAACTCACCCTTGAGGACCCAATTAAAAATAGGTACCTAGATCTTCCTTTATTGTAGGAATGCCTAGCAATGCCAAAGAAGATGGTGATGCAACTTATGAAAAAGGCAAAGATCATTGAGATAAAGAAGCACGGGCAACATTGAAATTATTTATTTCTATATGTGCTTCTTGAGAATTGTTTAAAATTCAACTCGATTAGTCAACTATGTGTTATTCTTACATATGTGACTGAAAATGATGATGCATTATTTAATTGAGTGGAAAGGCTTATGCTAAATATAGTAATTTTGGCTAGAATATTCATTTTCTCAATAGGTCAAATTAAGACATTTTAGTGAAAATAAATTTGAGATACCACCAAAGAATGTTAAAAGATAACATTGAGAAAACTAAGAAACGGTTCTCTTTTGTGGAAGATGAAATGAACATTGATGGAGAAGATTATAAACTAGTCTCTAGTGGTGGAAGATAGAAGTCAAAAGAATCTTTTCACCCATGTAACCTATGAATCAATTTCTTTTGTTTAAATTTTGTGGAATAAAGTTAAATTGATTGAATGGATACTCATGTATGAATGTCATATGAAGTGTTTAGAAAAATGAATATCTTACAAATGAATTTTATATACTTGGTTTTGATATTATCAAATTGATGTGATTGAAATGTTGCAAGGTGTATGATAAAGATGATAAAGTGTTGTTTGTTGGAAATAGATGCGATAATTTCCATGAATTAAAATGTCAAAATGTGCTTAGTTACCATTAATGAAGACTCATGGTTATGTCATAGGAGACTTGGTCATGCTAACATGGATTTACTTGCTAAGCTTTCTGAAAAAGAACTTGTCATAGGTCTTCCTAAGACTAGATTTCAAAAAGACCATTTATGTGGTGCATGCCAATTTGAAAAACAACACAAAACATCTTTCAAAACAAGTAGCAAGGTAACCACATCAAGAGCTTTACAAAAATTACATATGGATCTTTTTGGTCCAATGGATGTGGCAAGCCTAGGTAGATCTAGATATGTCTATGTTATCATAGATGATTACACTAGATTCACATGGGTGAGACCCCTTGCACATAAAATGACGCCTTCAATGAATTTGCTTAACTTTGTAATAAAGTGTAAAATGAGAAAGGCTATTATATAAATTGTATTCATAGTGACTAAGGCACCGAATTTATAAATGCATCTTTTATGGACTATTGTGAAATACGTGGCATTAACAAAAATTTTCGGCTCCTAGAACTCCTCAACAAAATGGGGTAGTAGAAAGGAAGAATTGGACATTACAAGAAATGGCAAGAACAATGTTGAAAGAAAACAACTTGCCAACATATTTTTGGGGTGAAGCCATAAATACCGCATGTTATGTGCTAAATCGTGTGCTAATTAGACATTTTCTAAAGAAAACACCCTATGAATTATGGAAAGGTAGAGCACCAAATGTGTCTCATTTTAAAGTATTTGGTTGTAAGTGTTTCATCCTAAATACAAAAGAACATCTTGGAAAATTTGATTCTAAATTGGATGAAGGACTTTCATGGGTTACTCTTCAAGAAGCAAAGCTTATAGAGTTTTTAACAAAAGAAATATGCTTATCGAAGAGTCTATGCATGTGGATTTTGATAAAACTAATCATTTTTCCCCGAGAAAGAATGATAATGATGTAGGTGTTTCCAAAGTTGACATTCAAATCCTACATACAACCATTGGCAATGAGAGAACCTCAAGTGATCCAAAGGAGAAAAATGTTGAAGAAGGTCAAACCTCGAAGGATGGTAAAACTCTAGCAAATCCACAAGTCAATGAACAACCAATGCAAAATGTCCAAGAAGCCACGACAAATGATGATCTACCAAAATGTTGGAAGTTTGTGAGAGATCATCCAAATGATCAAATTCTTAGTGATCCTTCCATGGAAATAAGAACTCGTTCCAATATAAATGCTTATTGTGAACATGTTGCTTTTCTTTCTCAAGTAGAGCCTAAAAATGTTAAAGAAGATTTAGATCATGAAGATTGGATAATTGTTATGCAAGAAGAATTAAATCAATTTGAAAGAAGTAAAGTGTGGCATCACTCAAGTCTACTCCACTAAAAGGGCTGCACTCAAGGATAATTATTGTAAGTGCATGAGTTAGTCAATCTATACATGATGCTCTGTCTTTTGACCAACTAAGTATTATATTGACCATAATGCCCTTTTATACTCACTCATAGCCAAAGACAGGTTCCCGAAGTGTATTATCACCTCTTTGTCTACATCTTGTCTGCTTAGAACCTCTAATCCACAATCCAACAATCCTCCTGAAGTTATCCACTTATCTGGATCATTCTAAGGGAGTGATTAACGTATAGACTCTTTATTGCATATGCACGTCCCTTCTAATCAAGTTCTATACACCCAAACCACATAGTAGGTGATCTAACTATTAAGACCACACCCATAATGGATCAAAGTGCAAGCACTCAACTTTGTCAATTCATCCGAATATGCTCAAGATTAAGAGCTATGGTCTACTTAGAAGCTTGTAGGTTTAGGTGAACTCTTTCTTTGATAGTACGTATTTAGAGTCCACACCTACAAGGTCCGTCCAATGCATACACATGCATAAGCATAATAAGTCTGGAACAAATCCATGATCAAGGCAGATCACCCTTCTTCAAAGGGAACTTATTCCACTATGACTTCTACCACACTAAAGCGCCCAACTCTACTACTTAGTCATGGACAAAGTTAGTTTGCTTATTCAAGTGACCATGACTTAGTCCTTCTGTGTGCGTAACCACCCCGCACCTAAGTCACTCCTTGAAGCAAGGACCTTATATTCACATATATATATATATATATATATCTATGTCAATCCACATAATGAGAAAAATATACCCATATGAATATGATGACACTAATTATCTTATTGCAAACCATCCAGATGTTCTAATGACTAAGTGCTGGGGGTATTTTAGGCATACCAATCCCAACAGATATGTCATTTAACTCATTTTTTAATGTCGTTAGCTTAAAACAGACGAAAGGAAGCGGTGTAACGGGTTTCAAAAAAATACTGGGGGGTATTTGATAGTTTTTTAAACATATGGAGTAGCGTGATACTTTTGCATATCTACTTTGGGCTTAATTTTTTAGTGAAACCTGATGGTTTATGAAATCTAGCCTAGGGTGGACACATTTTAAATTTCATATGGCATATAAAATACATGTAGGCATTCATAAACATTTAAACTATGAATCAATGCAATAAAATACTCTAGTAATCGAAATAGCGTGTAGAATCAAAGTATAGGCGCTATACCTTCACGTGTTGGCTTAAGAACTCAACACAAACGTATTGAGTGGACTGACCAAGAGCTGGAAAAGGCATCCAAGGCTCGCGTTTCTCCCAGAGAACAAAACTCCTTGAGTCTTCTCCCCTATTCCACAATCCTAACTAATGGCTTGTGAAATCAGTGGAAGAATTCTTCTCAACCTCTTCTTTTCTCTCTTAGCCGTGAGTTGTTGTAACACCCGAGCCGAGCATGGAAATTTTTCTATTTCTTTTTCTGAATTTCATATTTTTCCTTTAATACTTGCTATTTTAGATGCATATATCCATTGACTTTGTCTGCATAGCATATCAGGGGCAACGGAAAAAAATTAGTAAGCGAGCGTAATGAATAGTGAAAATTTTCCAGCATTTTCCAGCTTTTTCATTTTACTACTCTTGACCCATTTAGCACAAAACTTGATCCATTTGCATTCTATTTAACCCAACCTTGACCCATTGACCCATTTGACCCTTTGATCAACTTATTAAAAGGCTTGGCTTCATGTAATAGTGCCAAAACAAAACAAGACCAAAGAGAAAAGAGGGAGAAGGCCGTGAGCTTCTCTTTGGCCTTCAAAAATTTTTGCTTTCATTTTCTTGGATCAAATTCTTCCTAGCTTGCTCAAGGTTCATCCTAGAGACCTCAACAAGCTTTCTTCCTCTTGCATTAAGGTGAGGGATGCATTCATTTTATGTGATTTTGCAATTCTAGTATAGACTTTAATTTAAAGATCTTGCAATATATTGGTTATCTATGCTTGTTTATACTTCAAATATCTTCTATTGTGATTATAGAACATTGTTTTATAGTTAGATTGCAAAGTTTATGGCTAGAAATTGAAATTGTAAGTTGAGGAAGATGATGAATAGTAAAAAAACGTGAAAAGTAAACCCTTGTTGTGATTTTTGTTCCAAATTATATTTTCTTGATTTGGTTAGGTGCTAGAAATGTTAGAATGCTTAAATATACAGTTTAAATGGGTTGTACTTCGAAAAATTGAGAAATAGACCTTGAATTGCAAAGGGGACGTTTTGACCAAGTGTGGAATTTGCTCGATTTGAGTGTTGGCATTGTCTTAGGAGGTCATGGAAGCGCTTTTGGTTTGGTTATGGCAATAGTTGGGTGATCGGTTAATGTAGTTGTAGTACAAATCAACTAAGGGTCAAATGGAGTTTTGTGGTTGTTGTGGTTCGATATTCAATCCAATGAGTCTGGGTTGTTTGTTTTCCGTTTTGAATCTCAAGAATTTTGTGATCGTGTGATGCAAGAGCTTTGGCATGTTCACCATCACTCCCTTCTCCTTAGACGTTGGGAAACCGGTCTCCAACTCATCAAGCTGAACTGCGAAAGAGTGCCAATCTGGTTAAAATTGAGAAATGTCCCACTTGACTTACTTACCAAAGATGGTCTCCGCTTCGTTTCTAGCAAAATTGGCATCCCTCTTCAGATGGATTCAAAAACTGCTTCCCGCTCACATCTCGGCTATGCAAGAGTTTGTGTTGAAATGAACATTCTGAATGATCTCCCGGATAGGACCTTTGTTTAACTCCTTAATGGTGAAGAGGCTGAGATTCTAATCGAATATGATTGGAAACCACCGAAATGTACTTTTTGTAATGTTGCAGGTCACGACACTTCTAATTGTCCTAATTCACAGGAAGATAGACATGATAAAATACCAGCTGACCCTAAATCGGAATGGAACTGGTGGCAAAAAGAATAGGAGAAGGCGCAGTGCTTCACATCGAAATGAGAATCTGGTTAGCAATAACAGATTTAATGCTCTTGACATTGATGATGTTCATGGTGATCAAATTGATGCTCGTGAGTTAAATTTTAATAAGTCCATGATTGTTGAGAATCAAACTGCAGGCACTGGTGTTTTCCACAAAAATACCAATGTTCGAAAGGTCAACATCCCTAACCGGGTTAATGTACGTCAGCCTACTTCGCATATTTCGGTCACCCCGTACCCATCTCAAGGTTCTAAGGATAAGGTAACTACGCACAATATTGGCAAAGCCATCTCTACCGTTCATGTTGTTGACAACTCTTTCAACAATGCCTCTACTTCCAAGGCATCAACTTCTTTCGATTACACTAAGGCAGTCCAAGGCATTTTTAATGGAAGGACCCCTGATCGGAAAGCTCATTAAGGAGATTTGTTTTTCTTTGACCCTTTTATGTTTTTGGATTTTTTGTCTTTTGTTCTTTCAGTCCTTGTTGGACTGATTCTTTTCTGATTACCTGTCTTGATCTTGTTTTGACGCTGTTTGTCAACATCCATGTACTTGTTCCATCTCCTTTGGATTTCAATAAATTTTCACTGAATTATCAAAAAAAAAAAAGTGGATCATAATGTGGATACATTTGAGTGGTTAAATCTGATTTCTAGTATCATAGCTCGTTTGGATGTGATAGCTTGAGAAAGTTAGAGAAATAAATAGTATTCTATTGAGTTTTGTGACTTTTGTTCAATTGATGATTTTAGTGCTTGCATTAGGTGCCATAAGTGTTATAGTTGCTAGATTGATGCCCAAATTGAGTAGATTATGATTGGAGTTTGTTATGGTTGGTTTGAATACAAAGGGGCCTTTTGTGTAGTTTTGGGTCATGTGAGTGTTATGTATGTTTATAGAGCTTGGATGTGGTTCATAAGTGATTGTGAGGGGTCTAGACTACCTATAATGTGTCTTCGATGTTAAATGACTAGTCTTATAGTTATAAAGCAAAATGGGCTAAATGGAATAAAGTTAGTTGAATGTTGGCATTTGAATGTGGATTGACTAGTTGAGTGGTTTAATGAACTTGATTGGAATGTGGGGTTAATGGGGAAAACAATGATGATCGAAATGCATGCATGCATAGGTATTTGAGTGTTATGAACATTGGTGCACCATGTGTATTCCATTAAAATTTAGGTGTTTGGTTGGAGTTCTTGAATGCTTTGAGTGTTCCTTGAATATGAAGTGTTTGATTTTGTGAGGGGTGTATTGATTTGAGTTTAGTGGATTATTGGAGGGGTTTTGGTAAAGTAGGAAATGTTTAGGTGAATGCCATAACTTAGTTGAATTGAGGTTCCATGAATATTGATAGCTTTGGACTTAGTTGTTAGCGTTCTTGGTTTATATGTTGATTGTATAGATTGATCCTTAAATGTTAAGTGGTGTGTCTAGCAAGATTATATAGTAACCTTGTGGTTACATAACTTGTCTAATGGTTAGAAAATGTAAAAAGGTTAGTTAAGATAATTGAATTAGTGGTTGATAATTATCTTGCAATTGATTAACTATGTGTTTAGTTGCATTGGTATAGAATGTTTATTCCTTTTGGAGAAGTTCGTAAGTTGTGCTATAAGTTACTTTGTTAAAGATTGAGTGAACATGTCTATAACTTGTCTATGTCACTTATGTTGCTTGATTGAGTGAATATGCATGTTCTCTTGTTTATATTGATTGTATAGCTATTAATGGTATTTTATTGGTTATTTATGAGAGTGTTAAGTATAGTTGTATTAATTTATAGATGTTCAAAGAGATTCTAGAAGTTAAGAGCTATCTAGTTATGATTTGTAAGATGTATAATTGTGTGGATTGAATATTCTTTATAGATGATCTAATTGCTAATGTTATATGCTTATCAAATTGTAGGATTCATAAAGAATGTTTAATGTGTTGTTTAAGTAGTGAAACGTAAAGGATGCTAAATATGGAAATGGATTTGATAGTTATGTTAGTTCAATGAAAATGAATTAGTTAATGGAGTTATGAACTAGCTTTAATTGAGTGTGAATGTGGAAACTACTTGTAGAATGAATGTATAACTTCTTATGCAAATAGTTGATTGTATTATGTAGTGAAAATTGAAGGGAATTGGTACTTTTGGTGAATATTGAAGGAGTCTTGGCTAAATTTGTGCAGGTTTGGCATCCTAAAAGGTGAGGGATTCATTTTGATTGTCATCGTAATTGATTCATTACTCTCTATTGTTAAGGATATTATGGGGCTAATAAGTATTAGAGTTATTTTGTCAGGTAAAATATATTTTAAAGTTATATTGATTGAATTGCTTATTAATTGTTTCGTATGTGTGAGGACAACATCTTTTGTTATCCTTATTTCGTGTTTATCAATTGTGTGCTTATCTTATCGTGTGATTATATTTGTTAATTGCTTGTGTGTGTTATGGTATCGTTTCGATGGTTGCACAACCTCATCGTCGCGGCGGATGCGATGGCCTCGCTGGGCGGCATTGGGCTTGCTAGTATTGATTGCCTTAGCTCCGTTACTATTCCCTTACTCGCCTGGTCCGGAGATTGTCAGGAGGTGTTGGGTCGTAGGTATTAGGTACATCCGGTGATACGAACCACGCCAACATGTGACGCGACCCAACACCAAATATGGCAAACGATCCAAGACCCTTCAGGAATGGATGGAACCACGACCCTATGCTTAGCAAAGCTAGAACCTTGGTATAGTTGAGGACGCCACAAACGAGGATGGAGATCTCGTTTGATAAGTTAGAGTTGAACGCCACAAGAATAATCTTGATAAGTTCGAAAAAGTTCTTGAGAACTTAAGGAGAATAATCTCACAAATTTAATATCAAAGTTGTCTTTCTATTATTTCTTGGAAATCAGCCTTATATAGGCAAAGAACAAATAAGTTTCCTAATTAGAAAAGACTCCTAAATCCTAGCTGAAATAGAAAAACGTGAATAGTAACTAGGTCAAAGGAAACAAACTTGGAGACCAAGAAAAGACTCCTATTAACTATTCACGTGAATAGTGACGTGAATAGTAACTAAAAAGGAAGCAAACTTGCAGCCCAAGAAAAGCTCCTTTCTAGTGTGAACACCTAATCTTGCAGCCCAAGAAAGTCTCTTTCCTAGTGTGAACACCTAAATTCATCCATAGGGAATTAAACTAAAACTGAAAACTAAAACTAGGATAGAATTACAAAGAAATCAATCTTGACTAAATCTTCGAATCTTCTTGAAACTTCTTGAAGAATCTTGAAGTTCTTGAATCTTGAAAATAGAATCTTGACTTGAATCTTTGCTGGAAAATTCATCCAAATGGTGCAATGAATGTGGATGGATGGTTCGCATCATCCGGAGTACCCATTGGAGTTTGGGATGCTGGCTTATCGAGATCATGGATCGTGGTTCGTGGTTTGTGAATCGAGGAACGAAGTGATAAAGGTTATCGATCGTATCCTTTTTAAAGTGTGTAGTATTCTATTGTTTAATTGTTTCTTTATTTGTATAATTACTATCTCTTGTGAGAATGTTGCATTGCACAGAAAAATTTTCAAAAACCCCAGCTAACTTTGTCCCTCCCTCCTGAGTATACATGTATTGTATGCTCACCCCTCCTTTCTAACATCTTCCAGGTAAAAAGGAACTGGGTCCCTAGAGGAAGTTTGGAGGCTTCATTGCTTGCTTGTAGCTGTGGATGAATGTTTTACGTGTTATGATGTAAAGTATATAGATATTACAAAGTTGTATGTATTTACGTTTTTTGAGGGATTGTAATATGAGTCAAAAGATTTGTATAATTAGATAGTTGTAAAGGACATGTAATAATTGTAATGTTTTACTTTATTGTCTAAGTTTAACTTGCATGCTTGTGTGGGATTTAAGGGAAGATGATTGATGACTTAAATTATAAGAAAGATAGGTAAATATGATTAGAGTGGTAAGATAAGTGGATTTAAAACATAGAATTTCAATGGATCTAGTTATGCCTGCTTGTTTGTGGACTTTTGTTGAGGTCCAAGGCTCGGATGGCCTTGATGAGTTGTTAAAGGTGTTGGAAATGGAGGAATGGAACTATTAAGGAGATTGGTTTATGGCTTTGTGGTCAAATATTATGTGCGCAGGTAAACTGTTAGTTCTATAAACATGGGAGACTCCGTCCGTTTTCCCTCATTTTTCCTGACCTCGAGAATGGGTTCGGGAACTCCAGTCTCATGAGGGAACCGGGTGTTACAGGTGGTATCAGAGCGCAGTTAGCTCTCAACCGGGACAGAGTCCTCGGTCTGTCGGGTAGCAACCTTTGAATATGTGCTTGTGAAATGTGTCTTGAGAATGTGTGTGCTTGTATGTGAAATTGTGTATCTTGAAATGAATGTGTGTAGCTATGTTAGTTGCGTGCTATGTGCTAAATGTGTGTCAATTGAAATGAAGTGGCTAATCGTGAATCGAAGTGACTCGACTTTATGGATTGTTACATGCTTGAACTTTTGATTGTAATGTGTATATTTGAGTGTCTTAGAATAAGTTGTGCTGTGATTTGTATTAGTTGTGTTGTGATTTGTGTTTGAATTACTTTGTCGATTAACTGGTTTCTATAAACTTTTTTATAATCTTCGTTGCATGATAGCTTAGAGAATATTTGTATATATGTGATATCCTGGCGAATCATAACCCATTGAAATGATAAGAAATCTTCTTTCTCCCCTTGAAGTGAGGTGATTGGTAGCAAACCTTCCATTATGTGGACTAGCAAGAATGAGAAGCATTTGATCAATCCTTTATTTGGGAGCTGGTGTTTATATTTGGAGTTTGATTATTGGAATTCCTCTAAGGTATTCTTATGCTCAACAGTCATAAAAGAGTGGATTTCATTGGGGTTTCTACATGGTGGTTCTTATCAGGGTATTCTTTTGGTATTTTCTTATTGGCACTTCTCAGCGGAATTGGTATTTGGGATTATAATCAGACTTCTTGTCCTGTTTTATCTATGCTATTCTGTGGAGCTCGCATTGGGTTTCTTATTGGCATTTTAGGACAGTATTATCATTCTAAATACTTATTGGATTTTTATTGAAGATCTCTTATTGGTATTTTCTCAACATCCTTATTTGGAACTTTGGAAGAAATTTCTTATTTGACACGCCCACCGGGAACCTTATATGGTGATTGTAGTCAGAGGGGTTCTTGTTCAGACTTCTAGATGGCATTTCTAATAGCAGCCTTTATTTGGCTACGTTTCTCGGGATTTCTTATGAGGATTTCTTTTCGGTATCCTTGATGGATTCCTTGGTGGTATTCTTATAGAATCTTCTTAATGATATTCTTGTTCGATTACTTGTCTTCGACAACAGTTTTGACCAAAGTTGTTACAACTGTTGAGAAGTTCTGATACGAACCACACCAACATGTGACGCGACCCAACACCAAATATGGTAAACGACCCCAAGACCTTTCAGGATTGGATGGAACCGCGACCCTATGCTTAGCAAAGCTAGAACCTTGGTATAGTTGAAGACGCCACAAACGAGGATGGAGATCTCATTTGATAAGTCAGAGTTGAACGCCACAAGAATAATCTTGATAAGTTTGAAAAAGTTCTTGAGAACTTAAGGAGAATAATCTCACAAATTTAATATCAAAGTTGTCTTACTTTTATTTCTTGCAAATCAGCCTTATATAGGCAAAGAACAAATAAGTTTCCTAATTAGAAAAGACTCCTAAATCCTAGCTGAAATAGAAAAACGTGAATAGTAACTAGGTCAAAGGAAACAAACTTGGAGACCAAGAAAAGACTCCTATTAACTATTCACATGAATAGTAACGTGAATAGTAACTAAAAAGGAAGCAAACTTGCAGCCCAAGAAAAGCTCCTTTCTAGTGTGAACACCTAATCTTGCAGCCCAAGAAAGTCTTTTTCCTAGTGTGAACACCTAAATTCGTCCATAGTGGACCCTAGGAAATAACTAGAATGCAAATTAAACTTAAACTAAAACTATGATAGAATTATAAAGAAATCAAATCTTGACCAAATCTTCAAATCTTCTTGAAACTTCTTGAAGAATCTAAAGCAACTAAAAAGGAAGCAAACTTGCAGCCCAAGAAAAGCTCATTTCTAGTGTGAACACCTAATCTTGCAGCCCAAGAAAGTATTTTTCCTAGTGTGAACACCTAAATTCGTCCATAGTGGACCCTAGGAAATAACTAGAATGCAAATTAAACTTAAACTAAAAGTATGATAGAATTACAAAGAAATCAAATCTTGACCAAATCTTCAAATCTTCTTGAAACTTCTTGAAGAATCTTGAAGTTCTTGAATCTTGAAAACAGAATCTTGACTTGATTCTTTGCTCTAAAAATGCCCAAAATGGTTCATTGAACGTGGACGGCTGGTTTGTATCATTCCCCCCTCTTGAGAAGGATTTGTCCTCAAATCCACCGGGTTCAAAGACCAGCCTAGCTGGTAGACCATGTGGTATGTCCGCAGGAAACACATCCTTAAAATCCTGCAAGAGAGAAACAACACTAGGCAATGTAGAGTCAAGTTGGTTAGTGTTTAAAAGAGCCTCTTTGTACAAAAGTACAATCATTGGCCATTTTGAGATCAAAACTCTCTTAACCTCACTTGCTTTTGCATAAAAATTACTTTGTTTTCTCTTTGTTTTTACCTCATTGGCCGATTTCTTTTCTCTCCTTACCTCCTCTCCAGATTCAGCCTTACTTTTCTTTTCACTCTCATTCTTTTGCTCTCTCAAATTATTTTGATCACTCAAATTCTTTTGTTCATTCAAGTTCTTTTGATCACTCAATTTTTGTAACCTCACTTGTTCCTCATAAACTTGTTTTGGTTCATCGGAACTGGAGTGATTGTCCGCTGATTGAACACAAATGAATATTTGTTGGTGAAGCCATCATGCTGCACATGTCGATCAAATTGACATGGTTTTCCTAAGAGAAGAAGTCCAGCATGCATTGGTACCACATCACACAATACCTCATCTTCATACTTTCCTATTCGAAACGGCACCACAACTTGTTTTGTAACCCCTTCCTCACCACAATCAGTCAACCATTGCAGCTTGTAGGGACGTGGATGCTTAATTGTTATGAGCCCTAGCTTTTCAACCATGGAAGAACTACCAACGTTAGTGCAACTACCACCATCAATAATAATACTACCTACCTTGTCTTTCATATGTCAACGAGTGTGAAAGATGTTCTCACGTTGTTCTACCTCTTCCTCTTCTTTAGCTTGCAGGCTTAAGGCTCGTTGTGCCACTAGTCCAAGCATCTCTCCATAATCGGCCCCAAACTCTTCTTCTCCCTCTATGATGTCCTCTAGTATGGGCATGTCATCAAAATGCATTTCGTCTTCGGACTCAATCTCACCACTCTCCAAGACTACCAATGTTTGCTTGTTTGGGCATTGGCTTGCTATGTGTCCCCATCCCTGACATTTAAAACATCGAATCTCACTAGATCGAGTCATAGTAGAGGTTGTATTACCTTGAAAGGTCATGGCAATAGTGGATGGTTTGAGCTCGGGCTTGGCCTTGGAAGTAGACAGATTTTTTCATCCTTTGGGTAACTCATCCTGCAAGGTGAAGGTGATGCACTCAAGTATTGTGGTGCTTGTTTTGGTCGTGAACCACCCCTCTTGAGTTGCTTCTCCACTTTAATTGCCATATGCACCAAATCCTCTAATTCCACATAATGATGCAACTCAATAGTGTTAGCAATCTCTTGATTTAGCCCATTCAAGAATCTGGTCATTGTTGCCTCTCGATCTTCCTCCACATTGGCTTCAATCATAGCCATCTCCATCTCTTTGTAATACTCATCAACACTCTTATTACCTTGATGAAGACCTTGCAGCTTGAGGTATAAATCTCGATAGTAATGACTGGGTACAAATTGCCTCCTCATCACTCTCTTCATCTCATCCCAAGTTGCAATTGGACGGTCTCCATTCCGCCTCCTATTAACACACAATTGATCCCACCAAACAATAGCATAGTCAGTAAATTCAATTGTAGCAAGTTTTACCTTTTTCAAATCGAAATAGTTGTGGCAATCAAAAACCAACCCGATCTTCTTTTCCCACTCAAGATATGCTTCAGGATCACTCCTTCCTTGAAATGCAGGAATCTTCATCTTGATGTTACCTAAGTTGTTATCAACACGATCAAAATGACCCCTAGCATCTCTATCCCAACCATGTCTCCTATTGCTGCCCACTGAAATTCTATCAAACTCCTCATCTAAACCTTTCTCATCGACTTCAACTTCATCAACATCTTCAACTCTTTGTTGCAATCTGTTCCTCCTTGGTGCATTTGGAACAACTGGTGGTTGCACCCTTTCCGGCCTCTGTTTTATCCTATCCAACCTCTCATGAATCTGCTCCAATTCAGCCCTCATCATTCGTCTCATCTCTCCCAACAAAGCTTGCATCTGTAAGTTTGGAACAACAGCATGTTGACCTCTTTCGTTAGTGTTGTCCGCTTGATTTTGAGACATGATTAATTTTCACTCCCTCGTGTGTTTCACTCAACTCAATTTGGCTTTTACCCTCTATTAATCTCACGCACTCTGCCTTTTTTCTCTCGTGTTCTCTTTCAAGTCCCTAGAACTTAACAAGAATACCAAGCAGCGTAATAATCTATTTCGGAATCTGACTTTTTTTTTTCCAGACCTCTAAGACTCTGGAAACAAGGTTAGAGAAAGAAAATTGACCAAAACTCGAAGAAGGAAATCTAGAAAAATAAGAAAAGTTGAGAAAACCCTATTGGAAAACACAAAAACACCTAAAACTCATAGAAAACAACGGAATTAGGCCCTAAGAGGGTGGTGCCCACAGCATAACTATGGGTTATACTCAGAACTTCATTTCCCTTCAGAAAAGTTTCGCCTCAATGGCTAATTCACTAAAATAAAAAAATTTACTGTTCACTATTTTTCGAATTTTTTAGCTCCGAACTGTTTTTTTTTCTCTCTCTCTCTCTCTCTTGTCTTTCTTTTCTTGACTTTTCAAAAACGAAAACAATGACCAAGTCACAAGAATTCAAATTTAGAAACACAAGAAACCCTAATTCAAGATTTTAGGGTTTGGCCAATTGAAAGCAAGAAACGGAATTGACACAAGATAAAAAACGAAATTGAAAGCAAGAACGGATTTAAGACAACCTAAAGCAGAATTGAAGCAAGGCAAGAAACGGAATTGATAATCAAGACTCAATCAAGAATGAAGAAAGAAACTTAAAACCTAAACCTAGACACACGAAATTAACCAAGAAAACATGATACGAACCACGCCAACATGTGACGCAACCCAACACCAAATATGGCAAACGACCCAGACCCTTCAGGAATTGATGGAACCGCGACCCTATGCTTAGCAAAGCTAGAACCTTGGTATAGTTGAGGACGACACAAACGAGGATGGAGATCTCGTTTGATAAGTCAGAGTTGAACGCCACAAGAATAATCTTGATAAGTTCGAAAAAGTTCTTGAGAACTTAAGGAGAATAATCTCACAAATTTAATATCAAAGTTGTCTTTTTATTATTTCTTGCAAATCAGCCTTATATAGGCAAAGAACAAATAAGTTTCCTAATTAGAAAAAACTCCTAAACCCTAGCTGAAATAGAAAAACGTGAATAGTAACTAGGTCAAAGGAAACAAACTTGGAGACCAAGAAAAGACTCCTATTAACTATTCACGTGAAAAGTGACGTGAATAGTAACTAAAAAGGAAGCAAACTTGCAGCCCAAGAAAAGCTCCTTTCTAGTGTGAACACCTAATCTTGCAGCCCAAGAAAGTCTATTTCCTAGTGTGAACACCTCAATTCGTCCATAGGGAATTAAACTAAAACTGAAAACTAAAACTAAGATAGATTTACAAAGAAATCAAATCTTGACCAAATCTTCAAATCTTTTTGAAACTTCTTGAAGAATCTTGAAGTTCTTGAATCTTGAAAATAGAATCTTGACTTGAATCTTTGCTGGAAAATTCGCCCAAATAAATGGTTCATTGAACTTGGACGCTCATGGCTGGTTCGCATCATTCCCCCCCTCTTGAGAAGGATTTGTCCTCAAATCCACCAGGCTCAAAGACCAGCCTAGGTGGTAGACCATGTGGTATCTCCTTGGGAAACATATCCTCAAAATCCTGCAAGAAAGAAACAACAACACTAGGCAATGAAGGGTCAAGTTGGTTAGTGTTTAAAAGAGCCTCTTTGTACAAAAGTACAATCATTGGCCGTTTTGATATCAAAGCTCTCTTAACCTCACTTCCTTTTGCATACAAATATCTTTGTTTTCCCTCTGTTTTTACCTCATTGGCAGAGCTCTTTTCTCTCCTTACCTCCTCTCCAGATTCGGCCCTACTTTTCTTTTCACTCTCATTCTTTTGCTTTCTCAAATTCTTTTGATCTCTCAGATTCTTATGTTCACTCAATTTTTGTAACCTCACTTGATCCTCATAGACTTGTTTTGGTGTCATCAGAACTAGGGTGATTGTCCGCTGACCAAATACAAATGAATACTTGTTGGTGAAGCCATCATGCTGCACACATCGATCAAATCGCCACAGTCTTCCAAAGAGAAGATGTCCAGCATGCATTGGCACCACATCACACAATATTTCATCTTCATATTTCCCAATTTGAAATGGTACTACAACCTGCTTTGTAACCTTTACCTCACCACAATCATTCAACCATTGCAGTCTAAATGGACCTGGGTGCTTAACTATGTTGAGCTCTAGCTTTTCAACCATAGAAGCACTAGCAACGTTAGTACAACTATCACCATCGATAATAGCATTACATACCTTGTCTTTTACATGGCAACGAGTGTGAAAGATGTTCTCATGTTGTGTTACCTCTTCCTCTTCTTTAGCTTGCAGGCTTAAGGCTCGTTGTGCCACTAGTCCAAGCATATCTCCATGATTTGCCCCAAACTCATCTGCTCCCATTGCGGTGTCCTCTAGTATAGGCAAATCATCAGAATATGTTTTGGCTTCAGATTTAATCTCACCACTTTCCCGGACTGCCATTGCTCACTTGTTTGGGCATTGGCTTGCTATGTGTCCTCATCCTTGACATTTAAAACATTCAATCTCACTAGATCGAGTCATAGTAGAGGTTGTATTACCTTGAGAGGTCATGGCAATAGTGGATAGTTTGAGCTCGGGCTTCGCCTTAGAAGTAGACGGATTTTCTTCATCCTTTGGGTAACTTGTCCTCCAAGGTGAAGGTGATGCACTCAAGTAATGTGGTGCTTGTCTTGGTCGTGTACCACCCCTCTTGAGTCGCTTCTCCACATTAATTGCCATATGCACCAAATCCTTTAATTCCACATAATGATATAACTCGATGGTGTTAGCAATCTCTCGATTCAACCCATTCAAAAATCTAGCCATTGTCACCTTCCGATCTTCCTCTACATTGGATCTAATCATAGCCATCTCCATCTCTTTGTAATACTCATCAACACTCTTATTACCTTGATGAAGACCTTGTAACTTGAGGTATAAATCTCTGTACAAATCGCCTCCTCATCACCCTCTTCATCTCATCCCAAGTTGCAATTGGACGATCTCCATTCCGCCTCCTATTGATGCACAACTGATCCTACCATATAATAGCATAATCAGTAAATTCAATTGCGGCAAGTTTTACCTTTTTCAGTTTGGAATAGTTGTGACAATAAAAAAAACCAACTCTATCTTCTTTCCCACTCCAAATATGCTTCGTGATCACTCCTTCCTTGAAAAGCAGGAATTTTCATCTTGATGCTTCCCAAATTGTTATCAACACGTTTCCTAGCTTCTCTATCTCGGCTATGTCTTCCATTGCTGCCTATTGACATCCAACCAAGTTCCTCATCTATCCCTTCTTCTTCAAACTCATCCACAACTTCAATTTCTCTTCGATGCAACCTGTTCCTCCTTGGTGCGTTTGGAGCAACTGGTGGCTGCACCCTTGGTGTTCTCTGTTCTACCCTAGCCATCCTCTCATGTAGTTGATCAAATTCAGCCCTCATCATTCGTCTCATCTCTCCCAACAAAGCATGCATCTGTAAGTTCTGTCCAACGGGTTGTTGAACACCTTCATTAATGTTGTCTGCTTGATTTTGAGACATGATTAAATTTCACTCCCTCACGTGTTTCACTCAACTCAATTTGGCTTTTACCCTCTATTAATCTCACGCACTCTGCCTTTTTCCTCTCGTATTCTCCTTCAAGTTCCCTAGAACTAATCAAGAGTACCAAGATAGGCACTAAAACAGCGTATTACTTTTTTTTCTAAATTTGATGATTTTTTTTTTGACCTTTAAGACTCTGGAAACAAGGTTAGAGAAAAAACTTGAATAAAACTCGAAGAAGGAAACCTAGAAAAATAAGGAAAGTTGCAAAAACCCTATTCTAAAACACAAAAATGCCCAAAACTCATAGAAAATGTTGGAATTTGGCCCTAAAAGGGTGGTGCCCATAGCTTTGCTGTGGGTTATGCTCAGAACGTCGTTTCCCTTCAGAAAAGCTTGGCCACGAAGGCTAATTCAACAAAAACAAGTTTTTTTACTGTTCACTATTTTTTTTTTCTTTTCTTGAAGTTTCTTTTCTTTCTTGATGTTCTTTTCTTGATTTTCAGAAACAAAGACAATGAGCTAGTAACCAAGACGTCGAATTTAGAAACACAAGAAACCCTAATTCAAGATTCTAGGGTTTGGCCAATTGAAAGCTTAACAAGAAACGAAATTGAAAGCCAGAAAACAAAATTGAAGACAAGACTCAAGAAACGGAGAACAAGACTCAAGACACGAAATTAAAAGAACAAGAACGGAATCAAGACAACCAAGAAAACGAATTGGAAGCAAGACACAATCAAGAACGAAGAAAGGAATTAAAACCTAGACCTAGACTCAAGGAATTAACCAAGAAAAACAAGAAAAGGATAGGCAAACCTGATAAACCTAAGCTCTGATACCAACTGATACGAACCACGCCAACATGTGACGCGACCCAACACCAAATATGGCAAACGACCCAAGACCCTTCAGGAATGGATGGAACCGCGACCCTATGCTTAGCAAAGCTAGAACCTTGGTATAGTTGAGGACGCCACAAACGAGGATGGAGAACTTGTTTGATAAGTCAGAGTTGAACGCCACAAGAATAATCTTGATAAGTTCGAAAAAGTTCTTGAGAACTTAAGGAGAATAATCTCACAAATTTAATATCAAAGTTGTCTTACTTTTATTTCTTGCAAATCAGCCTTATATAGGCAAAGAACAAATAAGTTTTCTAATTAGAAAAGACTCCTAAACCCTAGCTGAAATAGAAAAATATGAATAGTAACTAGGTCAAAGGAAACAAACTTGGAGACCAAGAAAAGACTCCTATTAACTATTCACGTGAATAGTAACGTGAATAGTAACTAAAAAGGAAGCAAATGTGCAGCCCAAGAAAAGCTCCTTTCTAGTGTGAGCACCTAATCTTGTAGCCCAAGAAAATCTTTTTCCTAGTGTGAACACCTAAATTCGTCGATAGTGGACCCTAAGAAATAACTAGAATGCAAATTAAACTTAAACTAAAACTATGATAGAATTACAAAGAAATCAAATCTTGACCAAATCTCCAAATCTTCTTGAAACTTCTTGAAGAATCTTGAAGTTCTTGAAAACAGAATCTTGACTTGATTCTTTGCTCTAAAAATGCCCAAAATGGTTCATTGAACGTGGACGGCTGGTTCGCATCAAGTTCTTTTGAGAATAAGGAATTGCGAGGACACAATTATTTTAAAGGGGGAAGGATGTAACACCCGAGCCAAGCATGGAAATTTTTTTGTTTCTTTTTCTGAAATTCATATTTTTCCATTAATACTTGCTATTTTAGATGCATATATCCATTTAGTTTGTATGCATAGCATATCGGGAGTAACGGGAAAAAATTCGTAAGCGAGCATAATGAATAGTGAAAATTTTCCAGCTTTTTCATTTTACTACTCTTGACCCATTTTTTTTTTTTTTTGATAATTCAGTGAAAATTTATTGAAATCCAAAGGAGATGGTACAAGTACATGGATGTTGACAAACAGCGTCAAAACAAGATCAAGACAGGTAATCAATAAAGAATCTGATACTAACCTGGTCAACATGTGCCGAGACCCAACACCAAGATTGGTAAAACAAACCCAAGATCTTTCAAGAATGGATGGAACCGCGACCCTTTGCCTAGCAAGACAAGAACCTTGGTATAGTGAATATGATGGAAACCGCGACCCGTTGCTTAGCAAAGCAAGAACCTTGGTATGGTGAAGACGCCACAAACGGGGATGGAAATCCGCTTGATAAGTCAAGGTTGAACGCCACAAGGAATCCCTTGATAAGTTCGAAAGAGTCTCTTGGAGAACTCAAGGAGAATAACCTCACAATTTAATTTCAGAATTGTCTTTCTTTTATTTCTTGCAAATCAGCCTTATATAAGCAAAGAACAAATAAGTTTCCTAATTAGAAAAGACTCCTAAACCCTAGCTGAAATAGAAAAACGTGAATAGTAACTAGGTCAAAGGAAACAAACTTGGAGACCAAGAAAAGACTCCTATTAACTATTCATGTGAATAGTGATGTGAATAGTAACTAAAAAGGAAGCAAACTTGCAGCCCAAGAAAAGCTCATTTCTAGTGTGAACACCTAATCTTGCAGCCCAAGAAAGTCTCTTTCCTAGTGTGAACACCTAAATTTGTCCATATGGAATTAAACTAAAACTGAAAACTAAAACTAGGATAGAATTACAAGGAAATCAAATCTTGACTAAATCTTCAAATCTTCTTGAAACTTCTTGAAGAATCTTGAAGTTCTTGAATCTTGAAAATAGAATCTTGACTTGAATCTTTGCTGGAAAATTCATCCAAAATGGTGCAATGAATGTGGATGGCTAGTTCGTATTATTCCCCCCCTCTTAAGAAGGATTTGTCCTCAAATCCTCCAAGTTCAAAGACCAGCCTTGGTGGTAGACCATGTGGCATGTCCTCGGGAAACACTTTCTCAAAATCTTGCAAAAGAGAAATAACAACACTGGGCATTGCAGAGTCAAGTTGGTTAGTGATTAAAAGAGTCTCCTTGTACTTTAGTACAATCATTGGCTGTTTTAAGATCAAAGCTCTCTTAACATCACTTGCTTTTTCATATAAATTTCTTATTTTCCCCTTTGTTTTTACCTCCTTGGCCCAATTCTTTTCTTTCCTCACTACCTTTCCAGATTCAGCCTTGCTGTTTTTCTTTTCACTCTCCATCTTTTGCTCACTCAAATTCTTTTGATCACTCAAATTCTTTTGATTACTCAAGTTATTTTGATCACTCAATTTTTGTAACCTCACTTGATCCTCATAAACTTGTTTTGGTGTCATTGGAACTAGAGTGATTGTCTGCTGATTGAACATGAATGAGTACTTGTTGGTGAAGCCATCATGCTGCACACGTCGATCAAATTGCAACTTGTATGGACATGGATGCTTAATTGTGTTGAGCGCTAGCTTTTTAATCATAGAAGCACTAGCAGCGTTAGTACAACTACCACCATCAATAATAACACTACATACCTTATCTTTCACGTGGCAATGAGTATGAAAGATGTTCTCACGTTGTACTACTTCTTCTTCCTCTTTAGCATGCAAACTTAAGGCTTGTCGTGCCACTAGTCCAAGTATCTCTCCATAATCTGCCCCAAACTCCTCTTCTCCCTCTGTGATGTCCTCTAGTATGGGCATGACATCAAAATGTATTTCGTCTTCGGACTCAATCTCACCACTCTCCAAGACTACCAATGCTTGCTTGTTTGGGCATTGGCTTCCTATGTGTCCCCATCCCTGACATTTAAAACATCTAATCTCACTAGATTGAGTCGTAGTAGAAGCTGATTTACCTTGGGAGGTCACGTCATTGGTGGATTGTTTGGAATTGGGCTTGACCTTATATATTTGTTCAAACCTCTCATGTATTTGTTCAAATTCAGCTCTCATCATCCGTCTCATCTCTCCCAAAAAAGCTTGCAACTATAAATTCAGAACTGGTTGTTGAGCTTCTGCTTTTGTGTCATCCTCTTGATTATGAGCCATGATTGAATTTCACTCCCTCACGTGTTTCGCTCAACTCACTTTAGCTTTTACCCTCTAATAATCTCACACACTCTGCCTTTTTCCTCTCGTATTCTCTTTCAAGCCGAACTTACCAAGAATACCAAGCAGCGTAATAATCAATTTTGGAATCTGACTTTTTTTTTTGTTTTTTTGTTTTTTTTTTCAGACCTCTAAGACTCTGGAAACAAGGTTAGACAAAGAAAATTGAACAAAACCCGAAGAAGGAAACTTAGAGAAATAAGGAAAGTTGAAAAAAAAATCTAATAGAAAACACAAAACGCCCAAAACTCATACTAAACGATGGAATTTGGCCCTAAGAGGGTGGTGCCCACAGCTTTACTGTGGGTTATAATCATAACGTCGTTTCCCTTCAGAAAAGCTTGGCCACGAAGGCTAATTCAACAAAAACAAGTTTTTTTTACTGTTCACTGTTTTGCCTTTTTTTTTTTTTTTTCTTTTCTTGAAGTTTCTTTTCTTTCTTGATTTTCAGAAACAAAGACAATGAGCAAGTAACCAAGACTTAGAATTTAGAAACACAAGAAACCCTAATTCAAGATTCTAGGGTTTGGCCAATTGAAAGCTTAACAAGAAACGAAATTGAAAGAAAGAAAACAAAATTGAAGACAAGACTCAAGAAACGGAGAACAAGACTCAAGACACGAAATTAAAAGAACAAGAACGGAATCAAGACACAACCAAGAAAACGAATTGGAAGCAAGACACAATCAAGAACGAAGAAAGAAATTAAAACCTAGACCTAGACTCAAGGAATTAACCAAGAAAAAACAAGAAAAAGATAGGCAAACCTGATAAACCTAAGCTCTGATTACCAACTGATACGAACCACGCCAACATGTGACGCGACCCAACACCAAATATGGCAAACGACCCCAAGACCTTTCAGGAATGGATGGAACCGCGACCCTTTGCCTAGCAAGACAAGAACCTTGGTATAGTGAATATGATGGAAACCGTGACCCGTTGCTTAGCAAAGCAAGAACCTTGGTATGGTGAAGACGCCACAAACGGGGATGGAAATCCGCTTGATAAGTCAAGGTTGATTGCCACAAGGAATCCCTTGATAAGTTCGAAAGAGTCTCTTGGAGAACTCGAGGAGAATAATCTCACAATTTAATTTCAGAATTGTCTTTCTTTTATTTCTTGCAAATCAGCCTTATATAGGCAAAGAACAAATAAGTTTCCTAATTAGAAAAGACTCCTAAACCCTAGCTGAAATAGAAAAATGTGAATAGTAACTAGGTCAAAGGAAACAAACTTGGAGACCAAGAAAAGACTCCTATTAACTATTCACGTGAATAGTGATGTGAATAGTAACTAAAAAGGAAGCAAACTTGCAGCCCAAGAAAAGCTCCTTTCTAGTGTGAACACCTAATCTTGCAGCCTAAGAAAGTCTCTTTCCTAGTGTGAACACCTAAATTTGTCCATAGGGAATTAAACTAAAACTGAAAACTAAAACTAGGATATAATTACAAGGAAATCAAGTCTTGACTAAATCTTCAAATCTTCTTGAAACTTCTTGAAGAATCTTGAAGTTCTTGAATCTTGAAAATAGAATCTTGACTTGAATCTTTGCTGGAAAATTCATCCAAAATGGTGCAATGAATGTGGATGGCTAGTTCGTATTAGAATCAGTCCAACAAGGACTAAAAGAACAAAAGACAAGAAAACCAAAAACACAAAAGGATCAAAGAAAAACAAATCTCCTTAATGAGTTTTACGATCTGGGGACCTTCCATTAAAAATGCCTTGGACTGCCTTAGTGTAATCGAAAGAAGTTGATGCCTTGGAAGTAGAGGCATTGTTGAAAGAGTTGTCAACAACATGAACGGTAGAGATGGCTTTGCCAATATTGTGCGTAGTAAAGGCTTGTCTTCATGTAATAGTGCCTAAACTAAAACAAGACCAAAAAGAAAAGAGGGAGAAGGTCGTGAGCTTCTATTTGGCCTTCAAAAATTTTTGCTTTCATTTTCTTGCATCAAATTCTTCCTAGCTTGCTCAAGGTTTATCCTAGAGACCTCAACAAGCTTTCTTCCTCTTGCAATAAGGTGAGGGATGCATTCATTTTGTATGATTTTGCAATTCTAGTATAGACTTTAATTTTAAGATCTTACAATATATTGGTTATCTATGCTTGTTTATAATTCAAATACCTTCTATTGTGATTATAGAACATTGTTTTATAGTTAGATAGCAAAGTTTATGGCTAAAAATTGAAAATGTAAGTTGAGGAAGATGATAAATAGTAAAAAATGTGAATAGCAAACCCTTGTTGTGATTTTTGTTCCGAATTGTGTTTTCTTGATTTGGTTAGGTGTTAGAAATTTAGAATGCTTAAATGTGCAGTTTAAATGGGTTGTATTTTGGAAAATTGAGAAATAGACTTGGTCGTTGGTCAAAATGTTGGACCTTTGCATGAGAGCCATATTAATTCTGAAAGAAATTCTTCTGGCCCACAATCACATGGGGTTGACGCCAACTTTTCAGCTAGCAAGACAGATCAGATTCAAACTACAACTGACAAGAATTCAGGCTTTCCTCTCCCAAATGCGTGGGCCACCCCACCTGAATCCCTTCCAGTTGAGCATTCAGCCAATACCTACCAAATCCATGACAATATCTATGCTGGAGTGAACGAGAATCGTGATGATTTGGGAGTAAATTCTGATTCTCTCTCATTTGGCATCAAGGATAACTCAAATCAAGATTCTTCTCAGTGAGATGGATTCTCTTTCTAAGGCTCAGGACAAGATTCTTCAGCAAAAATCAAGAATTCAATGGCTTCCGGATGGTGACTCTAACACTGCTTATTTTCACAAGATTATTCGTGGAAGACAAGCACGCAACCTTATCACAAAATTGAAGTGTTCTGATGGCAGGGAGACAATGAATGAAATTGAGGTGCGTGATGAAATTGTTAATTTTTATATTCACCTTCTTGGTCCTTCTCAGAGTCAACCTGCTGTTACATTGGAGGACATTCAGCCTTTTGTTTCTAAAACTATCTCAATGGAAGTTGCTAGCATGTTATCAGCTCCTATCACCGCTGATGAGATTAAACAGGTTATGTTCTCACTCAACAGCTACAAGAGCCCTGGTCCTGATGGGTTCACTTCCCATTTCTACAAGGTTGCCTGGCACATTGTGGGTGATGATGTTATTGAGGCTATTCTTTCTTTCTTTCGCTCTTCTTCTATTTTGAAGGAACTCAACTCAACTATTATTGCTCTGGTTCCTAAAGTTGAATCCCCTTCAATGGTCAAAGATTTTAGACCTATCTCTTGTTGTAATACAATCTACAAGTGTATCTCTAAGATTATTGCCAATCGCATGAATAGTTGCTTACCTCACATTATTTCTCATAATCAATCTGCTTTTGTTGAGAACAGATCTATCTTTGAGAATATTCTTATTGCCCAGGATCTCGTTAGAAGCTATTGCAGGAAAAATCTTACTCCTAGATGCACAATGAAGGTTGACCTCATGAAAGCATTTGATACTGTGAACTGGGATTTCCTTGCTCTTTCTCTTAAGGCTTTTGGATTCCCGAATATCTTTGTGAAATGGATCCTTGAATGCATCTCAACAACCAGATTCTCTATCGCTATTAATGGAAGTCTTGAAGGTTACTTCCCGGGTACTAAAGGAGTCCGACAAGGTGACCCACTCTCACCCTATCTTTTTGTCATTGCCATGAAAATTCTCACGGGGATGCTTAATAAGCTTCATACTGCTGGAGATTTTTAGTTTCATCCCAAATGTGCCAAAATCAAGTTAAATCATCTCTGTTTTGCGGATGATCTTTTGATTTTTTGTAAAGCAGATCTTCATTCTGTCAGAGGCATTATTTAGACACTTGATAAATTTCACAATTTTTCTGGATTGAGGTATAATCCTGATAAGAGTCAAATTTTCTTTGGTAGCTGCAATCCAGATACAATTAACCTTATCAATGCTAATCTTGGATTTGAGGAAGGTGAATTGCCTGTTCGATATTTAGGGATCCCTCTTATTTCTGGAAGACTCCGTAAATCTGATTGCCAGGCTCTCATTGACAAAATTTGAAAGCGGATTGATAATTGGGCAAATAGATGTCTTTCTTTTGCAGGTAGGCTTCAATTGATCAAATCAATCTTATCAAGCTTGTACTCTCACTGGATCAGTGCACTTTTTATTCCCAAAGGTGTCATCTCAGTCATTGAAAGTAAGTTCAAAGCATTCTTATGGAGGGATAGTGGACCTAAAATTGCTTGGGAACGTATTTGTAAGCCGATTGATGAAGGTTGACTTGGTATTAGAAGCATAGAGGAAATCAATCAAACTGCTCTTCTTAAGCTCTTTTGGCGGTGTTACTCAATGCGTGACTCTCTTTGGGGCTCTTGGGTTTGGTCTAATTATATCAGTGACAAATGCATTTGGACTATCAAAATTCCCCAGGACACTAGCTGGACGTGGAGGAAAATCCTTCAAGTCAGGAACAAAGCAAAGAGATTCATTACCTATCACATTGGGGATGGTAGTCAGACTTATTTCTGGCATGATAATTGGCACCCTTCATGTAACTTGTTTAATGAGTTCGGTATTGATGTTTCATATCCTCCAATCAATGCTAGAGTTGGTGAGATTATTCACAATAACAATTGGATATGGCCTCATCATCCCCCTTCTCTTGCTTGTCTTTTTCCCAATGAGTTGGTGCCAAATAACTCAGGTGACACTTTTTATTGGGCTCATTGCAATAATGGGATTTTCTCATTCAAGAAAACTTGGAACATAATAAGGGAAATTAGAGTGAAAATTCATTGGTATAAACTTGTTTGGTTCCAAAACTGCATTCCGAAGCACAGTTTCATCTCCTGGCTTGCTTTTCAGAATAAACTAGCCACTCTTCAAAGACTCATCTCTTGGGGCATTCAAAACAATTCTAATTTTTTTTTTGTTAATTCAGTGGGATTTTATTGATAGAAAATGAAAAAGTACATCAAATTACAAATTGCATGACAACTGGTGTCATAAACAAGAACAATGAAGAAACAAACGAAAATCAAATCGGTCGCAGACCGTAAGCAAAAAAACTTGAAAACGGACAAAACGAAACAACAACAACAACATCATCATTGAGTTTTTCGATCAGGTGGTCTTCCATTGAAGATGCCTTGGACTGCCCGAGTGTAGTCGAAAGAGGATTTAACTCTTGAAGTTGAGGCAACGGAATTTTCCTTGCCAGAAGAACTGAAATTTGAAATGACTTTGCCTGCAGCAGTTGTAAAATTTTTATCTTACCTTGTGATAGGAATGGAGTGACTGACATTTTCTGAGCTTGGTTACCAGAATTTTGAAGCTTAGGGATACTAACATTAGTCCCATTTTCAAATGAGCATCTTTTCTTTGAATGCTCTTTCACTAAAAGAATTTGGCAACGAGGTCTACTTGCTCTCTCTCTTGATCAATCACTTTATACTCTTTCGAGCTTCATGGACATCTCACATACTATCCAACACAAGAACTATGATGCAAAGACACAAATTTTCAGAACTTTTCTTTGTGCAGCAATTTACCACATTTGGGTGGAAAGAAATCGACGATTGTTCAATGAGGAAGCCTACACTGAGGAACACATTTTCAACAACATTCGTAGTGATGTCACATCGAAGATCATCATGGGTCGAAAATTTGCTCCCTCCAATCTCAACAGACGAACTTTGTTTGATTGGGGGATTTACGATTTTGCCTGATTCAATGTTGGCTTTTTTCAATTTTTTGTTTTCATTTTGTTCATGAACTTATTTGTACTTTGATTGTACCTTGATGTACTTTTATTTTCATTTTAATATACTACCACTGAATTAACAAAAAAAAAAAGGATAACTCAAATCAATCTGGCGATCCATCTGGTCACAATTTGCCAACGCAGTTCAACAATGACCTATTTGCTAATTTGCAAATTGAGTTTCCTTCTTTGCGGAATTCCATAGAAGCTCATGATCCTGCAACCAAAGAGTTTGTTCCTATGCAATGTTCTGTTTGGGGTCAAAATAGTTCTACTGGAACAAATCATATCACCAACAATTGGCAAAGCACTTTTTGGGTGAGTTGAATGATTCACTCAAATTGAACTTCTTTGACAATTTCAAAATCAAGGATGGGAGAACAATTGATATTCCGCCTGAAAGTTTCTTCCAGGAAGGTGCTCAACATTGGAATTGCTGCCTTATTGGTCAATTTATCGATCAGCCACCCCCTTTCTTCTTAATTAAGGGAATGGTAGATACTCAATGGAAAAAGTTTGGCCACGTTGATATTCAATCTAATGACTTTGGGTTGTTTGTGTTCCATTTTCAATCACAAGATTTTTGTGACCGTGTGATGCAAGAGCTATGGCATATCCACCACCGCCCTCTTCTATTAAGACGTTGGGAAATTGGCCTCCAACTCATCAAGATTAACTCCGAGCGGGTGCCAATGTGGTTAAAGCTGAGAAATGTCCCACTTGATCTACTAAACAAAGATGGTCTCAGTTATGTCTCGAGCACAATTGGTCTCCCTCTTCAAATGGATTCCAAAACTGCCTCACGCTCCCATCTCGGTTATGCAAGAGTTTGTGTGGAAATGAATATCCAGAAGGATCTCCCGAATAGCACCTTTGTTGAACTTCCTAATGGGAAAGAGGTAGAAATTCAGATTAAATATGACTGGAAACCTCTAAAATGTTCTCTATGCAATGTTGTTGGACATGACACATCCACTTGTCCTAATTCTATTGAGACGAAAGTTACCGAAAACACCACTGGCGCTATTCCAGAATGGATTGATGTTGGTAAAAAACCCAGAAGGAGACGTGGTGCGTCTCGAAAAGAGAACAGGGCTACAACCAACAGATTTAATGCTCTCACTGTTATTGATGAAGATCATTCTAATCAATCGTTTGTTCATCCTCAGGAAAACTTTTCTAGGTCAAAGGCTGTTGATCATCATTATTCCTCAGGTACGGGTGTTTATCACAAGCAAACAAACTTCCCAAAGAATCATATCAATTTTCTGCCTGCCAACACTTTGAGTAGGGCCAATGTGGAAGTGCCAATCTCTCAAATTTATGAAAAGCAAATTCAAAGAATGTCAGTCACTCCGTTCCAGTCACAAGTTTCCAAGGATAAAAATTTCACAGCTGCTCCAAGCAAAGATAGATCAAATATTAGTTCGTTTGGTCATGATAAAGCCAAAGCCTCTATTTCTAGGGCAACTTCAAGAGCAACTCCTTTGTTCGACTACACTCGGGCTGTTCAAGGCATCTTCAATGGAAGATCCCCAAACCTACTTATTAAATGAGGAGATTCTCTTTGTTTTTTGTCCATTTCCTTGCCTGTGATTGATTCTCAATCTTTCTTGTAATCATTCAATCTTTGACTGATTTGGTTTTGTTTTGATTATTTTTTGTTCTTGTTGTGACAATGGCTATCATACATTTTGTACTTGTAGCCCTTCCTTTTGGATATCAATAAATTTCGCTGAATTATCAAAAAAAAAAAAATTGAGAAATAGACCTTGAATTGCAAAGGGGATGTTTTGACCAAGTGTGAAATTTGCTCGGTTTGAGTGTTGGCATTATCTTAGGAGGTCATGGGAGCACTTTTGGTGTGGTTATGACATTAGTTGGGTGATCAGTTAATGTAGTTGTAGTACAAATCGACTAAGGGGTCAAATGGAGTTTTGTAGTTATTGTGGTTGAAAACGGATTTTCTTTGCATTTAAGTGGATCATAATGTGGATAGGTTCGAGAGGTGAAATCGGATTTCTAGTGTCATAGCTCGTTGGGATGTGATAGCTTGAGAAAGTTAGAGAAATGAATAGTATTCTATTGAGTTTTGTGACTTTTGCTCAATTGATGATTTTAGTGCTTGCATTTAGGTGCCATAAGTGCTATAGTTGCTAGATTGATGCACAAATTTTTTTTTGTTAATTCAGTGTTTATTGAATCCAAAAAAGACAGTACATGGGTATAGATCGGTTACAAGGTGGCCGCGGCCAATTCGAAAAATGACAAACAGATCACATCAAAAAAAATGACGTAAAAATTCAGAGACCAACCAGAAAGGAAAAAAATCAATGCATCCAATCGGGTGGTTCTCTGTCAGAGTAGTCCTCAAAGGCATCTATTTCATGAGCAGGGCCAGAAATGGACTGAAGAATATCCTTGCGCATTTTTTCGCGCGCTTTAAAATCGATCTTATTCTTGCCACGAGAATTGAAATCATCAGAAGACTTCCTACCTCTTTGGGCAAAAATGGCTTGGGCATTTCTATAAGCTTTTTGAGGATACTTTGGATTTTTCCTTACTTGGTCCATAGATTTACCAGGAATGGGAGGAGTTGCATTCTTGTTTGCAATATTTCGTTGACTAGTTGATGCAGCAGTTGGGTCAATTGGCTGCATAGTACCAATTTCTGGATTCTCCGAGAAAACATCAAACTTGTTTTGGGTAAAGGCTGTAGTTGAAGAAGTCTTGTTATTCTTCTTCGAAACATTGGTAGCGGTCTTCCACTCATTTTCTTTGGTAACTTTCTCAAATTGGGTAACATTTTGCACTGGAGCGGAAACTGTTTCCACTGGAACGGATACTGTTTCCTTTGGGATGGCAGTACAGGTCACCTCATTATGACCGAAAACCTTGCAGTAAGTGCATTTCTTTGGTTTCCAAGTGTACTCAATTTGAATTTCGGCAACTGACCCATCAAGAAGCCTAACCGAAGTAGACTTCGGGAACTCCTTTTCAACATTCATTTCGACACAAACTCGTGCATACCCTAAGTGTCGGCGAGAAGCAGTAAGGGAATCCATTTGAAGAGGAAAACCAATGGTGCTTGACACATAACTGAGACCATCTTGATCCCACAAATCCAGTGGAACATCAATAAGTTTGAGCCAAATTGGAACTCTATTACATTGTAGATTAATCAACTGAGTGCCTGGAGTCCAACGCCTCAACAAGAGAGGATGGTGATAAACATGCCAGAGCTCTTCAAGAACCACATCACAGATAGCTTCCGTCTCAAATTGAAACACATACATGTCAGATTCAGTAGATCTGATGTCTACCGGACCAAATTTTTTCCATTTTGTGTCGACCATTCGTTGAATCAAGAAGAATGGAGGTGGTTTGTCAAAGAATTGACCAATCAAGCAGCGTTGCCAGTGTGTAGCTCCAGCATGAAAAATTTCAAGAGGAGGACAAGCAATTGGTTTACCATCCTTCTCTTCAAATTCAAAGAACTTAAGCTTAAGTGTGATGTTAAGATCTCCGATGAAGATACCCCTCCAGCTAGTTGAGACGTTGCAAGGATGAGCATTATTCTTGTTAACAAAAGAATCATCATGTTGAGCATTCTTGGTGTTGTCCTCTTTCCCTCGAAGTGGAGGAAAATCTTCCAGAGAGACTTTAGTGCTTGGTTGGCCATTAGATGGCTGATTCACATTGAGAGTAGGATTTGAGAGACTGGCACCCAAAGCTGGTGTAGAATTCTCATTATTCTTCTCATTCGCCACCTGACCATCCTCAGGTTGTGCCTTTGAAATTGGAATACCGAGGAGCCCATGTACATTATCGGAATTGTCCACCAGCGTATGATCCCCACGTGAACCATCAGGAATGTTTTTAGCATTTGCAGCCGTGAAGTTTGTCGCATATGCATTGTGCTCAAAATGAATATTTTCCACAATAGCTTGCTGCGTAGTCTCGATAGATGTGCGGCCATGTGAACAAGGGTCCAATTGTCGGCCATCAGAAAGAACATTCTCTGATTTGTTGCACTCCGCGATATTACCATTAGCATCATTAGAACTAGGCTGCTGTGTCCCACAATTAGGTGCCTCGGTCAAAGGAGCAATTGTGATAGATTTATCACTAGGTGACAAAGAAATCTCATGTCCACTAGCCAAAGCTCGTTGACAATTCGAACCAACAATGACACTAGTAGTGGGGACCGCGGCATCTTGTAAGCTAGGTGGACCCGATTGGGACAACAATTTTCCAGCTGAAAGTTGATCCAACGCATTCTCCTTGCTATTATTAAATTCTCCGTGGGTTGTTGGTGGACCCGCGTGAAAACAAAGGTCCGCATTGGCAGCTGCATTTTTTGAATCAATATCGCCAGGGACCACAATTGCACATGCATTTGAATTTTGCAAATTATAGTTTATTAAACCAGCACCGATATTCCCTTGAACCACTTGAGCTTCATGTGGGGTCGAATGTTCCCCACCAGCCAAAAGAATACCTTTACCCGGAGAATCTGTACCTTGGCTCGCGTGCAATGGACCTGTCCGTTGGCCAGACCTTTGTTGCGAATTTTGAAGCTCCGCACGCGCCTCACATGCTGGACTTGTACCGATGTGCTGGGAGGTTGTACCCGGGTATCCATGAGAGCTAGACTTGGCAGTCTTCGTTGCAAAAACGTGGTGATACACCATCTAAGCTTGTACCTTCGAATTCTTCTTCCATTGTGGCTTTGGATGGCGAAATTGAATCTGTAACACTTTGAGAGGCTGAAATAGAACCCGTATGAGGCTGAGTTGGTGAAATGATATATGGGGACTGAATTATCGTTCCGTCAGGTTGCATAACTTCATGTTCACGATAGAATTCTTGATCCTTAGCAATCCTTTGAACACAAATTGGATTTGTACAATATGGATTTAGACAAACATCAGTATTGTGGCCTGTACCCGTATTCGGAGAGAATGGAGATGTACCAGAGCTGATTGTAGCTTTTGACATAATTACTCGGTAAGCTTCTTCAAGTTCCTGGCTTGAGTTAACAGACTCTTCCACCATGGTAGGCATAGAAGATGAAGAATCATCAGCTTCTTCCACTGTATCCAAAGTCGTGGGATCATTTGACTTGGCTTGTAGGCGAGCACTTGAGCGACGAGCGGAGGAAGAAGCAGATTTATTGCCTCTTCCCCCCATAGGGGAGTAAGAGTGAGGTTTTTTGGTCAATGTGAAGGATTTGTGGTGGCAGTAGAAGTGAAGGAGGGAGGGTTGTGGGTGGTCAACGATGGTCAAAGGCCTAGGTTGTAGAGAGAAGGCAGAGCAAAAATTTTAGAGAGAGAAGTTTTATCAATCAGTTGATTGATGCACAAATTGAGTAGATTTGATTGGAGTTTGTTATGGTTAGTTTGAATACAAAGGGGCTTTTTGTGTGGTTTTGGGTCATGTGAGTGTTATGTATGTTTATAGAGCATGGATGTGGTTCATAAGTGATTGTGAGGGGTCTAGAGTGCCTATAATATGTCTTCGATGTTAAATGACTAGTTTTATAGTTATAAAGCAAAAGGGGCTAAACGGAATAAAGTTAGTTGAATGTTGGCATTTGAATGTGGATTGACTAGTTGAGTTGTTTAATGAACTTGATTAGAATGTGGGGTTAATGGGGAAAACAAAGATGATCGAAATGCATGGATGCATAGGTATTTGAGTGTTATGAACATTGGTGCGCCATGTGTATTCCATTAAGATTTAGGTGTTTGGTTGGAGTTCTTGAATGCTTTGAGTGTTCCTTGAATATGAATGTTTGATTTCGTGAAGGTTGTATTGATTTGAGTTAAATAGATTATTGGAGGGGGTTTTGGTAAAGTAGGAAATGTTTAAGTGAATGCCATAGCTTAGTTGAATTGAGGTTCTATGAATATTGATAGCTTTGGACTTAGTTGTTAGCATTCTTGGTTTATATATTGATTGTATAGATTGGCCCTTATATGTTAAGTGGTATGTCTAGCAAGATTATAGAGCAACCTTGTGGTTATATAACTTGTCTAATGGTTAGAAAATGTAAAAAGGTTAGTTAAGATAATTGAATTAGTGGTTGATAATTATCTTGCAATTGATTAACTATGTGTTTAGTTGCATTGGTATAGAATGTTTACTCCTTTTGGAGGAGTTCGTAAGTTGAGCTATAAGTTACTTTGTTAAAAATTGAGTGAGCATGTCTATAACTTGTCTATATTACTTATGTTGCTTGATTGAGTGAATCTGCATGTTCTCTTGTTTATATTGATTGTATAGCTATTAATGGTATTTTATTGTTTATTTGTGATAGTGTTAAGTATAAGTATTAATTTATAGATGTTCGAAGAGATTCTGGAAGTTGAGAGTTATTTTGTTGGGTAAAATATATTTTAAAGTTATCTTGATTGAATTGCTTATTAATTGTTTTGTATGTGTGAGGACAACCTCTTTTGTTATCCTCATTTCGTGTTTATCCGTTGTTTGTTTATCGTATCGTGTGATTATATTTGTTCATTTCTTGCGTGTGTTATGGTATCGTTTCGATGGTTGCACAACCTCATTATTGCGGCAAATGCGATGGCCTCGCTAGGCGGCATCGGGCTTGCCAGTGTTGGTTGTCTTAGCTCCGTTTGCTATTCTCTCACTTGCCTGGTCAAAAGATTGTCAGAGGGTGTTGGGTCGTAGGTATTAGGTATATCCGAGTACCCATTGGTGTTTGGGATGCCGGCATATTGAGATTGTGGATCATGGTTCGTGGTTCGTGAAACGAGGAACAAAGTGATAAGGGTTATCGATCGTATCCTTTTTAAAGTGTGTAGTATTCTATTGTATTTAATTGTTTATTTATTTGTATAGTTATTATTTCCTGTGATAACTGTTGTATTGCACAGAAACATTTTCAAAAACCCCGGCTAACTGTGTCCCTCCCTCACTAAGTATACATGTATTGTATGCTCACCCCTCATTTCTAACATTTTCCAGGTAAAGAAGAACTGGGCCCCTAGAGGAAGTTTGGAGGCTTCATTGCTTGCTTGCAGCTGTGGATGAGTGTTTTACGTGTTATGATGTAAAGTATATTGATATTACAAAGTTGTATGTATTTACATTGTCTGAGGGATTGTAATATGAGTTAAAAGATTTATATAATTAGATAGTTGTAGAGGACATGTAATAATTGTAATGTTTTACTTTATTGTCTAAGTTTAACTTGCATGCTTGTGTGTGATTTAAAGGAAGATGATTGATGACTTAAATTATAAGACAAAAGGTAAATATGATTAGAGTGGTAAGATAAGTGGATTTAAAACATAGAATTTCAATGGATTTGATTCTGCCTGCTTGTTTGTGAAATTTTGTTGAGGTCCAAGGCTCGAATGGCCTTGAGGAGTTGTTGAAGGTGTTAGAAATGGAGGATGGAAATTGTTAAGGAGATTGGTTTATGGCTTTGTGGTCAAATATTCTGTGCGCAAGTAAACTGTTAGTCCTATAAACAAGGGAGACTCCGTCCGTTTTTTCTCGTTTTTCTTGACCTCGGGAATGGGTTCGGAAACTTTGGTCTCTGAGGGAACGGGGCTTACAGTTACCATGTGAGTGTGTAGTTTATCGTGTGTTTTTGTTCTGCCTAAGCTAAGAGATATAGCCATGTAGTGTAGAGTGATTAGGAAGATCTAGGAGATCAGGTAATTTGGTTGTTTTAGGATAGTTTTATTTGATTTGCTTTAGAATTATCAGAAGATAAATTACATTATATTCTTAATTCTAAAACCAGAAAACATCTTATCATATCCAAACTAACTCCATACTCTTCCATAGCCATAACTTGTTCCCACCACACCCTGTTAAGATAATATCATCTAGGACAAACATTCTTGTCTTAAGAGTGTCTTTTGTTCTAATGTCTTAACTTTCTAAATTGAGCTACATGTTCGCAAATAGGAAACCATACTCAATTAACACACAAATGCCAAGTTAAGAAAGAAGCAGTTCACCATAAAGGAAAGTGGCTAGGAGAGGGACTTGAAGACATAATTGTTGTGGTTTCAAAAATAGCCAAAATACCATTGCTAGACACTAGCTGTATTTTGACCATTTTGATCTCAACTCACTCCACTAAAGAGTTAGGGTTGCACTCCATAGCAATTAATAAACTTCTAAGGGAGGTTTTTTGGTCTTTGACCTACTCAGCAAAATTACCAAAATGCACCTCTATGTTTTACCCACAATCAAGAGTAGGTCATGCATTCACACTATCATCCTATCTTGATTACGTCTATACCTTGGACCTTTATCTTTCACATAATCATCACCCAGATACTATTTCCTTGTTCCTGGGAATGACCCATAAGTCCAGTATCCAATATAGCCCGAGCTATATTACTATGCACTTATATTTGGATGATTACATAGATAACTCCAAGCATGTGGGTCACTATCACTTAAGATAGCATAAAATCATGACTCATATGCATGTCATCTAATGAACCTAGTCCATATATTCAAAACACCCAATTGTTGACCCATTATAAAATCTCACCCATAGTGAATCAAAACATATGACCGAGAATCCATTGATACATCCACATATGCTCATGATAAAGAGCATTGGTCACTTAATAGCTTACGATGCTTTTAGTTCTTTGACAATGACAGTAACGTCACTGAGATAGCATCTATTGTAGTCTCATTCAATGCACTCACATGCACTAATGAGAGAAGTCCAAAAAGCTCCTTCAATGACCAAGATAGGTCACCCTACTAAATAGGAGACTCTCTCATTATAACCTTACTATAGTGAAGTATCCAACTTTACTATTCGGTTATAAACCAATAGTTTTGATCCAAGCCTCATAGCATAGTCCTTCTGTGCATCCCACCATGCGCCTATGCTATTCACTTATATCAAGGAGACTTTTTGCATACATATATATCAAATAAGAGAGAGAATATAACATGCTCATAATAAATGTACTGATTTTATAACTGAATTATATTCATTTACATGAGATGTCTTAGTATTAGTAGTCTTTAGGGCATACAATTCCCAACAAGACCTACATGTTTAAGTGAGAAGGTCCGAAAACTATCGTGTTTTTCATTCCAAGTAGATGAACGTGGCATATTTATATGTCAAAAAATGGTTAAAGATGAATTTGAAATTTGGGATTACAATGAGTGACATATGTGGTATCACTTTTAGTTGGAAAGTGTAAAGTTTTGGGATTACACTTGTCTGAAATGGAAAAAATAAGACTTTGAAGTTTACCTTTTATATGGTTACTTTAGCACATGATTGCCACCATGTGCTTAGTTCATAGTCTCACCATTGTAAGTATGAACTAAACACCCATCACACGCGCTAGCCAAGGCGTGGGTGAGAGTGCGATACAGGTGTGGGGGTATGGGTCGGGTTCTACCCGAACAACTTTTTTTTTTTTGGATGTTTCAAACTTCAACTGGAATTTAATAATAAAAAACGTGGGTCTTAATTTATGATCTTCGTGGCTTCCTCCAACGTTTAATAGCATTATTTCAGGACTTTATTGTCACATCCCGACCCAACCCCACGTTATAGGTCAGGTTTGGACCAAACAAACGGACAGTCTCCTCTGTACCGTGGACTAACCAATTACCTGCACTCCGAAGAATACAACACAAACTATAATATACAACAATGTACAATAATACCTTATTCATTTGACATTCCAATTCAAGTTCATATAGTAGTTCTAGCCTTATACTTAGCCATTATGAAACCATTCATGCATTCTAGTTTGACCAACTAAGATATAACAACTACACAGACTATTACATGCCACTACTAGAAGACTTTAACTTGAACTTACATCCCTTACATATGAAGTGTAGTACCCCAAACCCGGCATTTACTTAATAGCATTTAATTGCATTTAATTACGTACTTACATTAATTTATTCCTTCATATTGAGGCATTATTTTCATAATTCTTTTTAAATATTTAGATAATAGTTTAATTAGTTATTTTAAATGAATATTAACTATTTTGATTATTTTTAATATTCAGTTTCATTTTCTTGCATTATTGACTTTGTTTTCAACTAAATAGCTAGTTTTGACTTTTTAGATGGACCATTTGTGAGGACCCGAGCGTTCATTACATGTGCATTCATTTATTTTAATCATTATTTGAAAAAATAATTTGTGCATTTACATGACTTATTTAGTGTTTTAAAACTAAAATTGCACTTAAAGTTCATTTAAATTGCATCTTGTTGCCTTTTCACCTTCTTTGACCAAACTAGTTGACTTTTTATTTACATTGACCAACTAGGACAAGGTAAGAATTTTTGAAATATTTAATGAAGGGAAAACTTGGGATTAGAAACAAAATGCAAGGTTAAGTTAGTCAAATTTTGGATCAACTTTGGGATTAAATCTAAACCAATTTGGGAAGAGTTAGGTGGAGAATTATATATGGTTAGAAATCTCTACGAGTCTAGGTTCTAATGCTTCAAACCGTTCGTGAATTGGAGTTTTCTAGAAGAAGTTATTGCTGTTATTGTTTGACCATTGCTTTGACTTTCACTTAAGCTTATAAAACAAAAACAAAGCACAAAAATCAGCCATTTTCTTCTTCATTTCAGCCAAGAGCTTCAACCAACATGAATAGTAAACCCTTTCACATTTTAGCTAATATCTTGAGTTTGGAGTGGAACCAAGGTGCAATTCCAACATTTTTGAGTTCATGGCGACGTCTAGCATCTTTCTAGCAGTTTATTTTCTGTTTATTTTGCCAAAAAAATGTAAGGGCATTTTCTAACCCATTTTTCAAAAGTCATTATTTATGTTAGATATTGCTAAATCTATGCCTAATACTTGTTATTTAGGTGCTAGAGAACATATTTCTTGCTTTATAACTTGTGTAGAGATAAATTTTGTTGTAGTTAATTTCTAGGAGTATTTTGATGATATTATGCCTTTGATTATGTGTTAGCTTGCTTCCTAGACTAAATGTGATGTTTATGAATGTTATTGTATCATTCTAACTTAGTTAGATAGCTTAAACAAGTCAAATGGTGCAAGAAAATATAGAATGACTTTGTTGAAATTTTTAGTTTTTAGGCGTTTAGGGGCTGACCAAGTTGGGCAGTTTTATGCCATCCTTAAATTGCTTATTTTAGGCTATAATATGGTTTAATGACTTGTATTTAGGTAGGGAAAAATGTTGGTAGTTGAAGGGGCATGTTGGTTTGGCTTGGAGATGTGTTTTAGTGGTTATTTTGAGTCTATTTGACTAGTTTAAGTGCACTTGTGTACACTTATGTGTTGTGTGAATTGAATATGCTTTATGGTTGTTCTAATTGCTAATGTTTATATGCCTATCGAATTGTGGGTTTAATAAGAGAATGTTTAATGTGTTGTTTAAAGTAGTGAATGAATGCGTGCTAAATAAAGAAATGTATTTGATAGTTATGATAGTTCAATGGAATCAAATGGAGATGAATAAGTTAACAGAATTATAAACTAGCTTTAGTTGAGAATGAATGTATAACTTCTTATACAAATAGTTGATTGTATTATATAGTGGAATGGAAGGAGTTGGTGCATTTGGAGAATATAGAAGAAGTTCTTAACTAAATTCTTGTAGGTTTTGGCTTTCCAAGGTAAGGGAGTTCATTCTTTTGTGCATCTTAGATGACTGGTTACTCAAAAATTGTATAGTTAAGTACAATTGCTTATATTTATGTATATTTTGGAATGAATTGAGTGAATGTACACCTGGTTCTTGTTATACTGTATCATGCTTGATAATTTTACCATTCGTGCGAGGGCAACCTACTTTGTTGACCCTCATTTATGTGTTATTAGTTTTTATTGTCAAATTGCCTTATCCTTGCTTCATGTGGTTTCGTATCGTTGGTTGCGCAACCTTATCGTTCGAGACAGATGCTGTGAAACCCTAGATTTTACCTTTGCATAGAATTGCATGTTTTGACCTGTTTATGTGTTATATGAGTTAGAATACACTAATTTTGTGATTTATATTCCTATTACATGCTATGTGTGCATTCATGAAATTTTCATCAAAATCGGCATTGAAAATTTTATTGTCAGATTTTATGAATAGTATTTTGAATGCACGTCAACTAAAATTTTTACACGAGTGTTTTAAACATTTTAAAAACTAGTCCTCCATTATTAATAGACCCGTATTTGAATAAAAATTATTTCTGAAACTGATTAGGAATTTAAATAGAATTTACGGGCGAAAAGGTACGTTTTTAAGCTAAAATAGTGATTTTTGTTCAAAATAATTCTTGCGTTGACTTTCATTGACCTAGTATATATTAAATACAAATTATATTTCATTTTAAATATTTATAGAATGGCACAATTGAAAAATGCATTTAAAAGACATTTGAAAACAAATAATATAACTTTTCATCTTCTTTTGCAAAAACTGAGTTTTTACCCGAGTCAGGTGTAAATGTATGCATGTGGAATTTCTTGTCAACTAAAAATATGCTACTAAAAATAGTCGAAATGTTAAGTGCATATATTTGTGAGCAATATACTAAAAATAGCCTAAAAACAACTAAAATACTAAAAATACTAAACTAGTTTCAACTTTGACCAATTCTTTTTGCATTGACTCATTACTTAACTTAATATATACTCAAATATCAGCCAAAACACCACAAAAACACATCAAAAACTGTGGCTCCATGAAGGAGAAGAAAGAAGGCATTTTCAAGGTTTTTCAAAGCATTTTTCTCATGGATTTTGCAATTCAAGTCCAAATCACTTCATTCAAAGCTTGATTTTGCTTTTTGGGCATCCATTCTACCTTTTTTTGTTTGATAATTCAGTAAAATTTTATTCAAAGAAAAAAAAACACAAAGTACAAGTACAACTAAGGAAAACCAAAAAAGACAAAATACAAATCAATGAAAAAGAAAGAACAAAAAGACAAAAAAACAAATGAATTACTAGTTAAAGTAATTCAGTAGCCCCCATCGCTCCAAAACATCACGATTGATAGATGTATTCTTGAATTTTTTACTCATGAGGATTTTGGAGTTGACATCGCTCTGGATAGACTTAAAGATTTGCTCTTCAGTAAAGGCTTCTTCTTTGAAAATACGTCTATTTCTCTCGATCCAAATATGATAAACAGCAGCACAAAGAAAAGTTCTGAAAATCTGGACTTTGGAATCATAACTCCAAATATCAATAGAGCTAGAAATATCCAAAATTTTGGGAATAGTGAACAGTGAACAATCAATGGAAAGTGCCAACAATCCTTGTCTCCAAATTCTTCGAGTGAAGGAACATTCAAAAAATAAGTGCTCATTTGTTTCACAGCCCATGTAGCAAAAAACACAATTAGAATTATCTTGAATGCCCCAAGAAACAAGTCTGTACTTAGTTGTCAACTTATTCAAGATTGCAAGCCAGGTGATGAAACTATGTTTAGGGATGCAATTTTTAAACCAAATAAGCTTAAACCAATGAATCTTATCCCTTTTAACTCTAATGTTTTCCCAAGTCTTTTTGAAAGAGAACTTCCCATTAGAAACATGAGCCCAGTTGAAGGTATCATCATCATTATTAGGAGCTAAAATAACACCAGGGTGGAGATTTGCCAATGCAGGAGGGTGATGAGGCGAAATCCAATTATTGTTATAGATGATATCTGCAACTCTAGCATCAAAAGATGGATAGAAGGTGTCTATCCCATAAAGAGTACGAAGATTTCCTGAAAAATGCCAGTTATCATGCCAGAAAAAAGTAGAGCTACCATTACCAATACAGTGAGTAATGAAGGTTTTAGCCAAACATCTTAGTTGCAAGATTTTTCTCCAAGTCCAGCTGCAATCTTTGGGGATAGAGAGAGTCCAAATGCATTTGTCTTTGATGTGGTTAGTCCAAACCCAATTCGCCCAAAGAGAATAACGGGATGAATAAAATCTCCAAAAAAGCTTCAAAAGAGCAGTTTTGTTTGTTTCCTCAGTTTTGCATCCATTCTACCTATTTCTAACCTTAGTTTGTATCAAAGGTGAGAGAAAAATTCTAGATCTCAAAATGTCATTTTTATGTTAATTCATATAATCGAATTTTTAGCAGTTGAAATGTTAAATTGTTGTTATATTATTGCTCAGTATATTCTAATGATTGATTATATGGGTTTATAGCAGTTTTGAGTGGTAGCATGTATAAAATTTTTCGGGTATTAAAGTTGAGAATTTGACTATTTGTTGAATAATTGGAGTTGTGGTGGTTGGAATTGGTTGCTGTTAGTTTCTAAAAGTTTGTTAAATACGTGGTAGTAATATTGTAATGCCGAAATTTTGATTGCGATGTCGTGGTGAAAGTCCGGAAAAATCAGCCATGGTGCATTGAGGTTTTAGGGTTGTTAGGCTTGTTTTGGATGGATTGTAGTTGGTTTCCAAGGGGCCTAATGTAGTTGCTTGAGTGAGTGAGTGATAGAAACTGGTTTGGAAGTGATTGGATTAGTAGATTGTAAGTTATGACTTTTAGAAGTTTGAGTAGTCTTTCTATAAATGTTGAAATAATGTCTTTAGTTGTTTGGGTGGTGTTTGAGTGATTGAATCATGGGTTGTTGTTGGTTAGATTTGGGTTTGGTTGAGTGGTTTAATGCATGTTAAGTTGGATGGCCTACTTTGTCATCTAACTTATTTGTTGAGTTGTTAATTGATTAATTGATGATATGTTGTTGAAATGTTATTAATTGATTATTGAATATTGATTATTGATGAAGCCAGGACATAGGCAACCTACTTTGTTGTCCTCCTGAGATATGAATGATTATTATTATTGTCATGAGTCTTGGTATGTGTGTGCCACCTCTCGGGCAGCGTTGGGCTATCGGGTTGATAACAGCATGACTATCATAGGCTACCCCCAGCTGGCATGGGCGGAGGTGCCATGGAGGGAGGGGCTAGAGAGGTTGATACGAACCACGTCAACATGCGACGCGACCCAACACCAAATATGGCAAACGACCCCAAGACCTTTCAGGATTGGATGGAAACCGCAACCCGTTGCTTAGCAAACCAAGAACCTTGGTATAATTGATGAAGACGCCACAAACGGGGGTGGAAAATCCGTTTGATAAGTCAAGGTTGAACGCCACAAGAATTATCTTGATAAGTTCGAAAGAGTCTCTTGGAGAACTCAAGGAGAATACTCTCACAAATTTAATTTCAGAATTGTCTAACTTTATTATCACAAAAAGTGCCTTATATAGGCAATAACAAATAAGTATCCTGCTTGGAAAAGGACTCCTAAACCCTAGCCCAAGTAGGAAAAACGTGAATAGTAACTAGGTCAAAGGAAACAAACTTGGAGACCAAGAAAAGACTCCTATTAACTATTCACGTGAATAGTTACGTGAATAGTAACTAAAAAGGAAGCAAACTTGCAGCCCAAGAAAAGCTCCTTCCTAGTGTGAACACCTAATCTTGCAGCCCAAGAAAGTCTCTCTCCTAGTGTGAACACCTAAATTTGTCTATAGGAAATTAAACTAAAACTGAAAACTAAAACTAGGATAAAATTACAAAGAAATCAAATCTTGACTAAATCTTCAAATCTTTTTGAAACTTCTTGAAGAATCTTGAAGTTCTTGAATCTTGAAAATAGAATCTTGACTTGAATCTTTGCTGGAAAATTCATCCAAAAGGTTCAATGAATGTGGACGCCTAGTTGGCTTTCTTGTGGATCTACTTGGAGGAGTAACACCAGCCTTTCTTCATCTCTACTAGCCAACACACTTTCCTCTTGTTGTAGAACTTTATCAACCAAATTATTCAGCTCTTCCTTGAACCTTTTAGCGCGAGCTCTTGTCACTAGACCAACTGGCACTTGCATTGAATCTGGAACATTCTTAGCAGCCTTGATGTCCTCAT